>JAMPIV010018794.1:0-97398 GCA_024509875.1 Oreohelix idahoensis
GCGTCACTAAGTGTCACGTGATCATCATCTGGAAGCCTTGCCTATGAAGCTATGGAATGACCCATTAAGAAATGACATGGAGAGAAGTGAAACAAAAAATAAGCCAACGGTCTGAAATTCGATTAATAAATTATCAGCTACATGTTTTGTAAATGTATGAACATTTTTTTTAACTTTGCTTTGGTACGTATTGAAAAAACACACAAGAAAGTGTAGAATAAACCTTCTAATGCGCCGTCTCCGAATGATTATTTAAGGTCATGTCGACTTGAGCGACCAAATCGGCCGAGTTACTGCAAATGTAACAAACTCTATTCATTATCAACTGCTAAATATAAATTAAAAATACTTATTCATACTCACTCGAAATACAAATGGGGGAAATTCCAGAAAAAAAATTAGGAAAAAAGGCAGAAATATTTCTCTACATCCGCCATTTTTAAGGATGAGAACAAATTGTGCACTATTTGAATAAGCGCTCCTATGGTTTCCAAGTCGCAATTTCCCGAAAAATCCGCCTTGAAAAGATTGCAAGTTTGGTGCGAAAAGATTGTAGAAGACGTTTACCGCTAAGGTAGTTAGCATATAATGGGGATATATATACATATACACACACACATATACACACAAATATATATTTATTTGTTAACGTCAAAGTCTGCCCGTTTATACTTTACAAATATGCATGCCTTAAAATTTCTGCTTGTAAATTTGGCAGAGTTACTCTTTAGGATCTAGTGGGAAAAGCTGTTCAAGTTATTTTTGTAAAAAAAAAAAAGAAACAAAAGGTTTAGTTTTGACGGAACCAATTATTAAAATAATATCATTGTTTTCACACACGCACAAAGATTTAATCAAGGGAAATAACTTAAATTCACATGGTTATGGTGATTTTTTGTAGGCGTATGAAACTTGGACATTAAACGTCGAACAAGAACAACAAATACAACGTAAATAAAAGGGAAATAAAATAGAGTTTAAATTATAAACTGTACACTTTTAAATATAAATGTATTTAGACTTTATTCAAACTACAAGTGTACAGTTTATAATTTAAACAGTATTAATTTTTTTTGTGTGCTAAACATAAGTTACGCTTTAAAAATAATTGTACTCACAAAAATAGAGTATTGGATGCATTTAAAGTTCATGGATAATGCGTCCTTAATAATACTGCGTAATTCAACAGTACACTTTTAATTCGAATGAAACACTCTGATCTGAAATTGGCATATAAGGAAGGGAAACCCGAGGCCTGTAAACGATAAATTAATAGGAAACAAACATAAAGGTATGTTTTCAGGCACTCGTAAGAAATAAAGAAGTAGAACACTAGACAACAGAAAAACAACAGACGTGAGTGGCTTACCCAGGATTTGAACACTGGACCTTCCGTGCGACAACCCCGCCTAGCTATGCAAGCGAATCACACTATCCTCCCTGCCATCTACGCATCACCAAAAAAAAAAAAAAAAAAAACAACAGAAGTGATTGCGTCATTAATAGGCCGTACTGTCCATGGTGGACTTCCGGTGTTATGTCTTTCGGTTCGCACTATTGACCTGTCATCAAAGCATCATGTTTTGGTGATGCGTAGATGGCAGGGAGGATAGTGTGATTCGCGTGCATAGCTAGGCGGGGTTGTCGCACGGAAGGTCCAGTGTTCAAATCCTGGGTAAGCCACTCATGTCTGTTGTTTTTCTGTTGTCTAGTGTTCTACTTCTTTATTTCTTACGAGTGCCTGAAAACATACCTTTATGTTTGTCTCATATTAATCTGAAATTGGCAGCATTTAGTTACAATCCCAGTTTCGATTACTGGTTTCACAAAAAATGAACACAATTGTGAGATCTAAACCTAAACAAAAGGAAGGATTATAAGCTTTGAATGCGTCCGATACTTTATTTTTCTGCGTGAAATTATTTTTTTAATGAAGCAAATAAGACAGGATGTAGTAAACTATATTAATTGTAACGCATGTAACTTTTCAGAAGTTTCATGAACTAAAAAAAAAACAAAAAAACTTTCAGATAGTATATATATATATATAGAATGGCATACATGTTCCTTTAATGGGTGTGAAAGATAGCTTGCGATCAAAGCACATTGCAATGCGCGCCGTTTCCTTATTTTCCAGAACAGCTGGTGAGTTTCAACGCAAACTTCAAACTTTGATTAAGAAAACTCTCAATATGTGGATATAGCGAGAGAAATAGAGAGACATTTGCTGTACAAATTATTTTTGTATGTACACGTGTACTAGTGAATTTCTCGTGCCATCATGATGTTACCCATAATGCTTTGCGTAGTAGATGCGAGATTTCTTTGTCTTATGAGTTTTGTGGTGAGGAGCGTTCAGCCTAGGGACAAGGTCCGTCGGTGATATTATGGCCTATGTCGAAAATATAATAGACCCATTGGTATTATGTGTACGAGATGTGATAGCAGATGATTTTTGTTTGTACGGTTTTCACACAGATAGTTCGTTTATAGAGCGCGCAGAAAAAAAAATAAAGAAACGTATTTATAAATAGATGAATAAATAAACACACGGCCGGGAGCAGAAGCAGAAAGATCTGGTCAAAGTTACATAAGACAAAACGCTGACAAATGTCAGAATTGATAGTGTGTCACTGCAGAGTTCAGTCATATTTTTAACATTTGTTTTCTTCTATTTAGCTTTCAGAGCAGTATACGCTCTTTGCCATTTATATAATCAGTTTCTATTTTTCTCTCTGGTCGTTTCTCTCAAGTTTATTGCTTTCTTCAGGTGTTTGTATTCTTGTGGCCAGGCACGTTTCTTTCAACCACAGACAGAAGTTATACCAAACCACAATAGCCAATCACTCTGTGCCTTTTTTTCTGTCCAGCATTCAGAAATACCGAACTTTATCAACCTGGTAAGATTGTAGTGAAATTGACAGAGATACAACGGTAAAATACTCAAAAGATAACATTTAAGGATAAAAACATAATGCGTAGGCTGCTGATGTACATGATCGCCTAGACCGCGGGTCATCACCCTCCATAAAATTGACTTGCTAGAATAGGAGGGGAACGGAGGATCAAAAAGGAAAAAATATGACTGGAAAGATTGCGTAGCAAGGCTAAAGAGACGCAATTGGGGGGGATGGAGGAAAGTAAAAATTCACGTCCCCCAAATTGACACGAGGTACGGAATTGGACGTTTTGCGATACCAAGCCTTGATTTGAATTCAGCGGCTAAAACGCAGATGTTAGGAATATTACAAAAATTTAAAAAGTAATTTTTCTTAATATTAATGTTAGGAATATAAAAATTAGCTGGCCGGATGGCCTATTCTGAGCAATGAAATAATATGATCTTAATTTTACAAACGGATAGATAATATTGAAGATAATGACAAAAGACAGTGTAGTTTACATCATCGACAGACTGCCTTGAATAAAAAGTGTCACAATTTGCACACAAAAACACGACCTTGGGAGCAGGTGTTCAAAGTTACTTATTATGGAGGAGAGGGTTTTTGAGCGGTAGCTGTGTCTAAATATAACTTTTTACGACAAAATTTTAAGGGGAGAGAAAGGTTGCTTCAAAATCAAGCACATTTTTTTAGAAACACAAGTAGAGACGGACAGACTAACCGATAACCATCCATACTTGACTGAAGCATGACTGAAATGACTTTAGTGTAGAAATTTGAAATTAAAAATAAACCTCGGCAGTGATTGGCCACAGACAAGCATATCATTAGCGCTCAGAGCGCATTTGGGGTCATTCTTCAATAATTGTTCAGTGTTAGACACAGATTTTAAAGTGTGGTGTTTTCCCATATGAAAGACAGTGAGATAAATTTAGGGACGCCATACTATAGCCAGCGGCTCAGCTGAGTTTTGCTAGCAATTCTGTGCTATGTATTCATAATCTGGTAAGATTGAAATTATTTCTTTATATATTTTGAATATTGTTTCATGTTCGAGTGATTTGATACTGCCATATCAAAATCTAGCCTTACAAACAAGTAGGGATTTGCTCTGGACCCCCCGCCCAAGTCAGGGTCTAGGGACCAACAATGTACATAAATTCCAGCAAGGATTATGCAAGCCAGATCAAGCGTTGAAACAGAATACCTATCTTCTTTTAGGGCCGACAACTAATAAATATTTTTCAGAATCTATGGTCTGGGAGGATCTGTCTGATGTAGGCCCACCATGGTAACTGTGCTGTTTGGTCAGAGAGATCTGACCTGTCTGTATGATGTGGTTGTTGTGTCAGTGTTGTGTCCAGACGTGGGTAGAGAATAGATTTTGACACATGGCCCATACTTTGATTGCAGAGCTGTGAGTTTCTATCGACAACAAAGCAGAGTCTATTCGGTGGGTGACTGTACTCGAGTGTATCTGTGCAGTTCTTGTGACAGAGACCACCATTATTGCCCGCCAGCACGGAGAGGTGGGACCGCAAGTTTTCAGCACCAGAGCTACAAAAAGATGAGTGAGCCTCTGGTCTGCTGGACATTCACCAACTATTGGTAGTGACTAATATCCCCGTAAAAATTCCCACCATTTTCTGGACATTGTGTAGTCAATATAGACAGGTGTGATGAGGCCACCCCAACAGCACAAACAGTAAATATCCTCCCAAAGAGATGACTACTCGAACTTTTTTTAATAAAACTAACTAGTCTAGTACTTAAATAGGTACGCTCTTGCATTTATTATGTAACATTCCATGCATTTTTTTTTCATAAATTTTCAATCCTTCTTTTAAAACAAGTTCTGGTCATATAAAACTTGATCCAGAACCAATAAATGTAATATAATTATATCAAAAACTTTATACACGTGAGTTAGTTCAGTGTATTTTAACACTTGTTAATCTTATTAGTCTTCTTAAATGTCTGTGGGTGTATTTATAACTAACACACCACATTACACATCATTACCCTAGACACTTTACGTAGCCACATTCATTAAAAAAAAAAAAAATTAAGTGTGAGGTCGTAGTGGTAGCAAGAAAGGCCTTCTGATAATTCTCAACTACATTTTATCTCAGGAGCCTTCACAGCTGGCCTCATACAAGTTACATGTAGTAATAACACCATCATACAATACCATCAACACCACTACATAAATTGGGGTCTTGTCCAGGGATAATTAGCCCAACAGTAAAATTAGGATCTCCTGGTGGGAGAAATAAAAGTAGGGAAATAAATTGTAAAATTTCCTTTAAAATTAAAAGTGTCCCTGCAGATAAAAGTTGGTGAATCTTCACAGCCAGTAATAATTAATTAGTTAACTGGTTAGTTAGAATTAGTTAGACTATAGTCATATAGTAATTAGAAGTACTTAGTGTATTTACTGGTTAGAGATTTATCTTGTATATTATTATATTGTCCAAAAAGTATGGCAGAGCTAGCAAAGTTTAGATCAGCTGCTGTGCTCACTGCGAAGGAGATGGGGATGGATGGTCAAATTTTAATTCAATACGTAACGGCTGAATGTGATAAATATATTGAAAGGGAAGATAGAAGGGTAGCTGAAGAGAAGAGGTTACAAATTGAGGCTGATAGAGAAATTAAGAGGCTGCAGATTGAGGCAGAAGAAAAACGACAGCAAAGGGAGGCAGAAGATAAAAAGGCCGAAAGGGAGGCAGAAGATAGAAGGTTGCAGAGGGAGCACGAATTACGACTAAGGGAGCTGGAATTACAAGGCCCGGCTCCTGAAAATGGTGCCAGCCCTTTTGCCTCAGATGCTACGCCCAGTCTGGGAGCCTCAAACTCAGCTATGGGGTTTCATTTAGACCATTTTGTTGAGAAAGACGATGACATAGAAGGGTACCTAGGACGTTTTGAGTTATTAGCTACTACATATGGGTTAGAGAGAGAGAGGTGGAGTTTAAAGCTATCACAGGGATTGAGGGGTGCTTCTTATGAAGTATTTGCCAAAATGAACAGGGAAGACCAAGACAATTATGACATGTTAAAGCAGGCTTTGTTATTAAGGTACGAGAAGAATGGTGAATTTTATCGTAAGAAATTTAGAAATGCCAAACTGTTGTCTGGGGAGACATACCACCAATTCTCTGCCAGACTAGAAACCTATTTGGAGAAATGGACGGCTCTGGGGAAGACCCAAGATCTTAAAGAAATGATCATGATTGAGCAATTGAGAGAGTCCATGGCTCCAGACATGAGAAAATTTCTCATGGAACAAGGTGCAGAGAAGTTGGGGGGGAAATTTTAAATGTTGCTGAGAGGTATCAGGCAGCTCAGGCAGAGGTAAGTGGTGCTAAGAAGAAGCACATAGATAATTTTAAAGCTCCACAGCAATTTAATAAATTTGATAATAGAGAGCAGGGAAATAAGGGTAGGACAAACTTTGAGCGGCCAAGAAATGACTATCGCGACAGAAACTCACAGTTCAATGACCAAAAGTTCAATGAAAGAAAACCGTTGAACCAAGGAAAAAGATGGTGTAAATGGTGCAAGAAGGATAACCATAACACCGAATTTTGTAGAAGGAAACCTTCAAACATTGCTGCAATGAAGTCGGGGACGCAAAGATTAAAGGTTAATCCTAAGGGACAACAGGAACCTTATCACCCCCCAGTTTGTGAGGATGTTATTTGTAATGGGGTCACCATAAGGTGCCTTTATGATACAGGTTTGGATTATGATTCAGTTGTGAAGTCTAGCCTAGTGGACCCAAGTCAGTATACCGCAGAAACAGTGGAAATACAAGGGGCGACTAAGGACATACCACTCATGACACTTCCCATCGCAAGGATAACGGTGAAAACTCGCTATGTGGAAGGAGAAATCAGAGCAGCAGTGATAGATGAACCAATCTACCCTCTGATATTGGGGTGTAGATACGTCTTCTTGGGGAATCCCGAGAAACCTGTGATCATGGCGACAGTGCAGACCAGGTCACAGAAGAAGGAGGAAGAAGGTGAACCTATAAACGCTCATCCAGAGGAGATGAGGAAGGCGCAGGCTGAGGATAGGACACTCCAGCCATGTTTTAAAAAATTACCCAAATGCCACACACCTCCGAGCAAGGGGGAATATTTCATGAAGAACAAACTATTATACAGGAAGACAGGAACTAGATCCACTGGTCACGGACAGTTAGTTCTTCCCAAGATATATAGGGCAAACTTAATAAGGAGCTTACATGTTGGAACAGATGGTGACCATGAGAAAGTCGGTACCATCTGCCAAAAGATTGCTCGAAGATACTATTGGCCCGACGTAAATGTCGATGTTGAAAACTTTGTAGAAGCATGTGGCGTATTTCATGAGGGAACACCCACAAAGGGAAAATATGTGCCGGACCTAGAAACGCCACGGGGCAACTTTAGGCCTGAAAGGAAAACTAATTATACTCGGGTAGACAAAGTGGAATGGGAGCCCCCTTTTCACACCCAGTCTTCACTTGAATGGAGTAACATGGCCACTATGCGAAGAGTACAAAGAAGAAATTTTACCCAGGATAAGGTGACAATCCCTCGGTCAGACTTATATAAACTGGAGGAACAGACAAGAGAGCGAAGATCTCTCATAAACAATCTCAAGTGGGGAGACAAACCCCAGAGAAAAATTGGTAGTGGTCGATTTGTGAGTGATGATTCTAGGAAGAAAAGTCCTCATTATAGAGCTTCTAATGGTCGGGGCCCGACGGGTTCCATGAAAAATAAGTATGGTAAATTAAAGATCCAGATGTAACTCTATTAAGGACCTGGACAGATGAGAAGGCGGAAGAGACTGTTACCTCATCGTATCAATACGTGAACGAACTGACCACTCGTTTGAAAGCTGGATGGAAACTGGCAAATGATAATTTGAAACAAGCCAGGAAGAAACATGCAGCATACTTTAATAGGAAGGCAAAGGACAGGGAACTGGCAGTCGGAGAGAAGGTGCTGCTTTTACTACCCGGAAGCCAGAATAAATTACAAATTGGTTGGCAAGGTCCATATACGGTTCTAGAGAAGGTGTCTAGAACAAACTATAAAATTGACAAAAAGGGGAAGGAAAAAGTTTATCATGTAAACCTGTTAAAGAAGTATCTGGACAGACCACTCCAGGAAAGCACCCCCTTATTGACCTTAGCTATTGCAACCCAGATGCAAAAGGAACCACTCACCTCACATGAATACCCATTACATCCTTGTGAAACAGCAGCACAGGTAAAAGTCAGTAAGCACCTGACTAAAAACCAGAGGGAGAGAGTTCAAAAGGTTTTGGAGGAACATACAGATGTATTAACAGATAAACCAGGCCATACAAATTTGCTACAGTATGACATGAAACTGGTAGACTCAAACCCAATCTGTATGAGAGCCTATTCTATTCCGTTCGCGAAGGAGAAGGCATTAAAGGAAGAAATAGATTATTTATTGAAGGAGGGGATTATTTCGCACAGTGAATCATCTTTTAGTTCTAGTGTCGTTTTGTTGAGAAAACCGTCTGGGGAACACAGACTGTGCATAGATTACAGGAAACTGAATGCTGTCACAGAAGGACAAGTGGACCCATTACCAGACACAAAACAGTTATTTGCCAGACTGAACAAGGCAAAATACTTTTCAAAGGTGGATCTTAGTAAAGGCTATTACCAGATCCCAGTGAAGCCTGAAGTGAGACCTTATTTGGCTTTTAGCACTTCGGATGGACATTATGAATTCAATATGCTACCATTCGGACTGAAAAATGCTCCGAGTGTGTTTTCAAGGATGATGCGAAAATTGTTGGACCCCCTGAATAACCCATGTATCACAAATTTCATGGATGATATTCTCGTCGCCACCGAGACCTTTGAAGAACACATTGAAGCTCTGGAGATTTTGTTTGATAGACTTCGGGAGGCGAACTTAACTGCTAGGCCAACAAAATGTTGTATTGGATGCAAAGAGTTGGAATTCTTGGGACACACTGTATATCAGGGTAATATGACCCCTGATCCTAAGAACTTGGAAAAAACTGCAGAGAGCACCTAGGCCGCAAACAAAAAAAGACGTGCGATCATTTGTGTCGTTATGCGGATTTTATCAGAAATACATCAAGAATTTTAACGCTATTTGTGCTCCTCTGACTGATCTGACTCGCAAGGGACTTCCAGATAAAATTATTTGGACTGCACAATGTGAACTAGCGTTCCAAGAGTTAAAGGAAAAACTCACTAGCAAGCCTATTCTCAAACTGCCTGATTTGACACAGGACTTTGTCTTAAGAACCGATGCAAGTAATGTAGGACTTGGAGGGGCTTTGTTGCAAAGATCAGCTGCACCTGATGGGGAACTTAAACCAGTCGCTTATGCAAGCCGCAAATTGAATAAGGCGGAACAAGGATACTCCACAAGCGAAAAAGAATGTTTAGCATTAATCTGGGCAATAAAGAAGTTTCAAATCTATCTGTATGGTAGGACTTTTGTGGTGGAGACGGATCATCAGCCTCTCGTGTTCTTGTCTCAGGCTAAGCATGAAAACGCAAGATTGCTGAGGTGGTCTTTATTGCTTCAACCGTATCAGTTCAGTATCCAATATATCCCAGGCAAATTGAATGTCGGTGCAGATTTCCTCAGTCGGCACCCCTGTGATCAAAATTAGAGTAGTGGCAGACGTGAGGAGTAATTTTACCTATGTGTATCGCTGGTTTTGGAACTTGCCATAGGCATGTTTTCAAGTGGGGAGATGTGTAGTGAAATTGACAGAGATACAACGGTAAAATACTCAAAAGATAACATTTAAGGATAAAAAACATAATGCGTAGGCTGCTGATGTACATGATCGCCTAGACCGCGGGTCATCACCCTCCATAAAATTGACTTGCTAGAATAGGAGGGGAACGGAGGATCAAAAAGGAAAAAATATGACTGGAAAGATTGCGTAGCAAGGCTAAAGAGACGCAATTGGGGGGGATGGAGGAAAGTAAAAATTCACGTCCCCCAAATTGACACGAGGTACGGAATTGGACGTTTTGCGATACCAAGCCTTGATTTGAATTCAGCGGCTAAAACGCAGATGTTAGGAATATTACAAAAATTTAAAAAGTAATTTTTCTTAATATTAATGTTAGGAATATAAAAATTAGCTGGCCGGATGGCCTATTCTGAGCAATGAAATAATATGATCTTAATTTTACAAACGGATAGATAATATTGAAGATAATGACAAAAGACAGTGTAGTTTACATCATCGACAGACTGCCTTGAATAAAAAGTGTCACAATTTGCACACAAAAACACGACCTTGGGAGCAGGTGTTCAAAGTTACTTATTATGGAGGAGAGGGTTTTTGAGCGGTAGCTGTGTCTAAATATAACTTTTTACGACAAAATTTTAAGGGGAGAGAAAGGTTGCTTCAAAATCAAGCACATTTTTTTTAGAAACACAAGTAGAGACGGACAGACTAACCGATAACCATCCATACTTGACTGAAGCATGACTGAAATGACTTTAGTGTAGAAATTTGAAATTAAAAATAAACCTCGGCAGTGATTGGCCACAGACAAGCATATCATTAGCGCTCAGAGCGCATTTGGGGTCATTCTTCAATAATTGTTCAGTGTTAGACACAGATTTTAAAGTGTGGTGTTTTCCCATATGAAAGACAGTGAGATAAATTTAGGGACGCCATACTATAGCCAGCAGCTCAGCTGAGTTTTGCTAGCAATTCTGTGCTATGTATTCATAATCTGGTAAGATTGAAATTATTTCTTTATATATTTTGAATATTGTTTCATGTTCGAGTGATTTGATACTGCCATATCAAAATCTAGCCTTACAAACAAGTAGGGATTTGCTCTGGACCCCCCGCCCAAGTCAGGGTCTAGGGACCAACAAGGTACATAAATTCCAGCAAGGATTATGCAAGCCAGATCAAGCGTTGAAACAGATTACCTATCTTCTTTTAGGGCCGACAACTAATAAATATTTTTCAGAATCTATGGTCTGGGAGGATCTGTCTGATGTAGGCCCACCATGGTAACTGTGCTGTTTGGTCAGAGAGATCTGACCTGTCTGTATGATGTGGTTGTTGTGTCAGTGTTGTGTCCAGACGTGGGTAGAGAATAGATTTTGACACATGGCCCATACTTTGATTGCAGAGCTGTGAGTTTCTATCGACAACAAAGCAGAGTCTATTCGGTGGGTGACTGTACTCGAGTGTATCTGTGCAGTTCTTGTGACAGAGACCACCATTATTGCCCGCCAGCACGGAGAGGTGGGACCGCAAGTTTTCAGCACCAGAGCTACAAAAAGATGAGTGAGCCTCTGGTCTGCTGGACATTCACCAACTATTGGTAGTGACTAATATCCCCGTAAAAATTCCCACCATTTTCTGGACATTGTGTAGTCAATATAGACAGGTGTGATGAGGCCACCCCAACAGCACAAACAGTAAATATCCTCCCAAAGAGATGACTACTCGAACTTTTTTAAATAAAACTAACTAGTCTAGTACTTAAATAGGTACGCTCTTGCATTTATTATGTAACATTCCATGCATTTTTTTTTCATAAATTTTCAATCCTTCTTTTAAAACAAGTTCTGGTCATATAAAACTTGATCCAGAACCAATAAATGTAATATAATTATATCAAAAACTTTATACACGTGAGTTAGTTCAGTGTATTTTAACACTTGTTAATCTTATTAGTCTTCTTAAATGTCTGTGGGTGTATTTATAACTAACACACCACATTACACATCATTACCCTAGACACTTTACGTAGCCACATTCATTAAGAAAAAAAAAAATTAAGTGTGAGGTCGTAGTGGTAGCAAGAAAGGCCTTCTGATAATTCTCAACTACATTTTATCTCAGGAGCCTTCACAGCTGGCCTCATACAAGTTACATGTAGTAATAACACCATCATACAATACCATCAACACCACTACAAAGATGAAGCCCTGAAAGTAGTTAGTGCTGAAAAGGACTGCTAGCACAAAACTGGAACAGGAGAGATGTCTCAGTTCCCAGTTCTTTCAGGCTATTTATAACGTGTCAATACATCTCCGTCTTGCCAATTTTTTCAGTGAAGCTTTTTTTTTTTTTTGTTTGCGGATTTTGCTTTCTTGTGGCGAGGCACGTCTCTTTCAACCTAGACTTAAGTCATTTGGTTACATCCGAGCGCAATTTGCCATTCATTAATAAGTGAACTCTGTTAACTGAGGCGATGTGTTGATAAACTCTAAGCCCTGAAAAGGACTACTAGCATCTTTCAGCTAGCATGAAAACAGCCCTAAAAAGGACTGCTAGCCCGATCAGCGTTGATAGATACTAAGTCATGAAAAGGGCTAACATTATCCATCTGCTAGCTTGAAGCCCTGAAAAGGACTTGCCCTAAAAAGGACTCGCCAGCTACACCAACTTCAGTGAAGCAAATAATTCTTGAACCGTTATATTAGTCTTTCAGCATTCTACAAGAGTACACCTTTTCTACTGATACGGCCTCGTTCTGGACCACTAGCGTCTTAGCTGATCTGCTCCACCGTTACCATATTACAGTCTGCACGCGCTATCTTAACTTCTTCCTTCACAATCTAGACTGGACAAAAGCGGCTCAGGTCGTAATTTTTTTTTTTTTTAAATTAATGAAGATAAACAGAAATCTCGTTCAACCTCTGATGGGTTATAATTAGGATATATATTGTTTTCAATTCCAAATAATATGAACAACTGCCGACATGAGAAAGTGGTATCACATTTGAAAATAGGGATACTCACAATTGTGCTTAGGCCTATACGTTAAATAATAAAATAAAAAATAAAAAACAAACAAACAAAATCAAGAAGAAACTATGAACAAGAATAATATTAAAGTGGAGGGGTGTATAGGCCTGGTGGTTCTAGTTATATAACTGACTTTAACAGATATTTAATTGACTTTCATCTGTTTAAAGTCACATGCATTGTAAGAACAGCATCAGACCTTCACATTGCCAGCCACTATATATTAACATGTGTTCGTGTTAAATATTGTTTGACTATATTATGCAGTTCCCTAGGTCTGTCTATTCTCAACACCTCCTCTATATTTATAGGTAAGTTGGATGCCTGCAAATAATCCAATATTGGTATTCTCATTTGGTCATACCTCTTACACTTTAACAAGAAATGTTCTATATTATTGTCTTGAAGACATCCTGCACAGTAAGGTTCTTCTATTCTGAAATAGCCTTTTCCCAGCTGTAGTCTGAGAAGTTTCTTATTACTGGGAATTTTCAATTCCCTAGATATCTGACATGTTCTTATTGGAGCCCTGAACATCTTATATGCATGTCTTCCTTTCAGATTTTTATCCCACTCTGCTTTCCATTCATCTGTTATTAAATCTTTAATTAAGCTCTTAATTTCTGATTTACTCATCCCTACATATTTAGATTTTTATCAGATCTACCTTTCTTGGCTTCTTTATCTGCCTTTTCATTTCCTTCTATGCCAACATGTGAAGGTATCCAAGCAATTAATACTGAGCATCCTCTGGAATATAAGTATGTAGTAGCCAGAAAAATCTCCTCTGCTATATCAGGTCTACTACATTCTCGTAAGTTACTAAGTGCTTTAATTGTTGAAAGAGAGTCAGTTAAAACTGTTAATTTTTTGGGAGGGTTATTAGAGAATATTTCTAGTGCTTTTAGTATTGCCACCATCTCTGCAGTGAAAATGGATGTATTTTCCGTGGTGCTATATTCTTTTGCCATTTTCCATATTGGAATATATATTCCTATCCCCAATTTGCCATCCTCTCCCTTGGATCCATCTGTGTCTTTTGAAATTTGTTGTATATATTTATTAGCTGTGTTTTTAATATTTTCTATATTATTTGTTTTCTTAAGTATTTCTGCTAATTGGTAGTCCGTGTCTGGTTTCTTGATCTCCCAGGGCGGAATCACTGGCTTGTATTCACAACTGTTATTAATTGATGTAATTAATGTACCCAGATGGACAATTTCCTCCATACACTTCCATCCTGTAGGGTATCTAGTGGTATTCATTGGCTTGGCCTGAGTTGTTAGTTGGCATCTGGTAAAAGCTGTATGTGCTGGGTGAGACTTATCCAACATAACTCTGTTCATGTAATTTAGTCTTAACTTCTTTCTCCGTAATTCCAAGGGTATGATTCCTAAAGCCACCTCTATAGCTCCCATTGATGTTGATCTGATAACGCCTGATGCTGAATTCTGTCTAATTTAATCTTGTTACTGTGTGCAGCAGAGTCATATATTATACTTCCATAATCTATTTTTCCTCTAATAAAAGATTTATAAAAAGTGAGCATTGTCTTAGTGCTTGCACCCCATCCATTACCTTTCAAATATATTCTCAGGTCGTAATCTTATTTCATTAAACAAAGGCTTCGTTCAGCGAGAACATGCGAGCGTCGCATATATCTCATACATCTCTTACAAGCGGCACATTAATAAGCGGCACATTAATAAGCGTCATATTAATTCCCCATGATGCGCGTCATTTGACCGAAACAAAGAAACCCCGAACACATTTTGACCGATCTATTCATCCTTACGTTCAGCATTCTTAAGACGTTGCACAGGCCTGACATTAGGCACATGAATGTCTTCCCACGTAAAAATCCATCCCTTCATCAACGAGGGTCATTTTGACCCACGAAAAACTGTTTCGCATTCTGCCACTGTTGATAATTTTATACATCGCTTTATGTGTCAACCCACTTCCGTTAACCCAAATTCATTTAGCCTCGTAATATATACAAAATGAGATATACAAAATCCAAAGTTGAGGCTAGAGTTCGACTAAGCAGTTAACGGTCAAATTAACTCTTAATTTCTCCTCCCGTAAACTTGCTTCTCAAGATTAAACAAACTAGGTCAGCGATGCTCAACTCAAGTTCCCGCGAGCTAAAAAAAAAAAAAAAGAATGTTTAACAGATGGATGGCCAGGTGGCTTTCTTATTTCGAGGTTACATTCTCAACGTGAAAATAGCAGTAAAGTGGCATTCCGTTTACAAACTTTTGTTTCTCTGGGAAGTTCACCTTTGCTCCCGGTAACTCATCTCCGAGAAACAGCTGTTCTCACTGGGTCACAGGTGAATCTTTCTACGCTCTGTCCTAGAAACTGTGGAGCACGTAAATCTGTTAAACAATTTAGTAATTTAGTCAGAAATAAACTTGAAAAAACCGGAGTAAAGTCACCCAATTACCGAAACATACTGTAACAGTTCTTACCGTTAATCATCACTGCTTTTTAACGTTTTATTAGAGAATGATCATCTGCACCACCACGGTCATCATCACAACAACTCCCCCCTATGGAGCCATGGCTGCAGATAGACCCCTTTCAGACAGCCAGCTTCAAAGTAATCACGTGCTCTTCCAGAACGTGGTTGGTGTAGCACTTTGTTTTATTTAACGAGGTTGCCAGCCCCTTGCCAACCACGTACAACCACGTACAAGTATTAGTCAAATCTTGCGCCATGTCTGAGATAGTAGTCCTGGTCTCATCAGGGACCTCTGGGCACTAAACGTAAGAGATAACGGTAATGTGCTGTGTGTATTTTCAAAACGTACAGTTTAGGTTAAAACACACAAACACACACATATCTACAAACACTGACACGTCTTAGGATAAAGTTAAAAAAAAAAACAAAGAGTATTTTCCCAAGTTTTACCCATGATTAAAAACAAACACACGGAGTTTCCGAAAATCATTATCAGAATTAAAACAAAAACAAACTAAAACACATAGACAAATAAGGAAAAAGCAGCGTTATTAGCTGGTAGCTAATACAAGAATACGAGAGACAACAAACTCATGTTCTGTGACAGATGACTCATTTGTTTCCTGTTCTCCTTGTTCTCTCAAGAAGGAACATGGTACCACCGCTCCACTTGACCTACCCATGCAGGAAACCTAAGACACAACATTCCATGTGTTTCTGCAGCTGTAATTTTTTTGTTAAGATGGCCGAAAGACGAGAAAGTCTTACTTGAATATTTGTTTCGGTAATTGGATGACTTTACTCGGGTTGCCTCCAGTTTGTTTCTGACTAAATTACTAAACTTGTCATCAGTAATGAACGTACCCAAGCAGTACAGAAAATAAAGTGATAACTAATATAAATATTAAGAAAATAGAGAGATTGTGCAATCAAATATGGGATGATTTCCTACAGGGGTTTGTTTGACACGATACCGTGCCAGCGTCACAGATTAGTTACGGTACCTCTTACGACCAGGCAGAAGCACTCATCCTGTTTTTTTTTTTTTTAAATTAAACAAAAAATCAGAATCATTGGACTTCTGAAGACTGGAAGGTGTGGGACTGGAAGGTGTGGGACGGTGAATGCCGACACAGACAAAAGAGGCCCAGCGGAGTAGACAAGTGCAAGTCTTAGACTCGACTTAAAATCCTGAAAATCATAAAAGTACCTGATGCGACGTATACGCCATATCTCTGAAGTATAGCAATTTTCTTCATTGTGGATTTCACCTTGTAGCGAGGCACATGCCTTTCAAACTAGACTTTAGTCCGTTGGTTATACTGTAGCGTGGACCGAGGTAAGCAGCGAATTTATAGTCATAGACGTCATAATCACTGGTCTTCTTCAGCGACCTACGCCCTATCCACTGACCTATATTTGAGGCTATAGAGGCCCTACGTCCTATCCACTGACCTATATTTGAGGCTATAGAGGCCCTACGTCCTATCTACTGACATAATCTGCATCCACTTATTATCCCATGCCGTATTCGTAGATCCATCTGAGGCTCAGCGCCAAATTCACGGCCCTATCTCTAGTGTCCTAAACTCTATTCAACGACATCCTTGTGGCACTACGGAGTACTCACTGACCTATCTCTGAGGTTCTGCGCCCTATTCTTTGACCTATCTTTGAACTTCTATACCCTATCCACTGACATATCTGAGGCCCTACATCATATTCACTGATGTAATCTACATTCACTGATCTTTGAATTTCTACGCCTTGCTCACTGACCTGTCTTTGAATTTGTATGCCCTCACTGATCTATCTCTGAGGGCATAAACTATAACGGTATGAAATGAGGTTAAATTTGTTCCTAACATGCTCGAGGCTCTATCCCAGGTGCGGTGCCTTAGGCGAACGCATGCTTTTAATACCTGTAAATCCTCCCCTTAGGAGGGGCCTGAACACTTGGAAAATGGGGCAGGGAAAGCATCTTAATGCTACAATATCTAGAGTTGCAAATAACACTATCGAAAAAAAAATTAATAACAGAAAAAAAACACACAACCATAAACTCATCACTATCTAGTATCTAACTTTGCTCAAAATAGAAACGAGTCTAACACTACAACTACCGGATACTTATCTATAATTCAAAGACGCCTGCCTCGGGGGGAAAAGCAAACAGCTGTATTTAAAAAAATCGGATACTGGTAAAAACAAATTCAATGTCATTTGTGTATCAGTTTGTGTACTTCAAGCTGAATATGTCTTACCATTTATTCAGTGAAAATCACATACTGTAGACGCGACCTGGCAGCTGATATATGCTTTGATCCCCTATTCTTCCGGATTTCTGAAGTAACAGTTTATAAGATTCTTCTGAAAATTTAAAGCATCAAAATTATCGAGCACCATTTACATGCAGTTTTTACATTAAAGTTGACAATAAAATGGCTGATTGCTGTTCTGTCATAACATTTATCGCACGCAGCCTATATGTTAGTTTGCAATCAATCCCAGTCCTTTACGTTTGCAACCTTCAATGGTTGTTGAATGACTGGCACCAAAAAACCATACATTATAAGGGTTGCGTAACATTACGGAGCATTTTCAAACAACATCACTCAGAGCTTTGAGAAGGCAAAAATAGTTTCGAATTTGCGATATTACGGCAGCAACTTAAATTCCCTGTCCTATGATACCAAATAGTCCACGATTTGGCTCACGTAAAAAAGATTATGAGTCGACAATCTCGTTTGCTTGTTTGGCACAAATTTGCAAGTTCAGTAGCTGTTTTTAGGTACAGAAAATATACTTAATTTGTTTAGCATTCAAATGGATTTTTTTATGTTAAATAACCTTTCAATCGATTAATATGATGTTATTAATAAACTTCATAGAGCTCAAAAGTAAAAAATCGATATTTTGTACGTAAAATCCAGTTTTCTCTACCGGGGACCACCTTAAATACCTTGGAGCTGTCATAGACCGGAAGGGAGGCATCAATGAAGAGTTGGCTACCCGAAGAGCAGCAGCTGGGAGACTTTTTCAAGCCATAAATCGAGGATTCCTCAGCAAAAGAGAAGTTTGTAAGAAGACGAAGACGGCTGTATACCCAGTCTTGGCGTATGGATGCGAGTCATGGGCAATGACTACAACCCACAAAAGCCAGATCCAAACCTCAGAAATGAGGTATCTGAGGAAGGTGGTTGAAGTAACAGGAAGAGACATGGTCCGCAACCAAATGATACATCAAGGCCTAAAAACCCAAACCCTACAGACCCAACTAGAACAGTCCGAACTGAGATGGTTTGGCCATGTCTGCAGAATGGGAGAAGCTCGGCTACCACGGCAAGCATGGGAAACTAAGAGCCAAGGATCCAGACCTCCAGGACGACCCAAAGTCCGCTGGGAGGACAACATTAGACAATCTTTGAAGGACCGAGGATTAGAATGGAACCAAGCCAGGAGGAAGACAGCCGATATAATAGTATGGCGCTCTCTCTTACAAACCTCTACACCTCACAGTAGAAGAGGAACGACTAAGTAGTAGTAGTAGATTAGCAACCACAATATTCTTTATTTTACAACACATTTTAAAGAGTTGAGTTTTTTTTACAGCATTTATGCTAGGAGTACTGCTTAATTCGGATACCGTTAATTTTTAAACGGGATTCTTGTTGTAACTGAACTGTATCGACATGTATCAAAATCAAGGACAGCTACATTCGGATCACATTCAAATAAAAGCATGCAATACGCACGAGCATTGTATGCCTCGGTTAGTTTTTTTGTCTTTATGCAACTAATTTTTATTAACACGCTCTAATATAACTGACCCCATTATTCTTATCCCATTCCAACTAACATGTAATTACCGATGTATGTTACCTCGGTCGGTCACACACGAAAAATAGTAACTCGCGCCAGAAAAAAAAAGTGCGCAACGCACGGTGTGCAACTAGCGCGGCGTGGGTGTTATATAAAGCAAATACTTTGGTTTTTTTAAATTCTTTCACGAAATTAGTAGCGCTCACCAAAGAAAAAGTGCGTAAATATTGGCGTGCATGAGCCCTCACCCGATGTGCAAATCATGAAAACTTGAAAGTTTTTGTTAAAACCACTTATTATCAGGGAACACTCTTTGAAAACAATCCACGCACTTTCACACGAAATGTTGTCATCAAAGAACTTTTAAATTAAATCTAAAATAACACAATTCTCGCCGTGTGTACGTTGGTCACAGCTGAGGAATGCAACCGTGTTGAAAAATTGTATTGTTTCCATTATATATACTCTCCCGAAAACAGTTACAATCAACAAAGAAAAGCGTTCAAATGACGGTGTTCATGAACAGTTTGATTACACTGTATAATGGAAAGAAACCAAAAACACTCTCAGAATGTAATTCTATCTGCTCATCCGGGAACGGAAACAGCACACTATAATTAAAAACCCGTCATGTTTGACTGGTTATTGCTAGTATTGATCATAAAAGGAAAGTTGCACTTTGTTGAAAAGGATTGCGATCGCTTGAGATTTTTACCGCGAAAGTGACCACTTTGTAAACGCGTGACCAACTTTTTAGTTACATAGCAGGTACTGCAGAAGAGTAGTGAAGTGTTAGAGACTTATTCTCACAGAACTAATGACCTATATTGATTTATTAATTTACTACTCACAGAACTAATGACCAATATTGATTTATTAATTTACTACTCACAGAACTAATGACCTATATTGATTTATTAATTTACTACTCACACAGCTAATGACCTATATTGATTTATTAATTTACTACTCACAGAATAATGACCTATATTGATTTATTAATTTACTACTCACAGAATTAATGACCTATATTCATTTATTAATTTACTACTCACAGAACTCAGGTTTCCTTCACTAGAAATCAGTGTCCCTTCTTAGTGCTAACGTATAAAATACCTGGCTTTAGGCGGATGAATTTAATTGACTGAACATAGTTCGAGGGGCAACGTCTATTATAGCTTTCAAAACAGTTAATGTCGTAGTATGTAATACACACAGGGAGGCATGCCAAAACTATGGTTTACTTGAGAATAATCAACACTGGAACATAATATTGTCACAAGCCTCTGCTACATGTCTGGCAGCTCAACTACCAAATCTATTTACAATTATAATAACAATTTTACTTTTTTTTAGTTTGTAGATTTTGCCTTCTTGTTGCGAGGCGCATTCCTTTCAACCTGTCTGGTTATATCATAACTCAATTTGCCGTTCAAAAATAAGCAGAACAACAAACAGTGCAAGTGTTGATAAACACACAACGTTCTGGCCTCAGACAAGATGAATTTATTATGAACATTGACACGGACAGACCGACGGTCAAACAAGTACACACACAAGCTCACAACGAACAGCTCGAAGGACTGAAAACATCCAGGAGATGTTTTTCAGGTAGATAAGTTCTTCTTGTTGCCAACAAGACCAACAGTCAGCGTACTCTGAGACGCTGAATACATTTAATTTTGCCCGGGTTAAAATTTGGAAGAGACCGACCAATACACTAAGTCCGGATAAATGAGATTCCATTGTTACCTCCGATCGATCATTAGCGAGTCGTAAAATGCGTTTTGCAGATTAGGAACACTTTAAATTTGTCACAGAGTCCAGGATTTATCGATCGTCAGAATGTATCAGAGTGGCGATAAATCAGTATAAAGAATTATCACTCTGCCATCAATGGTACCTATACCTCTATACCTTGTAGCGGTATGGCAGCTTGTGTACCCTGACAATCCCCAGAGCTATGCCAGTGGGAGATTTACTCCTGGTAGGTTCAACCAAGCTGGACTGGTCTGCGTGGGTAGGGGTCAGACAAAAGCTGGTACTCTGGTCCTCCAGGTTGGGGGTTTTAGCACAGGGCCGACACCCCTGTCTATGTAAAAAAATCGCACGTTACGGAAACAACAAGAGTCTCAGGCTCGTATGACTGACAGTGGTGAAAGCCGAAAGGAAGCCACTGGCATGAAAACGGATGCCCCGACCGCAAAACACGAAACCAGAATTGGTTTTTGGAACGTCAGAACTATGAATGAGGCAGGAAAGCTGAGACAAATCACAGCAGAGATGAGGAACTACAAGATACATATCCTGGGAATAAGCGAGAGCAGATGGACAGGTAGGAGGAGAATAAAAACAGCTACAGGGGAAACAGTACTTTATTCTGGCAGAGAGGATGGTCAGCACAACGAAGGTGTAGCCATTATCCTGAAGAAAGGAATGGAAAGGTCTTTACTGGAATGGAAACCCATCAACAACAGACTGATAAGAGCAAGACTAAGAGGGAGGTTCACCAACACCACAATTATACAGTGCTATGCACCAACAAACGACAGCGATGAAGAGATCAAGGACGAGTTCTATCAACAGGTACAAAAAGAAATGGAAACTACACCCAGGTACGATCTCATTATAGTAATGGGAGACCTAAATGCGAAAGTGGGAGCACACAATAATTATAACGAAAGAGTAATGGGGAAATGCGGCAGTGGAACAGCAAATGAGAATGGGGACAAATTCAACAGTAGAGGGACAGGAAACAAGATGGGCAGAGCATTTCAGAGAAACTCTGAATAAGGAACCACCAAAGACACAATTGAATGTTCCTGAGGCTGAAAATGATCTAGACGTTAATACAGACATCCCACGAAAAGAAGAAATCATCACAGCAATCAAAGAGTTAAAGAATCGAAAAGCTCCTGGTCATGATAACTTAAATGCAGAGCTATTTAAGACAGACCCAGAGCTAGCAGCAGAACTATTAGAACCACTATTTGCACAAGTCTGGAAAACAGGGACAACACCTACAGAGTTGAAAAAAGGAATAATTGTCAAATTGCCCAAGAAGGGAGATCTTGCAGACTGCAATAATTGGAGAGGAATAACTCTTCTCTCAGTTCCCAGCAAAATACTAGGCAGGATAATTATACAGAGAATCTCAAAAGCCGTAGACCACAAACTGAGGAAAGAACAAGCAGGATTTAGAAAGAACAGAAGATGTGTAGATCATATATTTACCCTCAGGAACATTATAGAGCAGTGCTCAGAATGGCAAAGACAGTTGTACATTAATTTCGTTGATTTTGAAAAGGCTTTTGACAGTATACATAGGGACAGTTTATGGAAAATACTGAGGGCTTATGGAATTCCAAGCTGCATAGTGTCAATCATAAAAAGCCTTTATGCCAACTTTACGTGCAGCATTGGGCAGAGCAACCTAACCTTTGAAGTGAAGACAGGAGTACGACAGGGATGCCCCTTATCAACCACTCTATTTTTAACAGTCATAGACTGGGTGATGCGCCAGACAACAGAGGGCAATCCAAGAGGAATAAGATGGACTACATTTTCTACATTGGAAGATCTGGAATATGCAGATGAAATTGCACTGCTAGCACATTCACATCAACACATCCAGGAAAAAACGGATAGACTTAATAAGTCTAGCCAGCAGGTGGGCTTGAACATCAACCTAAAGAAGACAGAGATCATGACGCTCAATGTGAGCAACCCTGAGCCCATATCAGTAAGGAATCAGCAACTGGAACAGACAGACACCTTCACATACCTAGGATGCATAGTAACACCAGACGGCGGAGCAAGCAAAGACATCAACAACAGAATGAACAATGCAAGAACAGCCTTTTTTAGTCTAAACAACATCTGGAAGTCCTCTCAGTACAGCACAAGCACAAAATTAGGATTATATCAGAGCTGTGTGCTTTCTGTGCTTCTCTATGGCGCGGAGAGCTGGAGAGTTACAGAGAAGGAAATGTCGAAATTGTCCTCTTTTCACACAACATGCCTAAGAAAAATTCTCCGAATCTTTTGGCCGAATATCATCACCAACCAAGATCTGCTTACTCGGAGCAAGCAAGAGGACATGCACACCATCATAGCTGGCAGACGCTGGAGCTGGGTTGGCCATGTCCACAGAAAAGACTCCGATGCCATCACAAGAACAGCTATGCTATGGACCCCTGAAGGAAAACGAAAGAGAGGCCGACCAAAAACAACTTGGCGGAGGACTGTGGAGGCTGAGATGCAAAGAATGAACCAGAGTTGGGGCACTGTACGAAGGATGGCCGCCGACCGAGCAAAGTGGAATCAATTTGTTGTTGCCCTACAAGACGCCACCAGGCGTAATGGCCACTGACTGCTTTGACGGTCGGCGGCTAAGGATCAAAGAAGAAGAAGAAGAATTATCACTGAGACTTGATTGCATACACTAATAGCAAACTCAATATCGTAAAATGTAACACACTTATTACCGAATCTGTCTCTAAAGGTTTACTGTGCTATGAGGGTATGTACCTTTGTAATCCTAAAAATCTACAACAAATAAATACAATAAAATAATTATTATAATGAAATATAGCATTAATACCAGTGTTGTGCTATCAATGTCAGACATGGACATTAAACAAGGAACAACAAAGATCATATCTTGTGACAGGCTATGAATGAGACAAGTAGGTAATTCTACACGATGATATAAGGAACCCGTCTTGGTATATATTAAGTGAAGATTATATTAAGTGAATATGAAAATTAAGTATACAATATATTAAGTGAAGAATATGTCAAGAGAAGAATATATTAAGTGAAGAAAAATATAAAGTGAACAATATATTAAGTGAACAATATATTAAGTGAACAATATATTAAGTGAACAATGTATTAAGGGAACAATATATTATGTGAACAATATATTCAATCAATCAATACTCTTTAGCTCCTCAAGGAGCTTAGGCCTTCAACAAACACATGCTAAGTCTTCCTGTCACTGGCCATCCGCTCGCACGTTCTTTCCATGTTTTCCTCATCATTTTCACCTCTGTATCCAGTTCTCTTCTCCATGTGTTTTTTGGTCTACCTCTTGCTCTCTTTCCCCGTGGATTCCAGAACAAGGACTGCCTTGTAATGCTATCAACAGGTTTCCTCAATGTGTGTCCTATCTATCGCCAGCGTCTTCTTCTCTTGTTCCACTGGCACCTGTCTGGTTCTTGTCATCAATTCCACATTTGTGACTTTGTCATACCATTTCAGTCCTTCTATTCTACGCAAGCACCCGGTTATAAAAGTCTCTAACTTTTTGGTTGTTGTTTTTGTTGCTCTCCATGTCTCAGAGCCATACAATAGGACTGACTTGACATTTGAGTTGAAGATTCTTATTTTCATGTTGGACTTGATTTCTCTTGTTCTCCATATGTTTCCCAATGCAATGAAAGCTCCTCTTGCTTTTTGTATTCTTATTTTGATATCACTGTCTGTCCCGCCAACTTTGTCTATCTTACTTCCAAGATATGTGTATAATTCTACATCCTTTAGTGGTTTTTCTTCAAGTTCAATCTTGTTATCATTTCTTGCATTTATTCTCATAATCTTTGTCTTTTCCCTGTGTATTTTCAGGCCCACTTCTTGTGACCTCTCATCGAGAATTTTCATTTTCTCTTGCATCTGATTATAGTTATGGGACAGAAGAGCCAAGTCATCTGCAAAATCCAGATCATCAAGCTGTTAAGTCAAATTCCACTGGATTCCATTTCTGTTGTGTGATGTCAAATTAAATTTATTATGAACATTGACACAGACAGATCGACGGTCAAACAAGTGCATACACAAGCTGACAACAAACAGCTCGAAGGACTGAAAACATTCAGGAGATGTTTTTCAGGTAGACGCACCTGGCAGTTCTTCGAGTTGCCAACAAGACGAACAGCTAACGTACGCTGAAAGGCTGAATACGTTTAATTTTATTAAGTGAACAATATATTAAGTAAACAATATATAACGGGAAGAATATGTTAAGTTAACAATATATTAAGTATAGAATATGTTAAGTGAACAATATATTAAGTGAACAATAATAAGTGAACAATATATTAAATGAACAATATATTAAGTGAACAATATATTAAGTGAACAATATATAAAGTGAACAGTATATTAAGGGAAGAATATGTTAAGTGAACAATATATTAAGTATAGAATATGTTAAGTGAACAATATATTAAGTGTAGAATATGTTAAGTGAACAGTATGTTAAGTGAAGAAAAATTTTAAGTGAACAATATATTAAGTGAACAATATATTAAGGGAAGAATATGTTAAGTGAACAATATATTAAGTATAGAATATGTTAAGTGAACAATATATTAAGTGAACAATATGTTTAGTGAACAATATATTAAGTGAACAATATATAACGTGAACAATATATTAAGGGAAGAATATTGTCACGGGATTGCCTCCCCTTGCTTTGCAGTAGTGGTCCACTAATGGTCACAATGCAAGCATATCTAAAAGTAGGTCGTCCAAGGTATCTATCTTCGCGCAAGATTACTCTTGGCAAAGATGTAGATAGAAGATGAATGGCGCTTCTATCGTAGGGGAGCATTCACAAGATATTCCCAGAAGTCAAGAACAAACGCTGCTTAAGGGCTGAGCAAATTTGTTAACTTATTATCTGGCCCGTCCCCTTTTGTGAAGGGGTTATGCAATGATTCTAGTCCGTCAAGCCCCCCAGTTGGAGTAATCCAACGAATGCTCTCTTATAATTAATGGCTCTCTCTCTCTCTCTCTCTCTCTCTCTCTCTATATATATATATATATATATATATATATATATATATATATATATATATATATATATATATATATATATATATATCAAGAAAAATTGACTCATACGTTTGCTTTCGTACAAATAAACTGAATCAACTATTATTGTTTAGTTTAAAATAACATACAACAAATTTAATAGTTTTTAACATGGGAAAATAAATATGGAAAATTTGGTGAAAATTGAAATGAAAGTTTCCTCACTGAGGTTTTGGTAGGGCGATAATAACAATGTCCGTATTTTTGCTGCAGCCTGTTATATAAAACTTAGCTCCAGATGAGTCCTGCAGCTGTGGTTTCCGTCACTTCTTTTTGGTGATGAGTACACTTCTCCACATAATTCGTCCACTGTAGGCGGTTGGTGGTGATACTCTTCTCTCACACTAGTGGCGTAGGAACTTCAGTACTTAAGTCTGATGTCTTGTAACCACGAACTGTGACAAATTAGAAAGAAACAAATGTCTCAGTACATATGTTCTCCGCAAATTAACAGGCCCATTTTCCTTCGCTCCACCCACGAATTTTAACCTCTCAAAAGAATTAAATTCCCGAGCACACAATGTAACTCATGGAATATGATGAAAATTCACCAATATCCTTCTGGGTGTCTGTGGTGGGTTTAGATGTTATGAATGTTGGTGTTATTGTTATAGTGTAACTGAGTGAAGTCAAGCTGTGAACGCCTCTGAGTCTAATAGATAATAAGGGTGTGTTCTCAGAGAACCTTTCGGCTACCACCCTAAGATCTCACTCAGACTTATTTTTGACTAGTATGTCTGACAGCTACGTCTAATGTCTAGGGTAATGAAATTGTGGTATAATAAAATGACAACAAATACACCTAAGAACTCTATGAAAAGTAATTAACAACACCCAGAGTTAAGTTTAAAATGTGAAATCTTTTTTACAATTTATTTGTTCCAGTATCACAATTTTGTGTATACCGGAATATTGAACTCAAAATAATAATTCAAAGTATTTACATAAAATTAATTCAATTTATAACTGAGTATATTCTTATTCATAACTGTAATTAAATGTGTCAATCTGGAACAGTGTCAATTTATTCTTGCTCCTATGAATGGGTATTGATTACAAGAACGTTTGTCTTCATCACAATCTGAATGATCTAATACACATTTGGGAACTGAGAGTAGTTGAGTTTGGTATATCAAGTGCCCGGAGACAATTTCTTAACTGAGTGATGCCTGTTATGCAGGATGAATTTTGGTTAGATCACCAGCCTCCACTGCCAAGTAAGGATTCTGCTCTTGCAATATAACACGATAACACGGAGGCACACAGTCGATACTGCCTCAATTCTTTAGATGCAGAAATATAGACAGGTATAGATTGACCTGGGCTCACTTTGAGTCATAGATGAAACCCTGGAACGATATAAATGCGTCCTACTCAACCTCTCATATAACTCTCTCTTTCCCTAACTACTAAACATTTTAAATCATATTCAGACTCAGCATGGTAACTAAACAATTAGTTAACGTTCTTTATTGGTTTGTTATCCCATTCATGGTCAAATAAACTTCAAACTACAGTTTGACACTTTCCTTGACAAAGGAAACATTTTAAGTTAAAAATATCAAGTCATGTACAATCACGGTGACTTGCTGAAGAAGACGGCCAGTGGTTTGCCTGGTCTTATGTCATAATACTGTACAACAATTTCCCCATTAATATTTAATTTTTCTTTCTCCCAAAATGTCAGAAAGCCTGTCTGGCTTTTCTACAACATGTTAATATATTTCCTAACAACTCTGTGAAACAACACAAAGTTTGATGTTGACTTCCCTCTAGATAAACTTCTGCCAACATAATTTTCATAAATATTCAATAATACATACAAAGTAATAATAATAATAATGATGATATAAATGTTTTCTTTCTTACCGCATCAGAGAAATATTAACACTATAAAGTTTGATTTGCGATAAATATGGTCAAATCCAGATCGCTTTCTGGTGCAGATCAGCAAAGTCAAGATAGTACTATTATCTTGCTTGTAGAACAACTTTAGTGTAAAAAATTTCTTTTACAAGTGGCCCCGAACACTAACTACAAATTAGTTTTATCCCTCTGTTAGTATATTAGTCTCCAGCGAATCAGGGACTGTTTGGCTTCTAGCGTCTTTTTATTCAAAACTGAACTCAATTTTCAAATCTTGGACTAACTTCCCCTCTATCCCCACTACAGGGCAAACTGAGAAAGATTCAAGTCTGTTCGTCCATCTGTCTTCGTCAATATCTCAGTTATATCCTACAAGTTTATACTTCTGACAAGTAATTAGTGATCCTGTTGCTGTCTGTCACACAGTGGTTCTACTTTTTATTCTTTTATTTATTATATTCACTAGTATCGTTTTTATTCTTCATTTCCTCAAATAACATATTTTTCTATCTTGCCAATTCAAATCTGTAAACACGAACTCGTGACACTAGTCCTATACTCCTTTTCTGCCCCTATCCGTACTGTATTTTCAAAAATCTCCACGTTAAATCGTAATTTTTTTATTTTTTTCTTAACTGTCGTTCTCATTCGTTGTTGTTGTTTTGATGCGTTGATGGGTGGAGAGCGGGCTCTTATCATCTGTCCATTCTTGCCTCTTCTCATTCCATCTTGGTCTACCCTGTTCAACCTGAAAGTTGGTTATAATTGGGGTATTTAGTGTCATTTTATTTTCTAGTTTTGTATTCAATTTAAATATCTATTGTCTTTTACGGTTGCTGATTTTTATTTATATTACTATTTGTCCATTTTATTTTCTCTTTTGTGTTGTTTATAGATAACTATTGTCCTTTACACTTGGTTTTAATTTGTATTGGCATTTGTTCTTTTTGAGTTGTTGCCCTATTTTTTTCTATACCTCGTTGTCTTTCCTTGTCCTATGAGTAGTTAGTTTTTTGTTAATGCTTTGTTAGTTCTTGCTGTTTAATTTTTATTTAGTTGGATGTTTTTCCTGAAGTACTAACCTTATATGTTTTCCTTTGTTTTATGTATATATCTTTTAAGTATTGATTGGGCATCTCTTGGGGCATCTATACTTAAAACCTTATCACCTGTTAAGTCTATATTGTGATTTCTATAGTAAGTTTTTAATTCAAGTCTTTGTTGATCATACTTTTTACAGTGGATCAGGTAGTGGTCTATGTCATTCTCTTCCTGGCATTCTTGGCAGTGTGGTTCTTCTATCATAAAGTATGCTGCACCGAGACGGAGACGCCACAGTTTTTTGTTCGAAGGTATCTTTAATTCTTCTCTGACCTGGCACGTCCTCGTTGGTTCATTCAGTAGTTTGAACGCGTGTCTGCCTTTTCTACTTTCCTTCCATGTTGTCTTCCATTCTTCTTTTATAGTTTCCTTCACTTGGCTCTTGATCTCCGACCTTCCCAGTCCTGCTTTTATATTGTTTTTACTTGTTCTTCCATTCTTGGCGGTCTGGTCTGCCAACTCGTTGCCAGCAATACCTATGTGTGCTGGAACCCACACTAGCCTCACACTACATCCTCTGTTCCCCAGTGATGTATTAATTGCTAGAATTTCTTCCTTTATGTCTGGCCGGCTACATTTACCTGGGTGTTCTAGTGCTTGTAGTGATGATAGTGAGTCTGTAAATATCGTAACAGCTTCTGGTGGGTTATCTTCGTTCTCATTCAGAACGAAACAGCGCTTTTGTAGTCATCATCAGTTGCCATCTCCACAACGGAGGTTGGCTGTAATGGATCTCCAACGTCTTCTGTCTCTTGTCTTGGTGGTACACTCTGATAGACTCTTTCCCGTCCATCTCTTGATGTTATCTTCCCACTTATAGCGCTGTCTTCCCCTTGCACGTTTACCTTCAACTCTCCCTTCTGTTATGGTCTTCTGCAAGGTGTTATGCCTTTTTATGTGGCCAAAGTATTTTAGCTGCCGAACTTTGACCTCTCTCATTAGTTCTCTTTTCATACCTAGATTTTCTAGGACCTCCTTATTTGTTTTCATCTCTTTCCATGAGATACGCCCCATTCTTCTACATATCCACATTTCAAGAGCCTCAATTCTTTCTTCCAAATGCTTATTCATCGTCCATGTTTCTGCACCATACAGAAATGCAGAATATATATAACACTTTATGATTCTCAGTTTTAATTTATGAGATAACTGTTTGGATGTCAGTATATGTTTCATGTTGTTGAATGTAGCTTTGGCCATTCCTATTCTCTTCTTGATTTCTGTTTCACATCTGCCATCTTCTGTTATTATATGACCAAGATATACGTAGCTCTTGACTTGTTCCAGGATTTTCCCATTTACGCTTATCTTTAATGTGGGTTTATCGTCTGTTTTGCTAATTATCATAGTTTTAGTTTTCTCAATATTAATGTCGAGTCCATATTCATGACTTATACTGTTCACTTGCTTCACTAGTTCTTGTAACTCCTGTTCGCTTTCAGCTAACAACACGGTATCATCTGCATATCTAAGGTTGTTTATTGATCTTCCACTGATGTTCAGTCCTGGTATTTCCTGTATCTGTTTGAAAATTTTTTCGGTGTATAAATTAAATAGGCAGGGGGACAGCACACAACCTTGTCTGACACCTCTTTTTATGTCTATGTATGGTGAATAATTCCTTCCCGATCTTACTGTGGCAGTTTGCTCCCAATAAAGGTTACTGAGTATTCTTATATCTTTTCCATCAATACCTATGTCTTCGAGGCATTCAATTATTTTCTCATGATGGACTCTGTCAAAAGCCTTCTTATAGTCAATGAAGCACATATACATACTTTTTTGGACCTCTGTATATTTTTCTGCTAATATTCTTAGGCAAAATATTGCCTCTCTTGTTCCACTGTTCCGTCTAAAACCAAACTGTTCTTCTTGGATTTCGCTGTCTACTTTACTTTTTATTCTTTCCTGTATGATTTTGAGCAGTATCTTAATTGCATGACTCATCAGGCTGATTGTTCTGAAGTCTGAACATTCTGTTGCATTTGTAGTACGTCACAAAAATTCGACAACGCGTTGGCCGCATGTTACCTTATAGTTACTTTTTAGCCCGAATACGACTGTTTGTGTGTTTTGGGCTGTGTCACGTCTAACAGAGTGGATATATATACAGAGAACGGCGGGTCGAGCGAAGAGGGGTTTTGCAAGGCGGTGGTAATATTTGCGTTAATTCTTACTGCAGTTTCGTTCTACACTTCTGGAAAATGTCCGAATTGCTACTATTGGTGGCGTTAAAGTTAAAATCGTACGTTAATTCAGAACGGCAGTTTGGTATCGCAGTTCTGGCACAAGTTAATTGTTAGTCTCAAGGACGAAAGTAGGAAAGCGTATAATATTTGACGGCGGGATCATTGTCTAAGCATTACTGCTGCATACAATTCAGCGCTCTACTGGCGTTGAAGACGACGATAGGCAAACACACACGGGCGGGTTTATTTATTATCATAGGAGTAAAATCTTACTGAATTTAGCGATTGTTTCACAGATTTCGCTACAGTGTCAACTAGGGAATTGCGTCTGGAGTGCATAGATAATGATTTGCCTGACTTACAATTAAAAAGTATATAAACCTCACAACATGATTCTATACACTTTAGGCACATGTGATGTAATCATCACTCATTACTCGTCGCTACTCCCGTCGGGGTCTGGGGTCGATCTGCTGTCGGGTTTCCCGCACGACTAGTCAGAAACAATCACCAGCTTTTGCAGTAGTGGTTCATGCATATACTATTTTCATATGTTGAGGTTATATATATAATCACTTAGCAAGAAACCTGTAAAATTTACATTAGTAAAATTTTGGGAATACACACTTCTCCTGGCGCAGATTAGAATGGACCCACAGCCCTGTATTTAGATGCTGTTCGAATCACTTAAGTCTGAGAAATTCCTCTTATGTCGGGTGAAACACTTGGTCTAGAGATCTATAATTCCTCTTATGACTCCTTGTGATAAAATTCCCAAGTTTCCAGTCTTGTATTAAAATTGCGGGTTTACTTGTACTTACAAAGTTGCCCAATACTCGATCTTGTACTTATAGTTGTGGAATGATAAGTCCTATCCTCTTTCCTCTGGCTTGTAGGAGGTGTTTAGTTGCCGCTGCAATGCAGCCTGTCTGTGTGCTGTGACTCCGAGTTTGTTAGATTATATCTCACAATCCTTAGTTTCAAATCCCAGCTGTATTTCCGCCGAAAGTTCCAATCAAATCATAGTAGATTCTGACGAACCAATCCAATCTATCTAGCACTGTTTGGGTGGGGAAGTTTATCATTACTCATCCTACGCGTATTTAAAATATTAATTTTAATATACACGCGTGGCCTCTTACACAGTGATGTCATATCGGTACATAAGACTTCCGGCGCACCTCTTTTTATCACCTTTATCTGCGTGCCTCCGCCAGACAGATGTCTGGTCAGACCGGGTGGTCTTCTTTCATCGTATCCCAAAACCGGCTTGTGTCAACATGATCAACAGCTTTCCAATGGGGTCAAATGTTTGACCGCCCCGTTTCCACAGGCGGGCAGACAGATTAGACAATAAAATATTATCGCTGGCCAGGTCACCAAACCTGGCGAATCGTAACAACAGTCTGGGAGTGGAGTGTGAAACAATAAGATACGCATTAGTCCAGTAGCAAATACTGCCAAAGGGGAGTGGCGTGTTAGAGAATTCACCATGCCATGTTCAGCAAAGAGCAAAATAGTAGAAATAACGAATGAAAAGGCATTATTTATGCCAAATAAAAGCGATGAGTAAGAAAAATGAAGAAAAAACTTTCTTTTTTTATTTCATTTTTCTTATCGCTTTTATTTGGCATAAATAATGCCTTTTCATACTGCCGGAGGGCTGAAGGTGTGAGAGATCACACAAAAAAGCATGTTCAGGCGTTTTGTCACAAATATGTTAAGTGAACAATACATTAAGTATAGAATATTTAAAGTGAACAATATATTAAGTCTAGAATATGTTAAGTGAACAATATATTAAGTGTAGAATATGTTAATTGAACAGCATATTAAGTGTAGGTAATGTTAAGTGAACAATATATTAAGTGTAGAATATGTTAAGTGAACAATATATTAAATGTAAAGTATGTTAAGTGAACAGTATATTAAAGGTAGAATATGTAAAGTGAACAGTATATTAAAGGTAGAATATGTTAAGTGAACAGTATATTAAGTGTAGAATATGTTAAGTGAACAATATATTAAACGTAGAATATGTTAAGTGAACAGTATATTAAATGTAGAATATGTTAAGTGAACAGTATATTAAATGAAGAATATGTTAATTGAACAATATATTAAGTGTAGAATATGTTAAGTGAACAATATATTAAATGTAAAATATGTTAAGTGAACAGTATATTAAAGGTAGAATATGTTAAGTGAACAGTATATTAAAGGTAGAATATGTTAAGTGAACAATATATTAAGTGTAGAATATTTTAAGTGAACAATATATTAAACGTAGAATATGTTAAGTGAACAGTATACTAAATGTAGAATATGTTAAGTGAACAGTATATTAAATGAAGAATATGTTAAGTGAACAATATATTAAGTGTAGAATATGTTAAGTAAACAGTATATTAAATGTAGAATATGTTAAGTGACCAGTATATTAAATGTAATATATGTTAAGTGAACAGTATATTAAATGTAGAATATGTTAAGTGAACAATATATTAAGTGTAGAATATGTTAAGTGATAATATACTAAATGTAGAATATGTTAAGTGAACAGTATATAAAATGTGAAATATGTTAAGTGAACAATATATTAAATGTAAAATATGTTAAATGAACAAAATACTAAATGTAGATTATGTTAAGTGAACAATATATTAAGTGTAGAACATGTTAAGTGAACAATATATTAAGTGTAGAATATGTTAAGTGAACAATACATTAAACAATATATTAAGTGAAGAATATGTTGATCGAACAATACATTAGTTAAGAAAATATTAAGTGAACAATATATTAGGTGAAGAGTATAGTAAGTGAGCAATGTATTAAGTGAAGAATATGCTAAGTAAAGAATATATCAAGTGACGAATACAATGAGTGAAAAACATATTAAGTGAGGAAAATGTTTGGTGAAATGTATATTCAATGGAGAATTTATTAAGTTGGGAATATGTTAAGTGGCTGAATATATTAAGCAAATAATATTTGAAGTGAGGAATGTATTAAGTGATAAATACATTAATTGAAGAATATATTAACTAAAAATATATATTAAGTTAAAAATATATTGAGATAAAAATATATTGAGATAAAAATATGTAAAGATTGTATATTATCATGTGAAAAATATATTAAGTGCACATTATATTTATTGAAGAATATGTTACGTGAAGAATATTTTAAGTGAAGGTTACATCATGAATATACTCAGTGAAGAATATATTAAATGAAATATTAACTGAAGCATATATTGGGTAAAGAATATATTCTGTGAAGAATGGCGTATTCTTTTGGTAAAGAAAATATGAAAATGAGAAAAAAAAATAGTTTGGACAGATAATGAATTTGGCGCCCGATAAACCTCAAAATAGAAAAGATCAGGAAACAACCCTGAATTCCGTGGATCCGGAGGTGACTTTGACATCTCTTCATCTTCTGTGACCATGCTTGGCCGCCCTTTTATTTATACATTTTACAAAATTTAACTTAACATTTTCTGAGATCTCTTCCTCTCTCACTAATACTCGTATTTGTCGCCTGCGGTTTGCCATAGCACCATCAGCAGTTTGTGTTGAACTAATATTTGTCGCCTGCGGTTTGCCATAGCTCCATCAGCAGTTTGTATTGAACTAATATTGTTTGCATATTGTTTAATACAACTCCACTATCAATTCGTGCCTCGCTAATGTTTTTCGCATATTGTTTATCACAGCTCCATTGGCGCTTCATCTGAATCTTACAGACACCGTGTACTTCCCACCAGCCGTCCAGCTGTTCACAGCCGATATCGCATCTGCATATCTGTGGTTCTACATAAGGAAAAATGACGTCTCTCCACCATACGTTACTGTTGAGAGGATTCTTCCACAGTCCAAACCAGGACAAACATTTGTGACCAAAAAACTATTTTCTCTGAAACTCGCTAAAGGCAAAGCCTTTGGTTGGAAGAGGATTAATCTGAAAGACACACTTCGACAGTGGATAAGACACCCCATGACTAATTTTGGCCTGCAATTAAAAGCCGAAGGCAAACCTGGGAATAACTTAATAGTTCTGCCCCCTTCACCAGATGTTGACAAAGGCTATGTAAGTGTGTGTTTTTTTCTATTTTGTTTAATTGTTTTTCTTTAAATGTTTACTTTTCTAAGTGCCCGGGTATTTTTTGTATAACCCATTTTCTTTCTGTACCCCAGTATTGTATTTTTGTTCTGTATAAAATAGACGTCAATATCTTGAAAGCATTACAAGACTACTCTTGCTCGCTGTGCCCCAGGGACAAACAGTTAGGGGGGACATCGAAAAACACACGGAGAAGGGAACTGTTGACAGACTTGACAGGGATAAAAAAGACAGGAATATATATTGGACGGATGGCACGGGACATGGAAGGTTTGGCATGAATTTGTTGTAGGCTTATCCTTCTTAGGGAGCCGAAGGGTAATGGTGATGGTGATGATGATGACAGTAATGATAATAATGTGAGTAATGATGGTGATGATGATGTCAGTTATGATGGTGAGAATGATGTCAGTAATGATGGTGATGACAGTAATGATAATAATGTCAGTAATGATGGTGAGGATAATGACTGTAATGATAATGTTGTCAGTAATGATAATGATGTCGGTAATTATGGTAATGATGATGACGGGAATGATGATGATGTCAGTACTGATTGTGATGATGTCAGTAATAATGGTGCTGATGATGTCAGTAATGATAGTGATGATGCTGATAATGTCAGTAATGATAGTGATGATGTCAGTATTGATGGTGTCAGTAATGATGGTGATGATGACAGTAATGATGGTAATGATGACGATGTCAGAGATTATAATGATGATGTCAGTAATAATGGTGATGATGATGTCAGCAAAAATGGTGATGATGATGTCAGTAATGATAGTGATGATGTTAGTAATGATGGTGATGATGAGGTCAGTAATGATGATGACAGTAATGATGTTGTCAGTAATTATGATGATGTCAGTAATGACGATAACAGTAATGATAGTGATGATCATGTCAAAAGGATAGGGATAATGTTTGTAATAATGGTGATAATGATGTCAGTAATGATGATGACAGTAAGGATGGTAATGATGTCAGTAATGATGATGACAGTAATGATGATGATGTCAGTAATGATGATGTCAATAATGATGGTGATGATCATGTCAGTAACGATAGTGATGATGTTAGTAATGATGGTGATGGTGATGTCAGTAATTATGGTCATGACAGTAATGATAGTGATGATGTCAGTAATAATGGTGCTGATGATGTCAGTTATAACAATGACAGTAACGATGGTGATGATGATGTCAGTTATGATGACAGTAATGATGGTGTCAGTAATGATGATGATGTCAGTAATGATAGTGATGATGTTAGTAATGATGGTAATAATGATGTCAGTAATTATGGTGATGACAGTTATGATAGTGATGATGATGGTGATATTCATTATGATGATGACAGTTGCGATGATGGTGATGACAGCAATAATGATGACAGCTATGATGAACTTCTTGCTTTTTGGTAGATAATGCCAAGTTGAAGACTCCTTTGTATTATCTACATTGTAGATCTAGACTTTACCAGTGGCTTTTCTGCCGTTCCGAATGGGGGCTCTCAAAATATACAGAGCTAAAATGTTGTGCTCTGGTTCCGGGCTCTCCCAGGGAATTGTCACGTCCTACACAGTAAACTCTCAGCTCCCCGTACCCACCATGGGCCCATCGTGAGATCCTTCTGCATACAGCCAATCTGGTAAACAGCCAACCTGGTAAACAGTCAACCTGGTAAACAGCCAACCTGGTAAACAGCCAGAGATACGTCCGGGGGCTCTAGTGACCCCTCTAAGCTTTGTGTGCTACGCTGGACTCTCAACATTTTTCACCACACGGGAAATCCCTGGAAGTGTGTGGGTATTTCAAGAGTCAATTACAGTGTAGTTAACCTCACAGACAGGTTCACTTCCATTTTTCAATACTGTAGCATTGTGCTTAGCTGGTGGTCATGTAAAGATGACTCCAGATATGCCTCCATGCATAATGATGACAGTAATGATGATGAAAGTAATATTGTTGATTATGATTGTAATGATAATGACAGGAATGATGATGATGATGATGACAGTAATGATGATGACAGTAACATTGTTGATTATGACATTAATAATGATGACCGTAATGATGATGACCGTAATGATGATGACAGTAATGACGATGACAGTAATGAGGATGACAGTAGTGATGATGATAGTAATGATGATGATAGTAATATTGTTGATTATGACATTAATAATGATGACAGTAATTATGGTGACAGTAATGTTGATAACAGTAATGATGATAACAGTAATGATGATGACGACAGTAATGATGATGACAGTAACATTGTTGATTATGACATTAATAATGATGACCGTAATGATGATGACAGTAATGATGATGACAGTAATGATGATGACAGTAATGATGCTGACAGTAGTGATGATGATAGTAATGATGATGATAGTAATATTGTTGATTATGACATTAATAATGATGACAGTAATTATGGTGACAGTAATGTTGATAACAGTAATGATGATAACAGTAATGATGATGACGACAGTAATGATGATGACAGTAACATTGTTGATTATGACATTAATAATGATGACCGTAATGATGATGACAGTAATGATGATGACAGTAATGATGATGACAGTAATATTGTTGATTACGATTGTAATGATAATGACAGGAATGATGATGATGATAGTAATATTGTTGATTATGACATTAATAATGATGACCGTAATGATGATGACAGTAATGATGATGACAGTAATGATGATGACAGTAATGATGATGACAGTAGTGATGATGATAGTAATGATGATGATAGTAATATTGTTGATTATGACATTAATAACGATGACAGTAATTACGGTGACAGTAGTGTTGATGATAATAATGATGATAACAGTAATGATGATGACGACAGTAATGATGATGAATATGACAGTAATGGTGATGGTAGTAATGATGATGATGATGATGATGATGATGATGATGATGATGATGATGATGATGATGATGATGATGATGATGACAGTAACGATGATGACGACAGTAATTATAATAATGACAGTCATGATGGTGATGACAGTAATGATGATGGTGACAATAATGATGATGTTGACAATAATGATGTTGATAAAAGTAATGATGATGATGACAGTAATGATGATGATGATGATGATGACAGTAATGATGATGACAGTAATGATGATGATGACAGTAATGGTGATGGTCATAGTAATGGTGATGATGACAGTAATGGTGATGGTCATAGTAATGGTGATGATGACAATAATGGTGACTACAGTAATGATGATGACAGTAATGATGATGATGACAATAATGACGATGACAACAGTAATTATGACAATGACAGTAATGATGATGGTGACAGTAATGATGATGGTTACAGTAATGGTGATGATGACAGTAATGATGATGACAGTAATAATGATGATGGCAGTAATGATGATGATGACAGTAATGATGATGACAGTAATGATGATGATGACAGTAATGATGATGATTACAATAATAATTATGATGATGACAGTAATGATGCTGATTACAGTAATAAAGATGATGATGATTAAAGTCATAATGATAATGACATTAATGATGATAACAGTAATGATGACGATGATGGTGATAATAATGATGACAGTAATTATGAGGATGACAGTAATGATGTTGATGACAGTAATGATGGTGATTAAAACTGACGGCATTACTCACAAGCAGTGGTCTTCACAGACTCAAGATGTTGACGTCTACATTGACTTTCACGTAAACCGGCATGTATGACACCGTGGGGTCTCTAAGGAAGCAATGAAAGAATAGCAGCACTTTCCACCATGACGCATGTCTGATCCGTCGCCTTTTGTCAAGAGTTTTAGCCTGTTCAAGTCCCCAGCTGGTGTAAATCTAGTCAAATTCTTTTATAACTTTTTGCTCTATAGATGTAAATATATGTCTAGATGTATATATATTAAAAAGTCTTGCTCATACGTTTGCTTTCATACCTATAATAACTGAATCAACTATGATTGTTTTGTTTTAAAATAACATGTAATAAATTTAATAATCAATTAGTCTTAACAGGTTAAAATATCGATGGAATGATGGTGAATTTTAGATGTAAATAAAATTGTCTTTACTGAGACTTGGTTTGAGGATTGATAAAAACAATTGTCCTTTTGCTGTTTCCTTAATAAACTTAGTGGATATAAGTGAGTCCTGCAGCCGTGGTTTCGTCAATTCTTCTGTGATGAGGGCACTTCTCCACACACTCGTCCAATGTAGGCGGATAGGGTTGATTCTCTGCTTTTAACTCACAACTAGTGACGTCGAAACTTTAGTCTTGCAGCTTCGAACCATGAACAGTCTGACACCTTTGTTCCACGAACCCAAGTGGGATCTACAATCTCCTGGCACAGTTAGAATGGACACAGCAACTTACGTTATATGCTTTCGGATCACTTGGTCTGGGAAATTTTAGTATTCCTCTTAAGACGGATGATCTGATTCCTTAGGTCTCCAGTCTTTGCATTTAAAAATGCGGGTAATATTTCAAGTTTCAAAGTTACCCAAATACTCGGTCCTGGTCCTACAAGTTTCCAGTATTTGTTTTTAAAAATGCAGGTTTACTTTTAAGTTTCAAAGTTGCCCAAATACTCTGATCTGTCACTTATAATTTTGGAATTCTTAGTCCGATGTCTCTCTGGCTCCTGGGAGTTGCTAATTTGACGTTGCGACGCAGTCTGATTTGTGACTTCGATTTCCCTAGATTGTATTGCCATTTTCTAGGTCAAGTCCCAGATTGTACTTTTAGACCAACTTGCCAATGAAAGTTAAAGTCTATTCCGGCTCTCAAATCAGGCGAATGATAAGCTTTTTTGAACTATTTGGGTCGGGGTGTTAAATCACAATATCCCCGAGTGTTTTAAAATATCATATGTTAAAATTCCAGTGCGTGACCTCTTTCTAATAAGGCAGTAATACTTCCGATTGCATCTTTATTCAAACTCACAAACAAATCTGTGAATTTATTTCCTGTCTAGATGCTTTCCCACTAGACTGTCTCACCAGACAGATTATCGGTAATATTGATACAAAGATGGACCTGCGGAAACGATTACGTATTATCACCTGTGTTTTTGTGCATCGGCCAGACGGTCAAAAACGGATCGTCGGCAGCTCAGACAAACAATATGGCTTTCTTTCCGTATATTGCCGGGTCATATTGTTATGAGTGGTCGGGACGACCTTGGATCAACACAGATCGTCTCTATCAAAGGTGGCTAGACGACTTAGGTGATAAACGTATTATCCGCTGACCTGTCTAATTAGCTTACGACGATTCACAAAGCAAAACGTAAACAAGTCAGGGAGCGGCTCAAAACAAAAAAATGTAAGGGCATAAAATATGTCAAATAATAGGATGTTACCGCTGGTGACGGCACTATGTAAACTAATGTGACCGCTTTATGAAGATGTACCAAGGTTATATGCCAAACCTTTACACCACGTAAACCTTTCGTCACAGGTGGTACACATTTCTTCTGAGTTCATTGTTATTACATTTCCCAAGTGATCGTAGTGGTTACTGGTTTACAGATTTATCTTATGAGTGTTAACTGGCGACTGCCAGAGGTGTAATTACTTAACTGACTGTTGTCATAACCAGATTCTCTCTACTCAACGCAGGTTGTCAGTGATCATTTGTATCTTCCTAGTGCTTCCATACTCAACATACATGAGGAAATAATAGTTGCAAGTCATGGAAAACTGTTTATTAGTAGAGTCCAAGGGACTAATGGCATGGTCAATTACAAAACTCAATATCCTGGCTATCAGCGGCCAGAACGCTTGTGGTTTACATAAATCGTGATGTCTTTGTAAAAGGACATCGTCATAAATAACATGTCTGCTTGAGCTCTTCTATAAATGTCGATAGGCTTCGCCTAGAGTCTCATTATACATTTCATAGCAGAATAATCATTATAATAGGAAAAATCGAGATCATACAAACCGTGTAAATACAGCCCACAAAACTGGAAAACACGATCTCCTAGAATAACATAACTTGTGAAACATTGAATCTTTCAGTGGTAAGGTATTTCCTCGCCCAGAGGTTAATCATACAACCTTTAAAAACACGGGGCCCGCACTAAGGTTGAAACCTCTCCCGTAAACACGTCTGCATCACTGAACTGTGAACTGCGTGACTGAGCTGTGTTCTGACTGCCGTTGGCAAAAATAGCCATCGACGATTTCATGGGTCATGTTCGACCATTGATGTTTTGTTACCAACTAATCTTGCTCAAGATCTTTTGCTATTCTTATAACTACCGGTGACATACGTGTCGGGGCTACAAAAATGTATCCTAACGGGAGACATTTTAATTCTATCAAAGCCCAAAAATATATACATAGCAAACTCAAATATAAACCAAAAAACATAAAACGTATCAACAGGAATCGTAATAAGTGCGATACATGTATCCTAGAAATATGACAAAGGATAATAGCGATTAAACAACTTAATAGTAGAGTCCATATGAAATGTCTGAAGGGAAGACTGGTTGAATTCTATAAATCTGAATATATGTCGAACTGGACAATATTCCACGATACAATGTACATGAGTTTGTATGGAATCATTCATAAAAAAGTCAATTGAACATGAAAATGCTTTACCAATATGATACAATGGCTGACTGTCATAAGAGGTTTTGATGTTACTAAACTATAGGCTATCCTGGACAAATAGATGTATCAGAGGATACCAGGATAGTGCCAGATAAGAGACTGGTCTTATACGTAATACCCCCTTCTCTGAAAAGAGCAAGGGTGTATAGACATCAAAGTGGGGTCAAGCTATGTAAGTTCTCAGAGAAGATGATGATGATGTAATACTCTGAGTCCCTAACTGCTACCTCTTAAGATCCCAATTTGGTAAATGATTAACTGTGTTATTTTATTTGGCTACGTCTAGGGTGATTTATCTAATATAACAGTTATTAATTTCACAACAGATTTTAACTTTAATAAAATTATTAAGCAAGACTGTATGAAATTTTTATGTACAATTTAATTGTCCTGAACCTCAATATTTATAGGTCAGGAATACTCAAAAGCAATAAAATGATATTTACACATAAATATATTGGAAAAAACTGTTCCATTTTTGTAGAGTGTTCACTGGAATAACTACACATACAGTTTCTGTTCATATGAGTGATAATGTCTGCTATTACTATGCTGTAAGTTCTCTTTATTATTTTGATGGTCTTTTCTATTCATCCTAAAAAGGGTTGTAATCCTAGTTTGATTACTCTTGGCTGAATGATTGGATAAACTGACACTGGCCTTTATAAAAGACTTATCTTAGAATGTTGCTGCTGCTGTTCATATACACAAGTCAGGACCACAAACTTTATAGCTCCTGACTGAGAAGATGGGGTCTGGCTCCAGATATATAAGGAACTCTCATCTCCCACAAACTTCCTCTCAAGTGAATGCAGCCACGAGGTAATTTCGTGATATAACCTGGAATAAAAGGACAACCACATTCCATGTAGAAGTCTGCCTCAATTCACTCACACACAACCAACACTAAGTCTTACCCTTTTTCAGTTATTGTGCTAACAAGTTGCACAAGACCTAGAATTTCTTTGCCTACAGTCTGTTCCATGTGATCATTCTTTCTCTGTATTGATTCAATGTTAGCGTCCTTAGTCCATGCTTGGCTTCCGTACGATAATCATGTTAAGTACCAAACAGCATGTGACCTATTGAATACTTCATTCTAACCTTTCCTGTACGTTTATCACATGATCTTTGAACAGTGTGTCACTCCAGAAGAAAATACCAATTTAAATCACTACTAACACTTACTGTCGTAATTTGTTGCCATATTTGCAAACACTATACACATTTTTGTCATTTCGAACATGTCTGCAAAACTACACACATTCATAAATGGTTCAGTATGGCACAACACATTAGTTTCACTTTCCACTTAGCATTAACACATACTCTGGCTATACACAGGTTAATAATTAACAAAATATGCAAATAAATATATCTTTCTTACCCTCAGGCAAATATATTCACACACACACACAAGCTGAACTGGCCTTCTACGGGATCTAGAACTGCTCTCAGATCAGAAGGCAAAAACTTGGTCGTTCTGTCTTTTGGTTTCTGTCAGCTCGGTGCAGATTTTTGAATTGAATGGCCCAGATCGTACTACCTTGTTACTATTTTATAGAACTACATCCGCCCAATCGGAGGCAAAGTCAAAAAGTCTTTCTAAAAATTTTGACTTAGGCGATTCTGAGCTCGCTTGTATAATCTGACTAATTTTAAATATTTTATATTATAGTTATTAGTGGACCGATTTTAATTATTTAAAGTGATAATTAAACGGCTAATTTCTCTCTATCGTTCTATATAGTTTTCCCTTAGTTATTCCTTTGCATATTAATCTGGGTAATTTTAAAGTAATTAAATATGGCATTACCCTGATATGAAAATATCACTAAAATAAATTTTTCTACTACAATAAAATTGTATCTTGCGTGAATATTTATGCTTATGTGTTAAGCAATATTAGCGCTATAATTTGAGATATTTCCTTCTGTTTAACTATCTTTAGTTGTTAAGAAATAAAATATCTTCGTTTGGTCAAAAACACAAAATAGCCTCTATTGTCACGACAACCAAAATTTTCTTATCACTACAAGAAAAGGAAACAATTTGATTGGTTGTTAAATTTGTACTATACTCTTAGGTAATTTTTGTTGGGTGGTAACTTTTGACTGGGTTCTTAGACAAATTCAAATACACTAGATACATTTTTTGGCGGTAAATTTGACTGGGTTCTTAGACAAATTTCAAATCCTATAGTTAACGTTAGCTTCAAATACGATAGCTAGTTTTTGATGCGGGGAATTTGAGCGTGGCGTCATACAGATTAAAAATTTTTATGACATACCTCCCCGTTAGAAAAGCGTGAACCACTAGTGCAGCTTTCATGTCTGTATTACAATCATGTTCAAATTATGTCAAATTTACTCTACTCTGCCTTAGTATTATCCTATTTTCCTGTAAAGGGGGGGGGGGGTCAATTCAAGTAGGCACTACTCAAGAAATCTGCCTCAGACCTCTGCAATCCAGGTATCTATTGCAGGTTGTGTTAATAAACAGCTCCAGGTGCTACTGCCTGTCACATGCTGATTATCCATCAATATTCACCAGTACTCTGAGTCTGTTCAATGACATGTCCAGAGGTTTTTAGATGTTCCTCAAGGTTGCAATATTTATGAGGAGGAGATCTATAAAATTGGTGATAGCTGAGTTGTGTAAGGGATCCAGTCATTTCCTCATCAGCCTGGATAAAACACTCGGAGTAATATCCAATCAAAAAGCAACATACGAATTCAATGTGCTCCACCGATGTGATCACAGTCATCAATTGGTCTGAGCTCAGGCTTGACGGAATCGGGTAAAACGCTTTGCTAATATTCGCTAATGGCTCTGTTATCCTGTAATAATTTCCCAAATCCAGGCAGAGTCCATATTCACCAGCTGTTTTCTCAGCCTAACGTCACTGGTGTTATAATATCATATATGGGGAAATGAATTCCTGCATCAAGAATCAATTCTCCCTTTAGCATTGCTATGTAATATGTGATCTCAATCCAATGTCCGTACAATACTTCCAATGGACTGTATATAGGGCCGGCCAACTACCACTGTCACCGGTGCCCTTATAATGCTAAGTTAATTGCCGTATTGTGAAGCGAGCTGAATATTTTTCCAATTGGCCAAACGCCCGCTCCCAACTCTTCTGGGGAAATCCCTCTGTTTCGTTTTCAAGGCTGGCCCATTAACCTCATTACTATTTTTAGCCAGTTCCAAGAATTCCGATCTACATTGGGTCGGGTGGGACTGGTCTGTATTTTTATTTACTCTCGGCACCACCCGAAAGTTGCCAAAGTCACTGGCTTTCTGGAAGAAGGTGCATGCCTATTCACGATGTCTACCTTATTATAATTGTTTTCAGGCCTATTTTTGCCACAATGCTTTTCTAGGACCTGATGAGTTTTCCAACGGGTGGGATCTACCTTGCTACACTGGGCACAAGCTTTTACATACTGGGCAATGTCCCCAGCTACACTTGGCCAGCAATATCTCACTGATGTCCTTTGACAGGTGGTACCAATCTTCTGATGTCCACCGTCTGGTACAACATGTGATCTTTCCATAACCTTTTCCCTATATCTCCATGGCAGTATTAACTGTCCATATCCTTTGGGTCCTGCTCCAGCTTTCCTGTAGAGCAGTCCCTCCTTCAAATAAAATTCTCCTTTCTTGGGGGTGTTATGGCTGGTTGGCAATTTGCCAAAGCAAGGTTTTAATGTTTTATCTTTGGCCTGGGCCTTTCTCGTCTGTTTGGGATAAATATTTAGTGGTGGTTCTTCCTCCTTCATAGGGCTTGACCTGGTCTGGAGCGTTGCCATGAACACAGGTTTTCTTGGTTCACCCAGGAAGACATATTTCCTTCCTAACACCAGCGGGTAATTAGGTTCATCACACACTGCTGCGCTAATCACTCCTTCCACATACCTAGTTTTGACATTTATCTTGGCTACGGGAAGTGTCAAGGTGGCTGTTCCCTTTAATGCCCCTTGTAGCTCCACTTTGCCTGTGGTATACTGCTCAGGGTGTACCAGGGTTGCACTCACAACTGAGTCATATTCCAATCCTGAATCATAAAGGCACTTGACTTTCGTACCATTACATACTACTTCTTCACAGATGGGGGGGGGGGGGGGGGGGGAATGATGAAGTTCATGCTGCCCTGTAGACAGTTCCTTCTTTCCCTGGTTTCCCACTGTTATTATGCATGCAGCGTGATATGGAGGAACTTTCCTACCACATTCAATTGTATGGTGGTTGCTCATACGGCAAATTTTGCACCACTTATCACTTTGTCGATAGGATCTTTTATCCTGTACCTGAGGGTTTTTGTCTTTTGGATCAAATCTAGGCCTATCATAACCTTGTTTGAATCTATGTGGTTGATCCCTATTATTATTATACTCATCTTGGTCTTGTGGGGTTCTACTACTATCTCCTTGTTTCTTCTTAATTCCAGCTACTTCTTTCTGAGCCGCTTGATATCTCTCAGCAACATTGAGAATCTCCCCCAACCTCTCTGCACCTTGTTCCATGAGAAATTTTCTCAAGTCTGGAGCCATGGACTCTCTTAACTGCTCCATCATGACCATTTCTTTCAGGTCTTGGGTTTTCCAAAGAGCAGTCCATTTCTCCAAGTAGGTTTCTAGTCTTGCAGAGAATTGGTGGTTAGTTTCTCTAGACAGCAGCTTAGTAGTTCTAAATTTCTTTCTATAAAATTCAGCATTCTTCTCATATCTGACTAATAATGCTTGTTTTAGGAGGTCATAATCTTCTTGATCTTCCCTACTTAATTTGGAGAAAACTTCATAAGAAGTTCCCCTCAGCCCCTGTGATAATTTTAGACTCCACTTTTCTTTCTCTAGACCATAGTTAGTAGCTAATCTCTCATATCTATTTAGAAATGATTCAATATCCTCTTCTTTCTCCTCAAAGGGATCTAAGTGAAAATTTATGGCTCCATTTGAGGCACCATGACTTGTACTAGTGTCAGATGTACTTGGACTACTTCCATTATCTGTAACATGTCATTGAAATTCCATTTCTTTTAGTCTTAACTCATGTTCTCTTTGCAAACGTTTTTCCTCTGCCTCCATTTGCAATCTCTTTGCTTCAGCTTCACTATCAGCCTCTAATTTCCTAGCCTCCCTATCAGCTTCTAATTTCCTAGCCTCCCTATCAGCTTCTAATTTCCTAACTTCCCTATCAGCTTCTAATTGTAATCTCTTAGCCTCAGCTTCCCTATCAGCTTCTAATTTGCTAGCCTCAGCTTCTATGTGTAATCTCCTTTCTGTTTCCATCTTCCTATTTTCTCTTTCTATATATTTGTCACACTCAGTAGTAACATACTGAATCAACGCGTTCCCACTCAGGCCAAAGTCCTTTGCCGCCAGTACTGTAGCAGATCTAAATTTTGCCAAGTCTGCCATTCTCTTTCACTCGTACACAAATTATTAACCTTCATATTATCAATTAGCAAATACTAACTAACTTACTTAACTATAGCCAATGACAGCTCATCCAATTCACCACAAGTTGATTTATTGTATTTTATTTTTATTTGATCTAATATTCTCTACAGTAAGAGCCCCAGGGCATGATGGAAAAATCGCGGACGAGCCCCCAATATGTCATAAGAGGATTTGACGTTACTAAACTATAGGCTATCCTGGACAAATAGATGTATCAGAGGATACCAGGATAGTGCCAGATAAGAGACTGGTCTTATAAGTAATACCCCCTTCTCTGAAAAGAGCAAGGGTGTATAGACATCACAGTGGGGTCAAGCTATGTAAGTTCTCAGAGAAGATGATGATGATGTAGTACTCTGAGTCCCTAACTGCTACCTCTTAAGATCCCAATTTGGTAAATGATTAACTGTGTTATTTTATTTGGCTACGTCTAGGGTGATTTATCTAATATAACAGTTATTAATTTCACAACAGACTTTAACTTTAATAAAACACTGGTATACACACATTTTGGTGCCTTAAATTTTATAGCTGTTCTTGGGTAATTTTGGGATGCTGATTCCAATAATGTAATCAGATTTTTTCTATCAGCTCTAGTTTTTGAGATAACTAAGAATGACCATATTAGTAGGGCAATAGTTATGTACAATCCTAGAATTAGGTGCTATCAGTGGCATTTAGACTTTAGTCTGCATTCATATTATATGTAATTACTGTGCATATATTACCAAAATGTAATAAAACTTTATCACTAGCACTTGTTTAGTCAACACGCAAAAAGGATCTGTTCGAGGACTTCCTGGAATGTGATATGCCCGGACAGTCACGCTTAAGTGTTCAACAGTAATCTGCCATCATGTGGGCATCCCAAAGTCCCTGGTATCTCTCTTCCATTGTTTTTATATCTTGGTGAAATCTTTTACCTTGCTCCTCACTAAAGTCGCCAAGATTCTCCGGAAATAAATGTAAATGGTTATGGAGGTAGTTCAATGTTATGCTCATGTTGCATCCAAGTTCACAAAAACTCGACAGCATGTTTCCAACTAATTCGGAATAATTGTCTGCTTTAAAGTTACCCAGAAAGTTTTGCACAACTAAAACAAATGATGACCAGGCTGTGGACTCTGTTTTGTTCATGGAATCATTAAAATTTGGATCGTTTATTAACTTTCAAATTTGAGGTCAATCAAAAATTCCAGCTTTAAGTTTGTCTATGCTCAATTCTGGAAACTTTCTGCATAAGTAATTAAAACAGGTACCATCTTTGTTCAGTGCCTTAACAAATTGCTTCATCAAGCCAAGCTTTATATGTAATGGTGGCAGTAGAACTCTTTTTCGATCAATGAGAGGCTTATTGACAATATTTGTTTCTCCACTCATCTGGTGTATAAACGTACACCCATTTTGTTAACAAGACCTCCTACATTAGTACAAGACCTCCTACATTAGTACAAAACCCAAGGTTGTTTTCTTTACAAAAGAATGGAATAAAACCTTGCTCTCTGTTGCGATAAAATGTAACCTTTGTTTCAGCAGTCAGTAATTTTTTTCTTTCAATCTTGAAGCCAAGAGTTCTGAAGATTCTTTGGAGAGATATAGATCTCGCATTAGATCATTAAGTTCAAGCCGGTCGAAGCGTTGAGCATCTGAAAAATCATCTTCGAAATCACTATCACTGTCACTTGTCGTTCCACATGCCACTGCTGTCTCATCTTCTAGCAGGGAATCCGAAATCTGACTGAAAGTTGGAATTGGTATGTTTTAAACTCTTTCTTTGTGTGTAGTTGTTAACTCATACTGGCTACTAGTTGTTGAATCATGCTTTATTTGCTAAATGATGTGAATGTCCACCAGTGGATAAATGTAGATGTTGGGACTGGTGTAGTAAAGTGTAACGATTGTCAACTCATCAAACCCAGCACAGTTTTGGTCATACAGGTCATCTTGTCCTGGAACGTGATGAGGCTCCGACAAGAATGTGAGTGTAAACAATGAGTGTGTATCTGAATGTCAGTACGCGAATGGTAGAATGATTCGATAGAGTTGACAGGTTGGTAGTACATCACTCATACTCACACTGTTCGAATTCAAGAAGTACTGGAACTACGGTGGTCTTTTTATAACATTTAATGGGACGCACACTTGGACAGTACGTGTATGGTTACAGGAACAAATGTCGACATAGACAGCATAATGTTGATCACAGGAATATCATCTTAAGTTAGCATTCATGCTTGGCAAATATCATAATGGAGCATTCGTAAATAAGCATTCAGCGTTCCATCATGTAAATCATCTGGCTTTACTGACTGGGCACGTCAGACCATAACCAATACATAGGAAGGCTCCTAGACCTAACCTCGTCTAGCGAATATTCCTTCACGTAAAGTTCAATATATATATATTTCATAATATAGGAATCCCAGACATGGGTTCTCACATGTAGCAGTGATCTCTTGGTTCATCGAGCGATAGTACAGGCATCCCTTTTTCTCACTCGATAAATACAAAGTATATGAATTTCAACATGGCTGTTCTCTCTCTCGTGAGCTTCACTCACTATAGAATATAGACCAAAATTAGTCATTCATTAAATGTCCTCATTTCTTCATAGGTTCTCTCATAGAGGTAATTGAATAATATCATACAATCCAGTGCTGATACATAGGAATGTCTTCTTCCTTTGAATGGATATTCTTTTTAAAAGTACCACTGTGCATCTGCTTATCAACAACGATGGCGAAGCCCAAGTTCATAATAAATTGTGGTTTTACCTTTTTATGCGAAATATAACTTTGCCATTCCTTGGCAAAAGAGAATAAACACTGGGGTAAAGTACATACAACATGTCTAAATGATTATCACTTTTCCCCATCCATATATAGATCACTATTTCGGCAAAAAGCCTGCTACAACAAAACTCGGCATCCTCACAGGATGACAGCCATGGATCACACCCTTTGCTAGCGATACTTCCGCTGCATAGCCTTTGACCTTTTCTAGCGACAACCAAATTAGTTCGACTTAGAAATGCAAAGATATCCATATATAAGACAGACTCGTCCTACTCATACAAACACTACGTATAAATTCAGGCCATAGATATACTGAAGCAAGAACAATCTATTCCTACCCAGCCACAGAATAAATCGCAGTAGGCCTAGAGTCGTCTGCGGAGTCCGATCGAAGATGACAGAACTATTTTCAAGGGAAGCAACCCAAAAATGACTTCTCCTTAAGCACTTAAAAAGGAAATACTTTGCTTACAAAATATTTGCGAACATAATAAGAATATAAATGTATTATATTGCAAGATAGTAAAAATTGCCCTTTACAGTCTTACCACACCTCCCGGGAAAAAAAAAAAAAAAAATTTTTTTTTTTTAAATACATCTAGGAGCACCGTAGAATAGGCTCACAACGCAAGAATACTGCGCAGATGAAAATATCAGGAATAACTATAATTCCTAATATGACTGGTGAGAATATATATCTCAAAATCTGAGAGAAATTGTTTCCCTACGAATAAATGTTTCCAGGAAGGTGTGATGTACGTATAATACAATTCTGGTAATTATACAATGCATACCAAAAATTCACACTACAATCTTAAATTTATGATTTATGAAGAAACAATCATCAAAGAACAGCGGTGAATTAACATCAATAAACCGCTAAGTAGCGATACCATCATTCTATTATTAAATTACAAATGTGTATCTTAGTAAAGAAACAAAAAAAAATAACTGTTGTAAAGTTATACATATTAAAAAGATCCAATATTTAACAGTTAAGTGGCATCATGTGGGCATCTGGACAGAATGTCCGCCATCACATTTTCTGAACCACGGATAGCTCGTACCGAAAAATGAAAAGGTTGAAGAGCGATTGCGTATCGAGTTGATCTCGAGCTCTTCAAGTTTTTACTTTGGATAGCCGTAAGAGCTTTTTGGTCAGTTTCCACTACGAAATGCGCGCCCAGAAGGAATCTTTGGAGTTTGAGAATTGACCAAACCATTGCCAATAATTCACGGTCTAAAACCGAGTAATTCCTTTCTGCAGCATTAAGTTTTCTGGATATGTACATTACAGGATGCAGAGTTCCAGAGTACTCTTGCATTAGTGCCGCTCCAATCCCAGTGGATGAAGCGTCACTACGAAGAACAAATGTCTTATCTGTTGTAGGTAACACTAAAATAGGTGGTGATGAAAACATAGTTTTGATCTTCTCTAGTGAAGATTGGCATTCATGAGACCAGTGAACCATGTTAGGCGACCCTTTCTTTAATAGTGTAGAGAGAGGTGCCATGATAGAGGACAGATTCGGAATGAAACGTCCATAAAATTGTATGAGACCTAAAAGACTTCGCACTTGCTTTTTAGTCCTAGGGATAGAGATGTTAAGTATCTTAGTGATATTATGGTCTTCTGTCTTCAAGAAACCGTGACCTACTCGATGGCCTAAGAAAGCAATTTCGCTAAAGCCAATACAAGCTTTAGATGGTTTTGCTGTCAGGTTATACTCACGCAGAGTTGATAATAATTCAACTAATCCTGAATAGTGATCTTCCCAAGTATCGCTGAAAAGACAGATGTCGTCTAGATAAGCAATGACATCTGACCGATACGATAGGATTCGACGCATCATGCGTACAAATGTAGCTGGTGCGTTCATAAGGCCGAAAGGCATAAAATTCCATTGGAAAAGGCCTCTGGGAGTAGAGAAAGCGGTAAGAGGTTTGGCGCGTTCGGATAATGGAACTTGCCAATATCCTTTAGACAAATCAAGTTTAGTGAAAAAATGCGATTTAGAAAGACGAGTAAGTAACTCTTCTAGTAAAGGCATAGGTTCAGCATCGAACTTCGTAACTTGATTCAATTTGCGATAGTCAACGCAAAGACGTATGTTATTGTCTTTTTTTCGAACAATAACCATCGGCGAAGAATATGCAGAAGTGGATGGTTCGATTATTTGTAAATCTATCATTTCATCCAACTCCTTTTCAACCTGTGTTTGGAAATGTATAGGGATAGGATAAGGCCTAACCCTAATTGGAGTATGTTCAGTTAGAACAATGTCATGCTCAATGACATGAGTTTGTCCAGGGATGTCAGTGAGGACATCCTGAAATGTTTGTAACATAGACGAAACTTGTCGCCGTTCTCCTAGAGACAAATCAGGAGAAACAGTAACGTCTTTCCATGATTCACTAGAATGAAGTGGGATCATTGGAAGCGGGAGATTAACATCCGAAAAACTTGTTTCCTCATCCTGTATTACAGACAGTGATGAGTAATGACCATGTTTGACATGAGAATCGTCCGTTGCCTGGAAAATAGGCTGTAGATAGTCAGGACGTTCATGGAACTCCGTAAGCATATTGATGTGGAAGGTTTTATGCTTCCCGTTAATATCGACGATGTAGTCAACATCTGAAATTTTCGATATTATATCGTACGGACCTTTCCAACTAATAAGGAGTCTATTTTCACGACAAGGTAGCAAAACAAATGCTTTGTCACCAGGACAAAGTTGTCGTAAAGTTCTCTTCTTATTAGCAAATTGTCTTGCCTTCTGCTTAGCAAACTCAGAAGAGGACGTTGCCAATTTGCATGCTTCGATAATCTTTTGTCTCAGCGCGATGACATACTCGTAAGAAGATTTTGTGTCATCGTCAATATTGTCAGCTGTTATAAGATCATGCAGCAAAGACATTGGGCCGCGCGGTCGCGCGCCAAAGACAAGTTCAAAGGGCAAAAACCCTGTATGTTCATTGGGGACCTCTCTGTACGCGAAGAGGGCCGCGGGTAAAACCCTATCCCAATCCTGAGGATGATCCTCAGTTATCTTCCCTAATAAGTTCTTAAGTGTTCTATTTAGTCGCTCGACCATCCCATTGGACATAGGATGATAGATGCTACTCAAAGATCTCTCTATCTGTAGAGTAGACATTACTTGAGACATGGTATCCGATATCAGTTGGGTGCCATGATCTGATAATATTTCTCCGGGGAATCCCAGCCGAGAAAATATAAGCCAAAGAGCATCTGCAATGTCAGCGGTAGTAATGCTCTTTAGAGGGATAGCCTCTGGCCAACGTGTGCACATGTCTACACACGTTAAGATAAACTGATGTCCTCTAGCAGATTTGATCTTGAATGGACCAATGATGTCTATCGCCATTTTCTGGAATGGACGAATAGGAATATCTGCAGCCTGAATAGGCGCAGCATGACGAGGACCTTTGGATTTGACTTCTTGACATACTTTACAGGATCGACAATAGATCCGTATGTCCTTGTTCACAAAAGGCCAAAAGAAAGCCGCAAGAACTCTTGACTTTGTACGGGAAAAACCCATGTGACCAGCACACTGAGAGTCGTGTGCATGTTGTAAGATCTTAACTCTCAAATTCTTGGGTACAAGAATCTGAGAATGACTTGACTTAGTGGAGTCTTGCACCATACGTACAAGTACGCCATTCTTCATTGTAATCCAAGATTTACAATTTGAATCTTTATTCGGATCACCTTTTGTTACAAGAGTGAAGAATTTCTTAAGAGTCGGATCTTCTTCTTGTTGTTTTATAAACGAGTCACGAGAAATTACCAAGGGATCATCTTGGTTATGCACTTCATTATCTTCAACAGATGAAGTTTCAGGCATATTGAGAGCTTGAGCTCTAGTGACTACTGCATTAGCAGATTGCATATTTTGATTTTCCCAAACGGAAATTTGCTCCGGAGTGCATTCTTGGACTCCGTGAATGCGACCGATGATAAGATCAGCGATCGGATCCGGCAAAAGACATGCGTGTACATCTCCTGTGAAGAAAGGAGTAGCAATCCTAATGATAGCGGTAGAGTATTTCTCTATGGTGCCGCCAAATGTTACGCATTTGACTACTTTGCCTGTAGAATGAGAAGGATCTATGAGTGACTGCCTAACCCCAATAGTTGTGCATCCAGAATCAAAAAGTACTGAGACTGGATTGTCATTTACTAAACCTTTGTGTAAGACAAGAGAACCTCTCCCATCATGCGCGATTGACGCAGGAAGAGCGGGAAGAGGATGGCCACAGCTTAAAGTAGACACTGTGGTTGGCTCAAATAATGTTTTGCATTGGGGGCACTGAGATGCTCTCCCAAAATCAAAAGCGGCACATGCCATATTATTAGAGTCATCATTATCTTTATTTTGTTTATAGGCTTCGTGGGACTCTTGCTGTGCAGAGTTCGCCTGGTAATGAGCTTTATGTTTTTTGAATTGTGCTCTACCTCTGTTATTATTGCCTCTGTACTTATCATTGTTTCCACTATTATAACCTCTACTCGGGTTTGAATCATAGCTCCTTTGGTTACTATCATCATATTCATTATAATGAGTATCTCGGTAATTATGATCCTGTTGTCTCCATGAAGGAAAACTTGGATAGTTTCTAGAATGACTTCCTTTGCGAAAGTTCCTGTAATTATGACCACCCCTGAATCGAGGGCTGTCAGCTCTTCTCCAGGTATTCGAAGAAGAACCCTGAAATGATTGGTTACCTTGGTTCTGATAACTGTAATAGTTACCTTTTTTATTAAACCTATTTTGAGGTCCTTGGAATTTGTGAGAGTGATTAGGGTTGTATGGTGTTGCAGAAGCAACTGGCATACCTTCTTTAACCTTACTGTTGCTAATGGCTACGTCCGGATGTGCAGTGACGTATTGGGTACAATACTGTTCCATTTCTTTTAGAGACTTAGGTTTACGCTCATGTAAGAATTCGAGGAAAGGTTTATTTATACTTGACATAATCTTGTCTCTGAGTATCAAGTCCATAAGGGCTTCATAAGTCTTTTCTGTTTTGGATAGCTCAATCCAACGATCAAATGTAAGTCGTGTCCTTGCAATGAATTCTGAGAATTCTACACCTGCCTCAGGCACCATTGTCTTAAACAACTTCCGATAACCCTCTTCAGACAACTGATACTTCTTTAATAAGGCTGCCCTAATAACATCATAGTTATCTTTGTCAGCCTCTTCAACCAAACTTAAACTAGTCAGAGAATCACCTTTCAGATTTTCTGATAACTGGTTAGCATATTGTGATTTGTCCACATTATGTGCTCGACACGAGCGTTCAAATCTGTTTAGCCAGAATGTTATGTCATCACTGGAAGGGTTGAACGCTGGTACCTTGACCTTGTAAGTAAAGGGTTTACCATTACCACTAGATGCTTGATTAACATTACTTATGTTTGTTAACTTTAACTTTTCTAACTCAAATGCTAAAAGTTCTTTTTGGTGTTCATGTTCTCTTATTGCTTTTTTTTCTTGAGCTTCAGCTTGTAATTTTCTCTCTTCTGCAGCAGCCTGTAATTTTTTCTCTTCAGCAGTAGCTTCATCTTTTCTTTTCTCTTTTTCCATTTCCATCTGGAATCTTTTTTCATCAGTCTGTATCTGCAATTTCTTTTGTTCATCCTCTCTTTGTAATTTTCTTTCCTCAGCTTCTAATTTCTTTTCTTCAATCAATGCTTTTCTTTCTTCAGCAGCCAATGCTTTGTCATATTGAGCAACTGCCCATTCTTCTAACTGCTGACCAGTTGTTAAACTCTTTCTTTGTGTGTAGTTGTTAACTCATACTGGCTACTAGTTGTTGAATCATGCTTTATTTGCTAAATGATGTGAATGTCCACCAGTGGATAAATGTAGATGTTGGGACTGGTGTAGTAAAGTGTAACGATTGTCAACTCATCAAACCCAGCACAGTTTTGGTCATACAGGTCATCTTGTCCTGGAACGTGATGAGGCTCCGACAAGAATGTGAGTGTAAACAATGAGTGTGTATCTGAATGTCAGTACGCGAATGGTAGAATGATTCGATAGAGTTGACAGGTTGGTAGTACATCACTCATACTCACACTGTTCGAATTCAAGAAGTACTGGAACTACGGTGGTCTTTTTATAACATTTAATGGGACGCACACTTGGACAGTACGTGTATGGTTACAGGAACAAATGTCGACATAGACAGCATAATGTTGATCACAGGAATATCATCTTAAGTTAGCATTCATGCTTGGCAAATATCATAATGGAGCATTCGTAAATAAGCATTCAGCGTTCCATCATGTAAATCATCTGGCTTTACTGACTGGGCACGTCAGACCATAACCAATACATAGGAAGGCTCCTAGACCTAACCTCGTCTAGCGAATATTCCTTCACGTAAAGTTCAATATATATATATTTCATAATATAGGAATCCCAGACATGGGTTCTCACATGTAGCAGTGATCTCTTGGTTCATCGAGCGATAGTACAGGCATCCCTTTTTCTCACTCGATAAATACAAAGTATATGAATTTCAACATGGCTGTTCTCTCTCTCGTGAGCTTCACTCACTATAGAATATAGACCAAAATTAGTCATTCATTAAATGTCCTCATTTCTTCATAGGTTCTCTCATAGAGGTAATTGAATAATATCATACAATCCAGTGCTGATACATAGGAATGTCTTCTTCCTTTGAATGGATATTCTTTTTAAAAGTACCACTGTGCATCTGCTTATCAACAACGATGGCGAAGCCCAAGTTCATAATAAATTGTGGTTTTACCTTTTTATGCGAAATATAACTTTGCCATTCCTTGGCAAAAGAGAATAAACACTGGGGTAAAGTACATACAACATGTCTAAATGATTATCACTTTTCCCCATCCATATATAGATCACTATTTCGGCAAAAAGCCTGCTACAACAAAACTCGGCATCCTCACAGGATGACAGCCATGGATCACACCCTTTTCTAGCGATACTTCCGCTGCATAGCCTTTGACCTTTTCTAGCGACAACCAAATTAGTTCGACTTAGAAATGCAAAGATATCCATATATAAGACAGACTCGTCCTACTCATACAAACACTACGTATAAATTCAGGCCATAGATATACTGAAGCAAGAACAATCTATTCCTACCCAGCCACAGAATAAATCGCAGTAGGCCTAGAGTCGTCTGCGGAGTCCGATCGAAGATGACAGAACTATTTTCAAGGGAAGCAACCCAAAAATGACTTCTCCTTAAGCACTTAAAAAGGAAATACTTTGCTTACAAAATATTTGCGAACATAATAAGAATATAAATGTATTATATTGCAAGATAGTAAAAATTGCCCTTTACAGTATGTCATCTCCGTGTGGAACAGGTCGCCTAGCAGAATCTAAATCTGGATATTTCCACTTTTTCTGATTTTTTTTCTCCATTAATTCCCTTAATATTCACAACACAGAAATAACAGTCATCATAGTGGTTCTTGGGCTCTCTCCAAACCATTGGAATTCCAAATTTTAAACATTTTCTTTTCCCACAAGTCCACTGTCGCAGGTGTTCAACACATGTTTTGCAAACAATATGAGGAGCCCAAGACTTGTCCTGGTCACCTAGTTTTACTTTAAAGTAAGCAAAGTATGCCTTTTTCACAAAAACAGTAATATGCTTCCTATGTTCTTCTTTGAAAGTGTACTCTCCACAAATATAACAAAATAAATGCGGTGAAAGAAAACATGCTCTTCTTGAAGATGATGCCATTCTCTGTTAGAAGTGTAATAAAATAAGTACCATACTAACATGCATGCAGTGGCTTAAAATCTAAAATAGGCAATTCTGGGAAGATTCTTGGAAAACTGAAACTGAGAGTAAACAAGCAGTTTTCTTTTGTAAAGAACTAGACAGCAATAGTTGTTTTTACATAGCCTTATATAAAAAAATATTGTAATAATACAGGGTGACCCACACAAAAAAAACGGGCCCGCGCGCGCACTCTTTGTGCGCGCGCGGGCCCGTTTTTTTTTGGGTCACCCTGTATTAATGAAATACAAAAATGTCTGTATCTCAAAAACTAGAGCTGCTACAGACAAGTAAATGTGATATTTGGATTGAGCAGGCCTCATTTACGTACAATCAAGAGTAAAATGTTTGGCACAAAAAAAATTTTTTTTTTGGGTATGGCTGTGAAATTATTAAGCAAGACTGTATGAAATTTTTATGTACAATTTAATTGTCATGAACCTCAATCTTTACAGGTCAGGAATACTCAAAAGCAATAAAATGATATTTACACATAAATATATTGGAAAAGCTGTTCCATTTTTGTAGAGTGTTCACTGGAATAACTACACATACAGTTTCTGTTCATATGAGTGATAACGTCTGCTATTACTATGCTGTAAGTTCTCTTTATTATTTTGATGGTCTTATCTATTCATCCTAAAAAGGGTTGTAATCCTAGTTTGATTACTCTTGGGTGAATGATTGGATAAACTGACACTGGACTTTATAAAGGACTTATCTTAGAATGTTGCTGCTGCTGTTCATATACACAAGTCAGGACCACAAACTTTATAGCTCCTGACTGAGAAGATGGGGTCTGGCTCCAGATACATAAGGAACTCTCATCTCCCACAAACTTCCTCTCAAGTGAATGCAGCCACGAGGTAATTTCGTGATATAACCTGGAATAAAAGGACAACCACATTCCATGTAGAAGTCTGCCTCAATTCACTCACCCACAAACAACACTAAGTCTTACCCTTTTTCAGTTATTGTGCTAACAAGTTGCACAAGACCTAGAATTTCTTTACCTACAGTCCGTTCCATGTAATCATTCTTTCTCTGTATTGATTCAATGTTAGCGTCCTTAGTCCATGCTTGGCTTCCGTACGATAATCATGTTAAGTACCAAACAGCATGTGACCTATTGATTACTTCATTCTAACCTTTCCTGTACGTTTATCACATGATCTTTGAACAGTGTGTCACTCCAGAAGAAAATACCAATTTAAATCACTACTAACACTTACTGTCGTAATTTGTTGCCATATTTGCAAACACTATACACATTTTTGTCATTTCGAACATGTCTGCAAAAACTACACACATTCATAAATGGGTCAGTATGGCACAACACATTAGTTTCACTTTCCACTTAGCATTAACACATACTCTGGCTATACACAGGTTAATAATTAACAAAATATGCAAATAAATATATCTTTCTTACCCTCAGGCAAATATATTCACACACACACACAAGCTGAACTGGCCTTCTACGGGATCTAGAACTGCTCTCAGATCAGAAGGCAAAGACTTGGTCGTTCTGTCTTTTAGTTTCTGTCAGCTCGGTGCAGATTTTTGAATTGAATGGCCCAGTTTGCACTACCTTGTTACTATTTATAGAACTACATCCGCCCAATCGGAGGCAAAGTCAAAAAGTCTTTCTAAGAATTTTGACTTAGGCGATTCTGAGCTCGCTTGTATAATCTGACTAATTTTAAATATTTTATATTATAGTTATTAGTGGACCGATTTTAATTTTCCAAAGTGATAATGAAACGGCCAATTTCTCTCTATCGTTCTATATAGTTTTCCCTTAGTTATTCCTTTGCATATCAATCTGGGTAATTTTAAAGTAATTAAATTTGGCATTACCCTGATATGAAAATATCACTAAAATACATTTTTCTACTACAATAAAATTTTATCATGCGTGAATATTTATGCTTATGTGTTAAGCAATATCAGCGCTATAGTTTGAAATATTTCCTTCTGTTTAAGTATCTTTAGTTCTTAAGAAATAAAATATCTTCGCTTGGTCAAAAACACAAATTAGCCTCTATTGTCACGTCAACCAAAATTTTCTTATCACTACAAGAAAAGGAAACAATTTGATTGGTTGTTAAATTTGTACTATACTCTTAGATAATTTTTGTTGGGCTGTAACTTTTGACTGAGTTCTTAGACAAATTCAAATACACTAGGTACATTTTTTGGCGGTAAATTTGACTGGGTTCTTAGACAAATTTCAAATCCTATAGTTAACGTTAGCTTCAAATACGATAGCTAGTTTTTACGCGGGGAATTTGAGCGTGGTGTCATACAGATTAAAAATTTTTACGACACTGACATATCATACAAAAAAATCAAAAATATTATTAATACCATCAACAGCATTGTAACGCAAAAGTAAATGCATAATGGGTGTATGCGTGGTTAATTGCAATAGCATAAGTGGAGATGTCGTATGTTGCAAGGGGTGCGAGTGAGAAGTGTCAACATATGATATGTGAGATGGAAGAGGCGTAGAAATGTCATGTATCCAATATAATGCAAACATATTATCAATAACCATTAAAGGAATGTGCACTAGTATCAGAAACATCGTGCAACTATAAAACATTGTGAACCTTGAGCAATGCTCTACATAATGTATGTGGGAGTATAGATGGTATCTGTGTGGAGAGGAGCTGAAGGTCTGTGTAAGGTAATAGTGTAAGTGGTAAATGATGTGTATATAATGAGTCTATGTGGCTCTCAAAAGTAGTGATAGTGTGACATGAAGAAAAATACATCTCTATTCTTATCCATAATACATAACACATAGAAAAAATAATGTCGCACAAACATATCAGTACCGTGAGTAGCATCATGCAACTCAAAAATAACAAAATCCGAAAAATAATTTACAAGTTGTGTAATAATACCTGCTACAAATTAATACGTAACCGATTTTGAATTTAAAGCCGTACAAGTGTTGTTTACAATTGTGATGCTGGCGTCAAGAACATGATAGATGAGCTGTTGATTTGCAGCTATAGTCCACACTTGTGAAGTGAGACTATTAATATTAACCTCTGTGAACGTTCCAAATAAAAAGTTGGAGAGCCTGTCCTACAAAAGGAATGATAGCTCTGCGCTATCTATGTAAATTACATAGAGCCTGAAATCTAGTTTGCAATATAATATGAATGCAGACTCCTGTGTTTTGCATGCATCGCTGTCGTTGTGACAATCTGACTGCTTAGTAGGTGTCTATGCTCTACGCTGGGAGTATTTACCTGTGATGCACACTTGTTGCTTTGCTCTTTTACTTCTGTTTGTGTGCCGGTGTGTTTCTTTGTTTCTGTCTGGGTAGCAACACTGACCATGTCTCTTTGTATGTTGTCATGTTTTCTAACCTGACTTCTCCATGTCCTATGCCTATCACTGTCACATTCTGTTGTAAATCTTGGTTGGTAGGATATGTTCTTGCTGTTCGCATATCATCTTACTTGGTTCACGTCCCTCTTCCAGCCGTTCTCAGTTCTTATTCGACATCTTTGGTGGTTGTCTATGTTGATGCTATTTATTTCTAATATCTTTCCTTTCTTAATTTCTGCTACAAAATTCCTGACAGCTATGCGGTTGTGTCTTCTGTTTAGGCTACTCCAATCTGAGCCTTATCTATGGTTGCTATTGAAACTTGGGAGTGTTCTGTCATACGTGTGTTCTCCGATGTTTAAGCAACTTCCACAATTGTAACATGTAATCTGATTAACATGGTGAACTGAAGAAGGACGCGAATTCACTGGGGTAGTGTGTCGGTTGTGTCTCTTGTCTTCGTTCCTGTGAAATGAGTCATTTTGGCGTACATTGTGTGAATAAGATGAGCTTTGATGATCGTTGAAGGTTGCATTGTCTCTCCGCCATCTTGGACGATAATGGTCAACTTCCATTGGTTCGGGAAGATAGTCTGATTGCGGTTCTCTGCCGATCCTTTGATGAAATCTTTTCCGAACATTCTCTTCGTATACAGCCTTTGAATTGTTTCTGTGATTGACTTCGAGTCTTTTCTCAATAGGTGGAGTTTCAAATTGTCTGCCCACAAACCATCAATGAATGTGCCTACTAAGTGTCGCTCCAATTCTTCCGTGGGGATTGAACCTCCTAAAAAAGCATCTTCGGCTAGGTTGAGCAACCGGTCTCCGAACATTTGCACTGGCTCATTACGTTCTTGCTTTATCTTTCTTAAAAGCGTCCAAGCATGCTGAGAGTCTGTGATGTTTGAATATCGACTTACCAATTCCTTGCGAAGGCTTTCGAACGTTTCCTGTGGGACGGCTTTACTGCGACGACGTAGAAAGTCTGTAACCAACCCATCAGAAGATAAAAAGGCAACTCGCTTGAAGTCGGAATCAGTAGCTGTGTCAATGATGGATGAGAACTTATCCATGTCAATAAGCCATTTGCGGAATAGTGCGGGGTCTCCAGAAAATGGTGTAACAATCGATTTAATTGAATGGAACTTAGCATAGTGATCCACCCGATGACGCGATTCTGTAATCTGCACCAGGGCTTGCATTGTCGGTTCTAATTCATTAGGCAACGATATATTTTGAGGTTGTATACCCTGTTGCTGTTGATTTTGTGACAGATGTGGCTGTAACATCTGCTGTGGGCGCATTTGTTGTTGAGCTAGGACCTCAGGGGCACTTTGAAGATCCATGATAATTACAGGATACAAAGTACGATCACAATGACAAGGGCGTGAGCTGGTCACGGCACCATGTAAACTAATGTTACCGCTGGTCACGGCACTATGTAAACTAATGTGACCGCTTTATGAAGATCTACCAAGGTTATATGCCAAACCTTCACACCACGTAAACCTTTCGTCACAGGTGGTACATATTTCTTCTGAGTTCATTGTTATTACATTTCCCAAGTGATCGTAGTGGTTACTGGTTTACAGATTTATCTTATGAGTGTTAACTGGCGACTGCCAGAGGTGTAATTACTCAACTGACTGTTGTCAGGACCAGATTCTTTCTACTCAACGCAGGTTGTCAGTGATCATTTGTATCTTCCTAGTGCTTCCATACTCAACATACATGAGGAAATAATAGTTGCAAGTCATGGAAAACTGTTTATTAGTAGAGTCCAAGGGACTAATGGCATGGTCAATTACAAAACTCAATATCCTGGCTATCAGCGGCCAGAACGCTTGTGGTTTACATAAATCGTGATGTCTTTGTAAAAGGACATCGTCATAAATAACATGTCTGCTTGAGCTCTTCTATAAATGTCGATAGGCTTCGCCTAGAGTCTCATTATACTTTTCATAGCAGAATAATCATTATAATAGGAAAAATCGAGATCACACAAACCGTGTAAATACAGCCCACAAAACTGGAAAACACAATCTCCTAGAATAACATAACTTGTGAAACATTGAATCTTTCAGTGGTAAGGTATTTCCTCGCCCAGAGGTTAATCATACAACCTTTAAAAACACGGGGCCCGCACTAAGGTTGAAACCTCTTCCGTAAACACGTCTGCATCACTGAACTGTGAACTGCGTGACTGAGCTGTATTCTGACTGCCGTTGGCAAAAATAGCCATCGACGATTTCATTGGTCATGTTCGACCAGTGATGTTTTGTTACCAACTAATCTTGCTCAAGATCTTTTGCTATTTTTATAACTACTGTTAACGTGCTAGCTTGCGTTAACGTAGGCCATCTGGTGACAAGGACGACAAGGGAGAGAGAGAAGGGCGTAAAAGTACATGCACAAAACGTTTTGTGACAACATCGAAAAAGGCACATGTTACATTATACCAACAGGAGCTAGTAACCCGCCAAAATATGACATGAAATAATTATGCCGTGCTCTTCCTGCCGCATGTCCTGATGACGTCACAAATTTTCCTGTGGTTATTTAATTCCGTCCTATTCCATTTTAACTACATTAGATCATTGCCGTCACACGTGTCACGTGACTTTTGGTCAATGATCAATACACCACGAAACAAAATGACAGGTTTGCGTGCTATTTTAATCAGTGTTCAGTTTAGTTTTTACGGTGCAATGGGCGCCTTTCTCGCCCCCTTTCCGAAAAGGTGGCGGGATTTTGTCATTGTTTCAGGAATAATATGAAGATAGTTATATCATTGCCAGACATAGATATTAATATATCAGCATAGTGTATCGTAAAACGTGAGATCTGAGAAAGTTGAAGGACTTTAATGGAAAACACCACTGTTATAATTTATTGAGGAACAAAAGATTCGTTAGTTAGAACATCTTGTCAAAACGAGTCCCAATGTGCCAGCAGTACAGCGGCATTCACCGCTTTATGTCGCATCATTGATCACACCGTGGTGCGAATTTATTCTGTTTATTATGGTATATCTAGTGACAGGGTTTATTGTAGCATGTATGTGCAGTTCATAACAGAATGTTCCATTTATAGTATCACCATCACGTGTATTTCAAAGGAATCAAGCCGGTAAGATGAGCGAGGGTAGTCACTCTAGTATACCAGTGACTTTATAAACGGTGGATTCTTTCGATAAGAATATACGTGCATTTACATCCACTCTGTATTATAAACAATTAGATATTGAATTTTATTCACGTTAATGATACAGATAACCACAATTGTTAGTCTATTAGTTTTATTTTTTTATTTATGCTAATGTACATTTTGTTGCAAGCAAACTACATATTTATATATTTGTGTTTATAATCTTTTAGTCAATAAATCTCGTAAGTTGTGTGTTCTTTATACAACCTCAAGGTATGACATTAGTAGCGACAGAGAGAGTGTATGCTATAATCGATTATCTTCTTGTGAGTGCAAAAGGCGGGGGCTTGTGAACCATATGAGGGAGATAGCTGAGTAGAGGATATAGTGTCCCAGGATACTGAATCACTGGAGCTGTTCGAGACTCAATCCCAGCTACCAAAATAGCCATCCTTCTTCCCTATCTCTATTTCACGTGGTTACTTATACCTCAGAGCTCTTCGTTGTCTTAGTTACCAGGACAACTCTTCTACGGTTCATTCATTAATTAACCTTGTGGCACAACCTCACCATTTGAAATAAATAGCTAGAAAAACAACCGCTTCAATAGTATATAAATAGTGAACGCTGTCTCGTTTTACAGAAGTCATCTATTTCTTCATTGTCTAGGTCGCGACATTTCCGGTTACTACATGCGAAAGTTGGAAGGGTACTTTACTATACATTTTTAATTTTACTGAACTTCGGAGCACATTTACTCAGATTTATAATAGTAACATAAAGCAAAAATAGAGGTCTTAGCTTCAGTAACTCGAACACAGAAATAAGTGTCATCTCACAAAAATAAATAACTTAGCTTCAGTAACATGAAGACAGAAATAAGTGTCACCTCACAAAAATAAAGAACTTAGCTTCAGTAACATGAAGACATAAGTAAGTGTCATCTCACAAAAATAAAGAACTTAGCTTCAGTAACACGAAGACATAAATAAGTGTCATCTCACCAAAAAAAAGAACTTAGCTTCAGTAACATGAAGACAGAAATAAGTGTCATCTCACATAAATAAAGAACTGAGCTTCAGTAACACGAAGACAGAAATAAGTGTCATCTCACAAAAATAAAGAACTGAGCTTCAGTAACATGAAGACAGAAATAAGTGTCATCTCACAAAAATAAAGAACTGAGCTTCAGTAACACGAAGACAGAAATAAGTGAGTAACTGAGCTTCAGTAACATGAAGACAGAAATAAGTGTCACCTCACATAAATAAAGAACTGAGCTTCAGTAACAGGAACACAGAAATAAGTGTCATCTCACAAAAATAAAGAACTTAGCTTCAGTAACATGAAGACATAAATAAGTGTCATGTCACAAAAATAAAGAACTTAGCTTCAGTAACACGAAGACAGAAATAAGTGTCATCTCACAAAAATAAAGAACTTAGCTTCAGTAACATGAAGACAGAAATAAGTGTCATCTCACAAAAACAAAGAACTTAGCTTCAGTAACATGAAGACAGAAATAAGTGTCACCTCACAAAAATAAAGAACTGAGCTTCAGTAACACGAAGACAGAAATAAGTGTCATCTCACAAAAATAAAGAACTTAGCTTCAGTAACAAGAAGACAGAAATAAGTGTCACCTCACAAAAATAAAGAACTTAGCTTCAGTAACATGAAGACATAAGTAAGTGTCATTTCACAAAAAAAGAACTTAGCTTCAGTAACATAAAGATAGAAATAAGTGTCATCTCACAAAAATAAAGAACTTAGCTTCAGTACCGGGTAACATGAAGACAGAAATAAGTGTCACCTCACAAAAATACAGAACTTAGCTTCAGTAACATGAAGACATAAGTAAGTGTCATCTCACAAAAATAAAGAACTTAGCTTCAGTAACATGAAGACATAAGTAAGTGTCATCTCACAAAAATAAAGAACTTAGCTTCAGTAACACGAAGACAGAAATAAGTGTCATCTCACCAAAAAAAGAACTTAGCTTCAGTAACATGAAGACAGAAATAAGTGTCATCTCACAAAATAAAGAACTGAGCTTCAGTAACACGAAGACAGAAATAAGTGTCATCTCACAAAAATAAAGAACTGAGCTTCAGTAACATGAAGACAGAAATAAGTGTCATCTCACAAAAAAAAGAACTGAGCTTCAAAATAAAGAACTGAGCTTCAGTAACACGAAGACAGAAATAAGTGTCATCTCACAAAAATAAAGAACTGAGCTTCAGTAACATGAAGACAGAAATAAGTGTCATCTCACAAAAATAAAGAACTGAGCTTCAGTAACACGAAGACAGAAATAAGTGTCATCTCACAAAAATAAAGTACTGAGCTTCAGTAACATGAAGACAGAAATAAGTGTCACCTCACATAAATAAAGAACTGAGCTTCAGTAACAGGAACACAGAAATAAGTGTCATCTCACAAAAATAAAGAACTTAGCTTCAGTAACATGAAGACATAAATAAGTGTCATGTCACAAAAATAAAGAACTTAGCTTCAGTAACACGAAGACAGAAATAAGTGTCATCTCACAAAAATAAAGAACTTAGCTTCAGTAACATGAAGACAGAAATAAGTGTCATCTCACAAAAATAAAGAACTTAGCTTCAGTAACATGAAGACAGAAATAAGTGTCATCTCACAAAAATAAAGAACTTAGCTTCAGTAACACGAAGAAAGAAATAACTGTCACCCAACAAAATAAAGAACTGAGCTTCAGTAACACGAAGACAGAAATAAGTGTCATCTCACAAAAATAAAGAACTTAGCTTCAGTAACAAGAAGACAGAAATAAGTGTCACCTCACAAAAATAAAGAACTTAGCTTCAGTAACAAACATGAAGACTGTTACGTGCAGTCTTTGATATCTTACAATATTATACATAGGTAATTTTTTAGTGCTTAAGGGAAAGTCATTATTGAGTTACTTCCCTTGAACTCCGCGGATAAATACATTTTTACTGCGATTTATTCGTTGTTTGGGTAATAATAGATTGTTCTTGCTTCAGAATATCTATGGCCTGAATTTATGTGTATTGTTTGTCTGAGTAGGACAAGTCTGTCTTATATCTGTATATCTTTACATATCTAAGTCGAACTATATGTTCTGTTGTCTCTAGAGAGGTCAAAGGCTATTCGGCGGATGTGTCGCTTGAGTGGGTGATTTGGCTTCGTCCTGATAGGGACTGTGTGTGTTTTGCTATGTCGGCTTGATGCCTTGAAAAAGTGATCTCAGTGGTTTTGGGGAAAGTGATAGTCGTCTAGACCTATCGTGTATGCTTTACCCCAGTGTTTATTCATCTTGCCAAGGAATGGCAGTTTCATATTCCCTCTACCAAGGTAATCAAAGATACTCTTATGAACTCTCGATCGAAGCCACCATTGTCGATAATTACGATTTGAATGTTTAAGAGAATATATTTGACTCGATGAAAAAACGACTTCGATTCCTAGCAGCACTATATTCTGTAGAATGCAGTCTATTGTTCATGACCAAATCTACAGAGCAACGAAATGTTGTATGAATGACTAACTTTAGAACAGATTCATTATCTGTATTCAAACGTGAGTGACAGTTCACGAGTGGAGCCATCTTGGAACCAAAACATGTAGGACTTTCAAGAAGAGAAAAGGGATGCCCGTATTATCGCTTGATCAGTCCAGAGATCACTGCTACACATGAGAACCCATTGTTAGCGGTTCAATATTATTATATGGAAAAATATGTGCTGAACATTATGTTGAAGAATCGTTGCTAAACGAGATTAGGTTTAGAAGTCATCTGAAATATTGTTTACAAGCTGACGTGCTCAGTCAGTGACGTCAGATGATATATGTATGGGCGATACTGAGTGCTTGGCTATTGACAGTCCATTATACCATTATTCTACATGAGTGCCCATGTAACATTGCAAGACCATTTGTCCACTGTACTATGATGTATTATGGCAACCTGTGATTTGTCACTATCTGTGCTGTCGAGTGTGTACGTCCAATTAAACTTTAGAAAAGGTACACAGTCGTTGGTGTCGATGACTTCCGGTCATACATGAGTGTGAGAAGAGAACATTTGTCAACAACACGAACCCTTATCATCATTCGCACATTATACACTCCATCCATGTCTACACAACACTGCGTAGGTCAAGTTGACATTCCATACACTACAGTGGGGCAGGCAACACCATAGGGATCTTGTCAACTGATGATGATAGACGCCTGTCTTCCCGCCTAGGAGTGTTCTGGTGTACTTTATCAACATATATTATATCCAACTAAATATCAACTTTATCAACTGGTGGACCAGCTTTCTGGGTTTGACCTCGCAGAAATTCAGAAGTCAACAGATTACCGATACCAGACCGTTTCCTGTGGCTGATACGACACACTTGCAGTATTGGTTTGCTCTTTGTCAACGCTTCGTCACGTGACCTGTCAAGTGAATGCAGTATGTAGGTCAGCGTTGTTGACATTTTTTACATTAGACATTATAGAGTTTCACAGAACAGTTGGATCAATTCTTGTCAGTGTTAACAGAAAGACAGTATTTGTGAACTAAGAAGTCCTGGTTTCATCGATGGATCTTCTTGTTTGCCATATATGAACTTTAATATTTAAGGCCAGAATGTTTAATTGAATAAAGTGGCAGTTTGTTTGTTTTCATGAAAAATAACTTTGCCATTACTGTAAGACTGAGCCTATTTTGCAACACATACTATCATACACATAATTTATATATATTTATGTTTACATGTTATTTGTTTGTATAGTATGTTAGTTTCTATGTCAGCGGGTTGTGTTTAAGGTTGGGCGGCGTCCTCACAACAGAGTATCCCACGTCATAGAGGGTCCGTTGTGGGCGTTTTCTATAGGTGCAATTTTCTTGATTGAAAATTTGCTGCGACAACTGTTGCTTTTGTGTTAGCTGTGAAGTCTGTAATTATTGTTATTTTTGTAATATTTCTTTGTTCTTTAGTTTTGTTTTGATTTGTTTGTAATTTGTTGGTCTAACCTTTTCTATCTTTCAGTTCTATTCATAATTTATATTCATATATTGTGACGTCATTTGTGTTGTTATTCTTTGCAGATTCAGTGATTATCTTCATTGATTTCCCTATTTGATTTATTTTGATTTCTGCAAACGTTCTTGTATTGTCAGTCCTATTTGTACTTTATGTATTCTGTTGGTTGACATATGTTTTATATGGGTATATTTCATAAGACACAATTGCCTGTGCACTGCACTTGGATTATGGTATAGACCAGTACCTGATTATTATTACTATTATACAAGACCTTATTAAAGGCTTGTGACCCACAGATATTGGGATAGTATACTGATTAATCAGGTCATTGAGAACTTGGGGTATTATTATTGATTCAGGTGATTAGTATTATTGTTAGGCATCATGTCTACTTTAGATTATTTCATTACACAAGGGAAAGCTCTTGATAAGACTGGTCAACAATTAGAACAATGGGCAGTTGCTCAATATGACAAAGCATTAGCTGCAGAAGAGAAAAGATTAGCTGCAGAAGAGAAAAGATTAGCTGCAGAAGAAAGAAAAGCTATGGCGGAAGAGAAAAGATTAGAAAAAGAAGCTGAGGCTGCTGCTGAACAAAAGAAATTGCAGATGCAGGTAGAGGAAAGGAGATTTGAAGCTGAACAAAAAAAATTGGAAAGAGAAGCTGCGGCTGAACAAAAAAGATTAGACAGTGAAGCTGAACAAAAAAGATTAGACAGGGAAGCTGAACAAAAAAAAAAATTGGAAAGAGAAGCTGCGGCTGAACAAAAAAGATTAGACAGTGAAGCTGAACAAAAAAAATTGGAAAGAGAAGCTGCGGCTGAACAAAAAAGATTAGACAGGGAGGCTGAACAAAAAAGATTAGATGCTGAAGAGAAAAAAAGCAATAAGAGAACATGAATTTGAGTTGGAGAAATTGAGATTGACAAGTATGAGTAATGTTAATCAGGCATCTAGTGGTAATGGTAAACCTTCTACTTACAAGGTTAAGGTTCCACCGTTCAATCAGTCCAGTGACGATATTACATTCTGGCTGGATAGATTTGAACGTTCTTGTCGTACACATAATGTGGATAAATCACAATACGCTAATCAATTATCAGAAAACTTGAAAGGTGAATCTTTGACTAGATTATGCCTTGTAGGAGAAGCAGATAAGGATAATTATGATGTCATTAGGGCGGCTTTGATAAAAAAATATCAGCTAAGTGAGGAAGGCTATCGCCTTTTATTTAAGACGATGGTACCTGAGACGGGGGTAGAATTCTCAGAATTCACTGCAAAGGCACGTCTCACAGTTGATCGTTGGATTGAGCTTTCCAAAACAGAAAAAACGTATGAAGGACTTATGGATTTGTTGCTCAGAGATAAGATTATGTCATGTGTGAACAAACCTTTCCTTGAATTTATACATGAGCGTAAACCTAAATCTCTAAAAGAAATGGAAGAATATTGTTCCCAATATGTCACTGCACACCCCGACGTGACTTTTGGCAACACTAAGATTAAGGAGAGTATGCCAGTTGCTTCAGCAACACCATACAATCCCAATTATTCACACAGATTTCAGGGACCTCAAAACAGATTTGATAAAAAAGGTAACCATAATAGTTATCAAAACCAAGGTAACCAATCATTTCAGGGTTCTTCTTCAAAGAACTGGAGACGACCTGATAGCTCTCGACACAGGGGTGGTCATAATTATAGGAATTTCCGTAGAGGAAGTAATTATAGAAACTATCAGGGTTATCCGTCTTGGAGTCAACAAGATCATAATTACAGAGATACTCATTATAATGAATATGATAATGGTAACCAAGGGTACTATGACTCAAACCCAAATAGGGGTTACAATAGAGGTAACAATAACTACAGAGGTGATAATAACCGAGGTAGATCTCAATACAAAAGACATAAACCACATTTTCAGGCAAACTCTGCACAACAAGAGTCCCATGAAGCCTATAAACAGAGTAAAGATAATAATGATGCTAGTAATATGGCATGTGCCGCTTTTGATTTTGGGAGAGCATCTCAGTGCCCCCAATGCAAAACGTTATTTGAGCCAACCACAGTGACTACTTTAAGCTGTGGCCATCCTCTTCCTGCTCTTCCAGCATCAGTCGCGCATGATGGAAGAGGGTCTCTTGTCTTACATAAGGGTTTAGTGAATAACAATCCAGTCTCTGTGCTATTTGATTCTGGATGCACCACAATTGGTGTTAGGCAGTCACTCGTAGATCCTTCCCGTGCCACTGGACAAGTAGTCAAATGTGTAACATTTGGCGGCACATTAGAGAAATACTCTACCGCTATCATTAGGATTGCTACTCCTTTCTTTACAGGAGATGTACACGCATGTCTTCTTCCGAATCCGATCGCTGACCTCATCATCGGTCGCATTCATGGAGTCAAGGAATGCACTCCGCAACAAATTTCCACGTGGGAAAGGCAAAACATGCAGATTGCTAACGCTGTAGTCACTAGAGCTCAGGCTCTTAATGTGCCTCAAACTTCATCTACTGAAGATAATGAAGTGCATAACCAAGATAATCCCTTGGTAATTTCTCGTGACTCGTTTATAAAACAGCAAGAAGATGATCCCACTCTGAAGAAATTCTTCATTCTTGCAACTAAAGGTGATCCGAATAAGGACACAAGTCGTAAATCGTGGATTACAAAGAAGAATGGCGTACTTGTACGTATGGTTCAAGACTCCATTACGTCAAGTCATTCTCAAATCCTGGTTCCCAAGAATTTGAGAGTTAAAATTTTGCAGCACGCTCACGACTCTCAGTGTGCTGGACACATGGGTTTTTCCCGTACTAAGTCAAGAGTCCTTGCGGCTTTCTTTTGGCCATTGGTAAACAAGGACATACGGATTTATTGTCGATCTTGTAAAGTATGTCAGGAAGTTAAATCCAAAGGTCCACGGCATGCTGCACCCATTCAGGCGGCGGACATTCCTATTCGGCCGTTTCAAAAAATGGCCATAGACATTATTGGTCCATTTAAGATCAAGTCTGCCAGAGGACATCAGTTTATCTTGACGTGTGTTGATATGTGCACACGTTGGCCAGAGGCTATTCCTCTGAAGAGCATTACTACTGCTGATATTGCAGATGCTCTTTGGCTTATATTTTCTCGTCTGGGGTTCCCCGGAGAGATATTGTCAGACCATGGCACCCAACTAATATCAGATACCATGTCTCAAGTAATGTCTACCCTGCAGATAGATAGATCTTTAAGTAGTATCTACCATCCAATGTCTAATGGTATGGTCGAACGCCTTAATAGAACACTTAAAAACTTACTGGGGAAGATAACTGAGGATCATCCTCAAGACTGGGACAGAGTTTTACCTGCGGCCCTCTTCGCTTACAGAGAGGTACCCAATGAACATACGGGATTTTCTCCCTTTGAACTCGTCTTTGGCGCGCGTCCGCGTGGCCCTATGTCGTTGCTTCACGATCTCATAACATCTGACAATATTGACGATGACACAAAGTCATCCTACGAATATGTCATCGCGTTGAGACAAAAGATTATCGAAGCATGCAAATTAGCAACTTCTTCTTCTGAATTTGCGAAACAGAAGGCAAGGCAATTTGCCAATAAGAAGAGATGCTTACGACAACTTTGTCCTGGTGACAAAGCATTTGTATTACTACCTTGTAGGGAAAACAGATTACTTATTTCTTGGAAAGGTCCGTACGATATAATATCGAAAATTTCCGATGTCGACTATATTGTCGATATTGATGGGAAGCATAAAACCTTCCACATCAATATGCTTACTGAATTCCATGAACGTCCGGATTATTTGCAACCCATTTTCCAAGCAACGGACAATTCTCCAGTACCACATGGTCATTACTCATCACTGTCCGTGATACAGGATGAGGAAACAAGTTTTTCAGATGTAAATCTTCCTCTTCCAATGATCCCACTTCATTCCAGTGAATCATGGAAGAACGTTACTGTCTCTCCTGATTTGTCTCTAGGAGAACAGCGACAAGTTTCAACTATGTTGCAAACATTTCAGGATGTACTCACTGACATCCCTGGACAAACTAATGTCATTCAACATGACATTGTGCTAACTGACCATACTCCTATTAGGGTTAGACCTTATCCTATACCTATACATTTCCAAGCACAGGTCGAGAAAGAGTTGGATGTGATGATAGATTTGAAAATAATCGAACCATCCACCTCTGCGTATTCTTCGCCGATGGTTATTGTGCGTAAAAAAGACAATAACATACGTCTTTGCGTTGACTATCGAAAATTGAATCAAGTAACGAAGTTCGATGCCGAACCTATGCCTTTACTGGAAGAGCTACTTACTCGACTCTCCAAATCTCATTTTTTCACTAAACTTGATTTGTCTAAGGGATATTGGCAAGTTCCTTTATCTGAACGCGCCAAACCTCTCACGGCTTTTTCAACACCTAGAGGTTTGTTCCAATGGAATTTTATGCCTTTCGGTCTTATGAACGCACCAGCTACGTTCGTACGCATGATGCGCCGAATCCTATCTTATCGGTCAGATGTCATTGCATATCTAGACGACATCTGTCTTTTCAGCGATACTTGGGAAGATCACTATTCAGGGTTAGATGAATTGCTGTCTACTTTGCGTGAGCACAACCTGACAGCGAAACCCTCTAAAGCCTATATTGGTTTTAGCGAAATTTCTTTCCTAGGCCACCGAGTTGGTCATGGTTTCCTAAAGACAGAGGACCATAATACTAGTAAGATACTTAACATCTCAATCCCTAAGACTAAAAAACAGGTGAGAAGTCTGTTAGGTCTTATTCAATTTTATGGCAGATTCATTCAGAATCTATCCTCTATCATGGCACCTCTCTCAACACTTCTAAAGAAAGGTTCGCCTAATGTGGTCCACTGGTCTCAGGAATGCCAATGCTCTCTGGATAAGATTAAAACACTGTTTTCAACACCACCTATTTTAGTGCTACCCACTAAAGATAAGACATTCGTTCTTCGTAGTGACGCTTCATCCACTGGGATTGGAGCGGCACTAATGCAAGAGTACTCTGGAACTCTGCATCCTGTAATGTATATTTCCAGAAAACTTAATGCGGCAGAAAGGAATTATTCGGTTTTAGACCGTGAGCTATTAGCTATGGTTTGGTCGATCCTCAAACTACAGAGATTCCTTCTAGGCGCACATTTCATAGTAGAAACAGACCAAAAAGCTCTTACTGCTATACAGAGTAAGAATTTGAAGAGCTCGAGGTCTACTCGATATGCAATTGCTCTTCAACCTTTTCATTTCTCTGTGCGAGCTATTCGGGGATCAGATAATGTGATGGCAGACATTCTGTCAAGATGCCCACATGATTCCACATAACTATTAGGGCTTAGACTTCTTGATATGTCTAGTTCTATAGTAGTTCCTTTTCTATATCATGATAGATACACATTTGTAATTTAATAATATAATGATTGTATCACACTACATAGCGGTTCATGTATGTTTATTCACCGCTGTGCTTTGATGATTTTTACTTCATAAATCATAAATTTAAGATATCTAATACGTAGTGATGATATGAATTTTTTAGGCATTGTGTAATTGCCAGAATTGTATTATACTTTGATGACACCTTCCTGGAAAAATATACTTGTAGAGAAATAATTTCTCTCAGTTTATGAGACACATTCTCACCAGTCGCTCCATAAGTCGACTTAGCCTCATATTAGGCGTTATAGGTATTCCTGATATTTTCATCTGCGCATTATTCATGCGTTGTGAGCCTATTGTACGTTGCTCCTAGATGTATTTCAAAAAAAAAAAAAAAAAGTTCCATTTTTTTTTTTCCCGGGAGGTGTGGTAAGACTGTTACGTGCAGTCTTTGATATCTTACAATATTATACATAGGTAATTTTTTAGTGCTTAAGGGAAAGTCATTATTGAGTTACTTCCCTTGAACTCCGCGGATAAATACATTTTACTGCGATTTATTCGTTGTTTGGGTAATAATAGATTGTTCTTGCTTCAGAATATCTATGGCCTGAATTTATGTGTATTGTTTGTCTGAGTAGGACAAGTCTGTCTTATATCTGTATATCTTTACATATCTAAGTCGAACTATATGTTCTGTTGTCTCTAGAGAGGTCAAAGGCTATTCGGCGGATGTGTCGCTTGAGTGGTGTGATTTGGCTTCGTCCTGATAGGGACTGTGTGTGTTTTGCTATGTCGGCTTGATGCCTTGAAAAAGTGATCTCAGTGGTTTTGGGGAAAGTGATAGTCGTCTAGACCTATCGTGTATGCTTTACCCCAGTGTTTATTCATCTTGCCAAGGAATGGCAGTTTCATATTCCCTCTACCAAGGTAATCAAAGATACTCTTATGAACTCTCGATCGAAGCCACCATTGTCGATAATTACGATTTGAATGTTTAAGAGAATATATTTGACTCGATGAAAAACGACTTCGATTCCTAGCAGCACTATATTCTGTAGAATGCAGTCTATTGTTCATGACCAAATCTACAGAGCAACGAAATGTTGTATGAATGACTAACTTTAGAACAGATTCATTATCTGTATTCAAACGTGAGTGACAGTTCACGAGTGGAGCCATCTTGGAACCAAAACATGTAGGACTTTCAAGAAGAGAAAAGGGATGCCCGTATTATCGCTTGATCAGTCCAGAGATCACTGCTACACATGAGAACCCATTGTTAGCGGTTCAATATTATTATATGGAAAAATATGTGCTGAACATTATGTTGAAGAATCGTTGCTAAACGAGATTAGGTTTAGAAGTCATCTGAAATATTGTTTACAAGCTGACGTGCTCAGTCAGTGACGTCAGATGATATATGTATGGGCGATACTGAGTGCTTGGCTATTGACAGTCCATTATACCATTATTCTACATGAGTGCCCATGTAACATTGCAAGACCATTTGTCCACTGTACTATGATGTATTATGGCAACCTGTGATTTGTCACTATCTGTGCTGTCGAGTGTGTACGTCCAATTAAACTTTAGAAAAGGTACACAGTCGTTGGTGTCGATGACTTCCGGTCATACATGAGTGTGAGAAGAGAACATTTGTCAACAACACGAACCCTTATCATCATTCGCACATTATACACTCCATCCATGTCTACACAACACTGCGTAGGTCAAGTTGACATTCCATACACTACAGTGGGGCAGGCAACACCATAGGGATCTTGTCAACTGATGATGATAGACGCCTGTCTTCCCGCCTAGGAGTGTTCTGGTGTACTTTATCAACATATATTATATCCAACTAAATATCAACGTTATCAAAGACATAAGTAAGTGTCACCTCACAAAAATAAAGAACTTAGCGTCAGTAACACGAAGACAGAGATAAGTGTCATCTCACAAAAATAAAGAACTGAGCTTCAGTAACATGAAGACAGAAATAAGTGTCACCTCACATAAATAAAGAACTGAGCTTCAGTAACAGGAACACAGAAATAAGTGTCATCTCACAAAAATAAAGAACTTAGCTTCAGTAACATGAAGACATAAATAAGTGTCATGTCACAAAAATAAAGAACTTAGCTTCAGTAACACGAAGACAGAAATAAGTGTCATCTCGCAAAAATAAAGAACTGAGCTTCAGTAACATGAAGACAGAAATAAGTGTCATCTCACAAAAATAAAGAACTTAGCTTCAGTAACATGAAGACAGAAATAAGTGTCACCTCACAAAAATAAAGAACTGAGCTTCAGTAACACGAAGACAGAAATAGGTGTCATCTCACAAAAATAAAGAACTTAGCTTCAGTAACAAGAAGACAGAAATAAGTGTCACCTCACAAAAATAAAGAACTGAGCTTCAGTAACACGAAGACAGAAATAAGTGTCATCTCACAAAAATAAAGATCTTAGCTTCAGTAACAAGAAGCCAGAAATAAGTGTCACCTCACAAAAATAAAGAACTTAGCTTCAGTAACAAACATGAAGACATAAGTAAGTGTCATCTCACAAAAATAAAGAACTTAGCTTCAGTAACACGAAGACAGAGATAAGTGTCATCTCACAAAAATAAAGAACTTAGCTTCAGTACCGGGTAACATGAAGACAGAAATAAGTGTCATCTCACAAAAATAAAGAACTTAGCTTCATTAACACGAAGACAGAAATAAGTGTCATCTCACAAAATAAAGAACTTAGCTTCAGTAACTTCTTCTTCTTCCGTCCTTAGCCATCGACCGACCAAGCAGTCTGTGGCCATTACGCCTTGTGGCGTCTTAGGGCAACAAGAAATTATCCGTTGTTCCGTTACGCCTAAAGGCTTTTTTTTGGTAAAACAGAATATTAATTGTTGTTTCCGTAATCAATGTGACTAGCAAGCGGATGATCAGTCCGCTGTTCCCGAACTTGCCCTCGTGTGTACTCTCCTTCTGCCGCTATAAAACCACTACGTTACCGAGACGTCAGTCCAGCCAAAATTTTCTCGGGACCGAAGATCCGCGAAAAAGAGCAATCTGGTACGGGCACAGCACCCTTCGCTGCCTCCGCTATGCTGGGAGGACCCGGCAACCGGAACCACACACAGCCTTGAGAGGACAAAGATCGCCTGAGGCGAGCTTCAGTAACATAAAGATAGAAATAAGTGTCATCTCACAAAAATAAAGAACTGAGCTTCAGTAAGACGAAGACATAAGTAAGTGTCATCTCACAAAAATAAAGAACTTAGCTTCAGTAACATGAAGACATAAGTAAGTGTCATCTCACAAAAATAAAGAACTTAGCTTCAGTAACACGAAGACAGAAATAAGTGAGAATGTCGCCTGACTATGCAAGACAGTACGCCATACAGCTGGGTCAACCAGCAAGTTACGGGCACAAACTCCTGTTGCACGCCCACCAAGTTGTTGCCCCTTCCTCTTCTGTACTTTGATGAGTCTATGAACGTTGTATACCAAATCTTACAAAATATGAAGGTTGATAAGTGCGGTTGTGCCTAATGTACGAAAAGTGTTTATATAGCCAAAAGTGTTGTGTTTCTTCGTGTGTGTATATAGACTCAGATATATCACCGTGACAACATTGGGGGGGAAGGGAGAGAAATTGGGTCAGCTTTACTGATGCACGTTTACTGATGATGGAAACAACAGAATCGTAAGAAGCGTACAAACGATACTTTAAAAACAAAAACTTGAAAATATCCAGACGACAATTGTCTCAGCTTTTACGTCTGCTGATATGGATGTACAAATAGCTTAGCTGAGAAAACACTAATATTTTACTGGTACGATTATTTCTAAGCGACTGACTTCGTTTTAAATTAACGCTTAAATGTTCTTGAAGTGTTTCTTTAGCTGTCATTTAAAAAAAATTATATAATTGTCAGTTATATCTCAGTTATATGTCAGTTGTTTCATGTATTGTATATTCTGAAGAAGATATATTAACTAAACAGACTTTGCTTTGTGCACTTGTAAAACTGCAGTGCACAGCAATTACCCTTATTTTTTAATGTGATCCCAGACTCAGTTTTTCAACAGTAACTACTCCATATATTGTTTAAGCATTTGGCAAACACAATAGGAAAAAAGTGCTTTCAGCCAGTATAATGTATCATTGCCTGTCAAAAGGTCACGTGAGAAAGATGGCCTCATAAACGAGAGCGAGAAATTGCGAGATAGAAATGTATGTACGAGAAAGATGACCTTTATGTCGTCCATGTAATTATTTATTAATATTAAAAAAAATCATTTTGTTGGATTTTGGTGCATGATATATAATTAACTGTCCCTTGTAGTTCCTGTGGGTCTAAATAATAGGACCACTGCGCCTTCAAACATTGTCGTAAGAGGCGTCTAATATGGGGCTTGCACGTGGGCTGCCAACTTCATCATGTAAAGCGAAGGGCTGCAGAAACCACTTCTTGCCGGCTTCCTGACAGGAGACCCGCTGAAAGTGTTGGTCACTTCCTCCATTAGGAGCAATAATGGAATGAATTAATGAACAATGATAAATCTGTGATCTAGTATTTTCTCAGACTGCTGCACAATAGTGAGCCATGACTTGTAATGACTATACCAATGACCGTCTTCAGACAACAGTGTCAACGACCGTCTTCAGACAACTATGTCAATGATAGGCTTCCGGCAGCGCTGTCAACGATTGGCTTCAGACAGCGATGTCAATGATTGGCTTCAGTCAGCTGGGTCAGTGAATAACGTTAGACAGTGATATCAACAATAGACTTCAGACAGCGTTGTCATTGGTCAAGCCTGGAGCATGAATGACAAAAAAAGCTACTTTTCACTGATGTCTTAAACATTTTATTTGTAATGCTCAACAATTTTATTTAATGTACTCTTTCAAATGAAAAAATTGCATAATTTTATGTTGATGCTTTTGTTAAAAAAAAAAAAGGCTATTATTATGTTTAGTCACGTGAGCAATGTTGAAATCACCACATGTGATCAACAACTCGTTCTCACTAACAAGAATATCAACACAACCATCTCTTTCAAATTGTCCTGGCTAAGCCATTGTTACTGATCTCTTGTGTACCTTGTATATCTTTCCCATGTAAGCTTTATATCGACTGTTCTTGTCATTAAGTGGTAGAGCTGGCCAACTGTTCACGAATGTGTATGTACAATTGATTCCGCCTTTAAAATGCTTAATTTAGAACCAAACTGGTAACCAAAATGTGATGTATAACACAGAGATTGATATGTAACATTGATGAGCGTTGGATGTTACGCACGTGTTACAGCGAGACACGTGAGGTCATGAATGCACCAGACTACACGATAAACATGAGTCATTCGTTAATGTATCAGGCTGCATAATGAGACATTTCATATTAGTTTTTTTTTGTAAAGTCAGATTACAGGGTATAGAGTCTGGGACATCACTACAATTATCCCCTAACTTTGTGAGATGACAACAAACTGTGATTTTTCAAGACTTATTTTACAAGGAAAGGCAATCTGGAATATATTGTGACAACAGACAAGTTTAAGGAAAAGGGACAGCGGATGACAACGAGAGAAGATGCTGCACAGTTTGACATCATGGTTTGGAAAGAATTCAACAGTGGAACAGATTCATACTGCTGGGGACTGAAGGATATGAAGAGACATGATCACCAAGCTCGTCTGGTATGGTACTTGAAGAAGTAGAATTAACGACAGTAGTTGAAGAATTATTTCTTTATTCTTCTTCAACGTAACATTATCAGACGTCAACTTGAATATGTTCAAAGAAAGCAGTATGTCATCTTGGGGTTCTTGGTATTCATCTTGGGGTTCTTGGTATGTCATCTTGGGGTTCTTGGTATGTCATAGAGTTTGTCCAGGAATGGTATTGGTAACGGCCATGTGTGCTTTCTCTGTTCCTCATATGTTGGGCGCCATTACAGCAGATGATCAGTGGTAATTTTATCGGTGTTACAGTTACACTCATCTGTAGTTATTTTATCGGTGTTACAGTTACACTCATCTGTAGTTATTTTATCGGTGTTACAGTTACACGTATCAGTAGTTATTTTATCGGTGTTACAGTTACACGTATCAGTAGTTATTTTATCGGTGTTACAGTTACACGTATCAGTAGTTATTGCACTGGGGTAGAAATAGAAGCAATTTGAGTAGAATTATTTTATCGGTGTTACATTACACTAACTGTAGTTATTTTATCGGTGTTACAGTTACACGTAAAGTTATTTTAAACATATCTAAATATTGGAAAGTATCAGTAGTTATTTTATCGGTGTTGAACATAAATAACAAGAACATAAATAAATAATAACGATCTGAGAATAATAAAGAATATGTACTGGCGGTAGCAGACGTAGAATTAGATTTGCAGTAGAACTAGCGACAGTAGTAATAAAATGAGCAGGAGGCAGGGCCGTAGATAACGGGGGGAGGGTTTAAACCCCTCCTTAGGGTTTGGTGAAACACATTTGCGGGGAAATTATACTGTACCAAACAGGTTTTGTGTCGACATTTTTTTATAACCCCCCCCCCCCTTTTTAAAATTAAGTCCTATCTACGGCCCTGGCAGGAGGTGTAATAGTAGTAGCAGTAGCAGCAGCTGTATTTGTAGTATTATTTGCACGAGCGTACTAAAAGTATTTGGCACCAGGGGTGGATGCAATCTTTGGCACCCCTCACCTCTTATTAAGAAACATACTTGTATAGTATATTTTGAACACTAAGTACGTACTACCATAATATCGTTTGATGCCCCCCCCCCCCCTCTTTTTCTCCCAGGCTGTCACTGGGGCGTACCTCCTTTCTCGCACCCCGTTTAGTACGCAACTAATTATTTGTAGTAGCAGCAGTAGTAACAATAAAATAAAAAGTTAAAAGATTCTTAACAAAGTTCACCTGTCATAACATTGATATAAATTTCTGGTGAGTGTGTAGAGATGACAAGCAAGGTCCTCACTCCGATGGCTGTACGCCACTCTAGATTACACACAATTATGCTGTATATTGATAACCTGTCATTTGCACACACAAGCTAACACACAAGCACGCACACAGATTCGTGTACACGAACATACACAAACGCAAGAACAAATATACAGACCGACACATCCTCTCCTTGTAATCTTATCTTTTACCCGCGTACTTTTAAATACAGATATTCTGCCGAAATCTCTTGTTGAGTGACAGAGATAATATTGTCACAACTGGTTCTCAGTTTTGCTTGATAACTTATGGATGCACGTTTTGCAGCCCCTAGTCTGTTCAGTGCGGCCAATGGAGCCGTGTCTTTCCTGTATGAAAATTGTCAGAAACCACATAAATTCTAATTTACTCAAATGTTAATTAATGCATTCTTTTATTCTCAGAATGAGTCCTGTGCATGTTCTTAGAATCTATGACGGGCGACGTCACTGCTATTAATATTCTAAGATCGCATTCTAAGACCTGTTAACTTTTAACGCACGGTCAATCTATGTTACGTATTTTAAACATACTTTCGTTACACTCATTATGGGCTCTTTAAATTTTTCAAGGATTATTCTGTTCAACATTCTTTCTGGCACTGACAGTAACATTCTTTCTGGCACTGACAGTAACATTCTTTCTGGCACTGACAGTAACATTATTGTTGAGCAACTTTCCAGATCTCCTTCCTTTTGCAGCTTGACCTATCTATCCTTCCTTGCAGTCTACTGATTTTTCTTCCGTCTGCCACACTTTACAAAGTAATTTGTATCTCATCCCAGCATAAGTATCAAAGTCTGCTTTAATAGCATGTGCTGGATCGCTATCTGGGCCAGCAGATTTCCTATCTCTTAAAGGTTTGTGGGTTTCTTTTTTGTTCCTTATATGGTTTTTCACAGTTAACTTGTGATTCCTTTTATTCTGGCTGTATGTCTGGGGGGTGGGGATCTTGTGTTTTTGTACAGCTGGCCTATTTATACGTTTCTCTTCAAATTGACAATCACCGCTGTCTGCCTATCTCTAAATTATACTCACCGATCACAATTGTAATGCTTTCGTTAACAGCCTTAAAGCCACACTGTCACTATAGTGTCTGCTTCCTGCTTCAGAACAGCACCATTTCTCACGTGTTCAGTTACTTCCTTTCTATTATTTTGCACAGAGCCATAAAGTTAATTTGATAGTTTCCCATTTCTACTGCCACCTGTGTCAGTTTTGCCTTCTTCGTTTAATGCAGTAACACATTTAAATGCTAAATCTGGAGCTTTTACTATAAGAAAAAAAAAAAGAGGTGAGTCAACAGTCCAGATTTCTGTCGACTTGTTCTGGTCGGCGTTAGAATCCACACTAAGAGGACCTTCTGGGTGGCAGAGCTGAATGACATGATTACTTGTTTTTGTTGTTGCTTTGTTTAATTTTTGACAGAATAAGGACAGCCTGCTCCGTGCACTTTGTCACCCTTCTTTGCTTCTCTGTTGGGTCCCATTCAGGCGACTCTTAGACTTGTATGGGCGAAATGTTGTTACACGTCTGTTGAATTTGCGACAGATAGAAATAGGGGGACGGGTGGGTGAGAGTACAAGAGAACCCGAATATAACATCTACCCACATTTCACCACTGGAATAAAATAAATTTAAAAAAACCATTGGTCTGGCTTTTATGCAAGGTCTTACTATTCAACGAACAAAACAAAAAAAAAAAAATGATAAAACAAGATTTACAGAAAATGTTCAATATATGTATTTAAAAAAAACAGGTTACCTAAGGATTAGTACGCTAAAAGATACTGAAGCTTTCGAAAGAAAATCTTCCCAGTCTGCACAGACGATCCCAGTTGGCAAAAAAAAAAAAAAAAAAAATGGACACGGTGCAGTATCTCGTGTTCAATGTTAGACATGAAGGTCAAGTTTGTTTGCCGGCAGATTGTAACAATTTAGAATTACCCAAGGTTCCACAAATTTTGCTTTACACTTCTTAGTGCGCTTAAAAGTGAATCTAAACGTTTAAAAAAATTTTTTTTTCCTATATTTTAAATAAATATTTAAATGATGTTACTCCGATTAGAAATTCTTGTGCAAAGTATAAACTGATTGGTAACAAAATAAAATGTGCGTAATGAGGGCTTGTTTTTCTTAAAGAAAGACTTTAAAATGGTCAATTTGTTGGTTTGTGCATGCTTTATTTCTTGATGCCATTTGCACTCGACTTGTTTATTTATTTATGATTTTGACTTTTTGACTGCGAAATGGCACTTTCTGTTCTTAATGCTATAATTCTGATGACAGCTTTTTTGTATTATATCTAGCTTTCGCTGAATGAGTGAGAAATGGCAGAAAAAACGCTGAAAAATTTTTTGGCTACAATAAACAAACGAGAGAAAATGTCTGCGCGTTTACTCCAGTGTCCAGGAACAAAATGTATGATGGAAAAACATATCCCAGACGGACACTCCGCACGTGGACGTACAAAGACTTAAATAACAAGAAAGAAAAAAAGAAAAGAAAAGCTATTTTAAAAGGCTATGAGAAAATAACAAGGATGTGGTAAAACAACGGACAACATACTAATTAATAAACAAACAAACAAACAAAATACGCTAAAGAATTAAGAAATATCAATGCAAAAAGAAAACTACAATAAAACAACAAAGAATATCAATTAAATCACAGGAAAAGTATAGTTTGTTGCTAGAGTATGATCCACCTATGTATCCATGTCATATCACACGCGCTGTGACATCGATAGCAAGTGAAACCAATGGTAATAAAAGGCAATAATACAAAGGCAACACCGGAGACGAACAATATGAAATCAGAAACAGGAGGATTAAAGAGAGAGGGAGAGAGAGAGAGAGAGAGAGAGAGAGAGAGAGAGAGAGAATAAGAGAAAACAGGCAGCAATTATTGGACGTTGTGCACAAATTCAATCAAGCATGGGAAAGACAGCTCATTAAAAAAATATCACGCGATTATCGAAAGAAAACAAGTTCAGTCATCATTATTACACAACCGGATATCAGTGACTTGAATATCGGAAGTTCCGGAATAAATATGACCATTAAAGTCAATAGCAACAGGTTCATTATCCCTGTGAGAAATGTCTGTCATATGTTATCAAAATGCACAGATAAACTCCTGCTAACAAAGATGTCTTTCAGATTAAAAACAAAAAAAAAAAACGCACAAAGTCTAAGTTTCCGTCTCGCTCTATCGTGGATTGGAACTCTTTATCATTCATTAACTTCACACCGCCCTTTTTGACTTGTGCTGCCAGTTGTATTCTAATACGACACTGTAATACGCAACCCTCGAAGCAGATTTATCCAATCACACAAAACATTATACTTTCTACAGGAAGACAAGATTATTGTCTATTATGTGATTTATATTTTGGTCAGATAAAAGAAGAAAGTCCAAAACTGACCATTACATTAACTTACTTACTTAGTCGTTCCCCTTCTACCGTGAGGTGTAGAGGTTTGGAAGAGAGAGCGCCAGACCATTCTATCAGCTGTCTTCTTCCTGGCCTGGTTCCATTCTAGTCCTCGGTCCTTCAAAGATTGTCTAATGTTGTCCTCCCAGCGGACTCTGGGTCGTCCTGGAGGTCTGGATCCCTGGCTCTTTGTTTCCCATGCTTGTCGTGGTAGCCGATCTTCTCCCATTCTACAGACATGGCCAAACCATCTTAGTTGGGACTGTTCTATTTGGGTCTGCAGCGGATGGGATTTTAGGCCTTGACGGATCGTCTGGTTGCGGACCATGTCTCTTCTTGTTACTTCAACCACTTTCCTCAGATACCTCATTTCTGAGGTTTGGATCTGGCTTTTGTGGGTTGTATTACATTAACAAAGGCACAAAATATCGTTCAACATTTGTATTTTTTATATTCCCCCATATCAACTGCACAACATTTATGAAGATATATTTCATATATAACTATTTTCTATTAATCCAAATGCACCAAATAAAATAATTACCGCGCGTCAAGGGGGCGCTGTTATGTGGGTTTGAATGACGAGTATTGTTGCCAAGATTTGTGCTCTTTAGGGACATGTCAATGTTATGCGTTGGATTATGGTTGCGACTTTGTTCACATATCTGACTTTGTTGAGACTGAAACTGTTTCTAAGTAAAGTACTGTGAAATGAGATTCGGGTTAGGCGTGAAAACAGTGAATACCATTCGAAGAACGAAAGGGTAGTCTGGTGTGCGAGGAAAAAATTCGAAGTTGAACTGGCAAGGGCGTTTGATGGCGCCAGGGATTATGCTGCGTCATGAGATTATACTGTAAGAATTGTAAAAATTGTCTGGCTCCAGGTTTATTTCAGTGCCTTGAACAATTAGTTTATATAATTGTTTTGATCTAAGAATGCCAGTGTATCTTACGGATGATTATAGCGATAAGATTCAGCGGCCAGAAATATGCTTCATATTTTGATACACTATATATTCCACGTTAAAATATATTATGTTTCAGTGTGGAGACTACAAAAGAACGTGTTGTCGAGTTATTTGCGTCAAATGGTCTGTATGTGTCCACTTGTGAGATATGTTGACAATGAGAATAAAAGTCCGATTATTCTAACTTTTAGACACCTGCTCACATTCTTCGCAGCCGGTGACAATGTGTATTTTTGACAGCTCTCACATTTTGAATGCCGGTCGGACAGTTTCACATCACAGTTTTTTTTTCCCCTTTATTTTGTTTTTAAAATAATTTTGCGTGCATGATAATTTTTTATGTATCTGCATTTTTGTGATTAGTAGCTGTTTTTAAATGAAGTAAAAAAAATACCCTTTTCGGTTGCTAAAATATCCTGTGTTTGTAAGATTCATCCGTAATATTGAACTGACGATCGTGTTGAAACACAAGACGATCTGTCTGTAGCTATGTTAATGTGCCTTCTTCATTTTATGAAAGGGCTTGACCATAATGATCTTGTTAGAATAATGCGCATTTCTTTGAACATACATGGTGAATTTAATGTTTTAAAATGCATTTCATGTCTTCAATTTGACTTCACCTGTTGGCAGATATTATTTTTGTGTGCCTTGGATATTTGCTACTTATTCCATATGTTTGTATGTTTAAAATTAATTACTGGTATTTTTAGATATGTGTGGAATTAATTGCATTTTCTGAGTGTGTATGTTTTCTATCTCTTGAAAGATTTGTATCTAATTGGGTATGAATTTTATATCTTGAGGGAATTACTCGTTCTGCTTGAGTAGTCTCCTGTAGTTATGTTTTTTTTTAAAAATGCATTCTTAGTCTCTTGAATACGTTTTTGTGCGCAAATACTATCTGTCTCCTCTTGTATAAATTTCTTGTTTGTGTGTCATTAAAGAATATATTTGTACTTCACCGGTTTCAAAATGTATGTATATTGAATTTAGTTAGCTTTTATATCTGTGTGTAATCCAAACCTCAGAAATGAGGTATCCGAGGAAGGTGGTTGAAGTAACAAGAAGATACATGGTCCGCAACCAGACGATACGTCAAGGCCTAAAAACCCAACCCCTGCAGACCAAAGTAGAACAGTCCCAACTGAGATGGTTTGGCCATGTCTGCAGAATGGGAGAAGATCGGCTACCACGGCAAGCATGGGAAACTAAGAGCCAGTGATCCAGACCTCCAGGACGACCCAAAGTCCGCTGGGAGGACAACATTAGACAATCTTTGAAGGACAGAGGACTAGAATGGAACCAAGCCAGTAGGAAGACAGCCGATAGAATAGTATGGCGCTCTCTCTTACAAACCTCTACACCTCACGGTAGCAGAGGAACGACTAAGTAACAGTAAAAAGTAATTTTGTGTGTGTGTTTTTTTCTGCACTATTTGTAAAGCTGAGACATTGCTGTCGATTTAATTAGGGTAAGTATAATTACAGACTTAGGTATTGTACCCCCTGTTCACAAAGTTCCGGGACTCATTTTTTATCCGGAAAACCGTTATAAGGAGCTAGGTGATATTAACATAGTGCACGTGTCAACCACGTGCCACTTTATGTACCAAACCTGAAGTTTGTAATTTCGCGCATGCGCTGTGTGGTAGCGTATAAGCGGATGTGATCTAGCAGTGCTCGTCGCGTTTCAAAAATGGACGGCAAAATTCAACAACGTGTGTGCATTGATTTCTGTTTTCGTCTAGGAAAAACTGGTTCCGAAACTCTCGAAATGTTGCAAACAGCTTTCGGAGAGTCCTGTTTAAGTAGATCTAAAACATTTGAGTGGTATTCCCGTTTCAAAAGTGGACTCCGATCCTTTGAAGATGGCCCCCGTCAAGGGAGACCCTCCACCTCCCACACCGACGAGTTCGTAGCACGTGTGCAAGAAATGATACGCGCTGACCGACGTCTGACTATCAGAGAGGTTGCTGATGATATTGGAATATCAATTGGTACGTGCCATAAAATCGTAACTGAAGATTTGCACATGAGACTGGTGTCAGCGAAACTCGTGCCACGCCATCTGACTGAGGACCAGAAGGACGATCGGTTGTCCATTTGCACTGACCTCCTTGAGATAGCAAAAAACGACACAAATTTCATGTCCTCGATAATAACTGGCGATGAAAGCTGGGTGTACAGATATGACCCGGAAACAAAGCAAATGTCCTCCCAGTGGTAAACGCAATCATCTCCTCGGCCGAAGAAAGCACGACAGGTCAAGTCCAATGTCAAGACCATGTTAATAGCGTTTTTCGACATTGATGGCATGGTGCATCATGAATACGTCCCTATAGGACAGAGTGTCAATGCTGAATTCTACAAAACAGTCCTGCTACGCTGTGCGCAGACATCGCCCTGAGAAGTGGCGCACAGGCAATTGGTTTGTTCATCATGACAATGCACCTGCACACAGGTCTGTCACCACAAACGCATTTTTGACGAAACACAACATTCCATTGCTCCCGCATCCTCCATACTCACCCGATCTTGCTCCGTGTGACTTTTTCTTGTTCCCGCAACTTAAGAAAACAACGAAAGGTTGTAGATACGATGACATTGAGCAGATTCAAGCCAACGCGACGAGACAAATGAGGGCTATTCCGCAAAGTGACTACCAGAGGTGCTTCCTTCAGTGGCAGGAACGTTGGAATAAGTGTGTACACTCACAAGGGAACTACTTTGAAGGAGATAGAACCAACTAGTATGTAAGTCTACTTATTCAATTCCAAAAAAAAAATCAGTCCCGGAACTTTGTGAACAGGGGAGTATATGTGTCTTAGATTTGCATCTGTGTGTAACTGAGCATGTGGACAATTATTACGTTTAGGTATTGATTGACGGCGCAAATTAAGTTGAAATGATGCTGTAAGTTGTTTAAAGTTGAGGGTCTGCTGTCGATTTAACTGGTGTAAGTTTAATTAAAGGGAAAGGGAGGATCCCTTTACATGCCCATTGAGAATATGGTGTTAGGCCTATATTTTCTTGACCATCGGCACACTAGAGGTGACGTGGTCAACATCACGCCGGCCGCCTTAACCTTCCCAGAGTTGTTCTGGTACCCAGTTGGGGCTGGGTCGACCCAGGAGCCGCTTGCGGCCTAAAATAAATCCCACCTCATCTGGGGATCGAACCATAGACCACTGAGCTAGGAAGCCAGTGCACTAACCACTATGCTACCGCGGCTCCCAAGTTTAATTAAACGTGACGACAAATGCTGCACCATGCGTGACGTAATAATATCAGAATATTATAATTTTTAATAAAGCTTTTATGCCTTCTATTCTATTTGCATAGCAACACTGGACATCATTAAAAAGGAGCCGTCTTTTGTAGCATAAATTATATTTCAAAACAAACGACCTTGACACTGAAACACAGATTTGCAAAGAAAAAAAAAGGTATTGTTATAATATCCCGTACTTGTACTCGATTACACACCGCCAACAGACTGTATCAGCTTGCAACACTGCTGAATGTATGAGACTGGCAACACTGCTGGATACAGTACAGTCTTCGTCAGCGCAGTCCAAAGAAGAGTTTTAATGTCAATAAATTAATACTGAATATACTGACTGGTGGTACTGCTTAACGTGATACCTCAGAGCTGTGAAAGAACTGTTTAAGCTTACTGTGTAAGATGGAAGAGAGAGAGAGAGAGCGAGAGAGAGAGAGAGATAGAGAGAGAGAGAATAGGGTCTATTTACTCTCGCCCGCATCGATTAAGCACTCCTTGCATTACAAAAAAATCATTTTGTTACTGGCTTGAAATTATAAATAAACAAACACGTTTCCCGACCTATGCACTATTCCGAGAATTAAGTACAGAAAAAGGTTCTGCTCCACACGAACAGGTAGACAGTGGAGTTGCTCCTGCCACATGTAATATGGGGGTTTAACGAGTTAGACGTCAGGGTTTATGGTTGTGTTGTTACGGTGGGAGACGTGGTGCTAAGTGCAATATTATTTTCTGCCAGCTTATTCACCGTACGCCAATAACCTTCATGAAAACGTCAACTATTGCCGTGTGTAAACTGTATGATTGTCATGTGTATAACAATGTTATTGCCACATTAAGGGTCTTTCATTGTTTCTGTATTATTTTTCAAAATAATGACACATCTCTTGTTTGGAATATTGTGTGTGTATAATTTGATTGAAACAGAATAGGGGACACGCGCCAGATTTTGTCCCAGTGACTTGTTACGTCTGCCGATTATATCGCCCACGTTGGTACGCTCTAAATAAGGACCCGGAGGCGCAGTAATAAGCGGCAAGTTGGCATTTTTTTTTTTTACTTAATGTACGGCCTCTTTTTGTCGCGCAAGATTATTTTTGAGCGGGAAACAGGCTAAGATTAGAGATTATTTTCCTGTATATGAAGCCGAAGCATAACGCTTATATACATAGGTATAGCTGGTAACGAGTTGGCAGACCAGAACGCCAAGAATGGAAGAATAAGTACAAACAATATAAAAGCAGGACTGGGAAGGTCGGAGATCAAGAGCCAAGTGAAGCTAACTATAAATGAGGAATGGAAGACAACATGGAAGAACAGTAGAAAAGGCAGACATGTGTTCAAACTGCTGAACCAACAAGGACGTGCCAGGACAGAGAAGAATTAAAAATACCATCGAACAAAAAGCTGTGGCGTCTCCGTGCAACATACTTTATGATAGAGGAACCACACTGCCAAGAATGTCAGAAAGAGAATGACATAGACCTCTACCTGATCCACTGTAAGGTTTTAAGTATAGATGCCCCAGGAGAAGCCCAATCAATACTTAAAAGATATAGACCCCTATACATAAAACAAAGGAAAACATATAAGGTTAGTACTTCAGAAAAGACGTTCAACCAAATAGAAATTAAGCAACAAGAACTAACAAATCATTTAATAAAAAAAAAAAAATACAGAAAAATTAGCAAACTTACTAACTACTCATAGGACAAGGAAAGACATTGAGGTTTAAAAAAAAATCAACCCCAAAAGAACAAATACTAATACAAATTAAAACCAAGTGTAAAGGACAACAGTTATCTATATACAATACAAAACTGAAAATAAAATGACAAATACTAATATAAATTAAAACCAGCAACTGCAAGAGACAATAGTTATTTAAACTGAATACAAAATTAGTAAATAAAATGACACTAAATACCCCAATTATAACCAATTTTCAGGTTGAACAGGGTAGACCAAGATGGAACGAGAAGAGGCAATAATGGTCAGCTATTAAGTGACCGCTCTCCACCTCTTCAAAATAACATAACGCTAAATTCTAACACTAAACATAAACGAGTTTCCAGCGTTTTGTTTTCTCTCTTCTCTCTCTCTCCCCCCCCCCCCAATAAAATAAAAGCCAATGCTGTAAATTCACTCACGCGAGATTTATTGCTGAGCAAGTGCATTATCCACACATCTTATTGTAGACTGGGCGACAATCAATATAGTTGAGAAGATAGTATTTCTAAAATGTTTTACTGAAGAAAAAAAATTACTGCATTAAAACAGTCAGTAAATAAATAAGTAAAAATCAATATTTTTATTTCTCATCACTATTTACTGACTGATGTTACTGACTGATGTTACTGACTGATGTGACTGACTGTATGATAAAGTGCAATTGTGGCTACAAACAGTTTTAAAAACTATTTATAGAAAAATCGGCATGTGTCCCTTGTTCTGTGATGTAATTTTTGTTTAAAACAATTATTTTGACAATTGCACGTGGAGGATACTAAGTATGCTTCACAAACTGCATATCTCTGATTATCACAACGTTAGTTACTATTTGATTTCATTACATTAACAAAAATATTATTTAGACATACGCCCTCATTAATTATGTGGAGTTTTTTTGTTGTTTCCCTTCGGTGCCGGAGACTATAATTGTACTTACAATTCGGCATTTTTCAGGAGTTAGATACATTGAACGAGCATGCAATTATTTCCGACGCTTCCTGCATAAAAATGTATCAGCGTAGCGGGGCACCTGTTTTTGCGTAAATTTTTTTTCCTTTTTAATTAAAAAAGGGCAACATAATCTATGCATATTTTGCAGTATTATCACGCTATTTCACATATCATCCCAATTTGTGAAGAGTCACATTTCAATGCGGGGATGCACTTATAAGTGCTATATACGCTCATCACTCCGTCTACTAGTCAAAAACTAACCGCAATTTTTATCAAATGACGATGTGAGATGTATCCTAAAACAGCGTGTGGGGGCCACATACTCACAGTAGTGAAAATACGCGAGCTTAAAGAGTACTGTTCGTGTGTTAAAGTTACTTGGATGACCAAATATTATCTGTATCGTACAGACTGTATTATGAAAGTGTTATGTATGTGCGAAAGATGCCGCAGTTTTTTTTTTAAACGAGCTTTTAAAGAACGTCTTAATTGAATCCCCGGTAATATTAATGCATATAAAATAAAACAAATTAAAGATATGTCACCTAATGTTTGCTTAAAGAACAGACCTCCCTTTAGAATTATTTGATAAGTCGAAACTAGAACTGATAAGTCGAAACTAGAGCTGATATAGAAAATCATTGGAGGAAATTACTTAACATAGATTGAAAAAGCGTTTTTTTCATCTGGTGGCATTTCAATCACTGGTTCATGTTTTTGGAACCATACCTTGAGTGTGAAAAATACAGTAGCAAAACTTTTTTGTTTTGTTTACAAGATATTCCATTATTTGCATTAAAAGTACACAGCCTGCGTAGTAATGTCATCACAGAGCGAGTGTTGTCACAAGTGACAATGTCATCAAAGAGCGAGTGTTGTCACGAGTGACAATGTCACCACAGAGCTAGTATTGTCACGAGTGACAATGTCATCACAGATCGAGTGTTGTCACGTGTGGCAATGTCATCACAGAGCGAGTGTTGTCACAAGTGACATCAACAAAAATCAAGCTCATAAATCTAATGGGTTTTCAGTTAAGTCTAGCATGCCCTCATGCGAAATGTTTCTTGCTACATCTGATTTCTGAATCAAAGCCCCGGTTTCACGTTTGCCCGCATTAGTCTTACTTAACCACTAAGGTGCAGGTTGGTACATGTCAAATTTGGTTACACTGCACGCAAGAGACCCGTGTAACAGTGCATTTTGTTGGGGGAAAATAGTTACATTTTTTTGTTTTGACTATGCCAAAATGCTTAGGGAGAATAACATCAAAACCTTGATACCACTGAAGCAGTTAGGTTGGTTAAGAGGGAAAATTCTGTTAGATTGATTTTTATGATTGATATTTGTTGAGTTTAATTTATAGTCAAAGGGAAGGAATACATAGAATGTAAATGGGGGACGGTAGATCTTTAGAGGGCTCAGTGCTACCAAAGTAGATCCTAAAAGTGCCTGGGCTGCCGACCCCTGTTCTAAAGTAAGAAAGTTAGGTGAAAATAATTATAACTCAGGTCTGACTTCTGAGGAGAAATGCTAGCATCTTTCAGCAACCAGTTACAACATTGTTAAGCTGATTTATTTTAGGGGACAGTCCAAATCACTGTAGCGGAACAGAAAATTAATCTAAATGCATTTAAAAAAAATCACTAATAAATACTGCTTGTGTCAGTCTATGAAATTTGAGTCAGAATTACCATAGTGTAGTGGTTGTGGCTGGATGGTTTCCTGTTACAGCCATTGTCATGTATGATGCAAGATTTTATTTAATAAGCAAGCGTGTTCATCAAGTTTTTGAACCAAGTACAGTCACTTGTGTGTTTATAAAGTCTGCAATCTTAAAGTATTATGTGTGCTAGCACAGCTATATATGTTCTCATCATACTTGTGGAGTAATTTAATAGTGTAACATTCAACAACTACTGTCACAATAATGAGGGCTGGCAACCTTATCATGTCAAACATACTGCTTCAGGAACCACTCCTGTAAGATCATGTGACTGCTTTCTGCAGGCTTCCTGTAAGATCACGTGACTGCTTTCTGCAGGCTTCCTGTAAGATCACGTGACTGCTTTCTGCAGGCTTCCTGTAAGATCACGTGACTGCTTTCTGCAGGCTTCCTGTAAGATTATGTGACTGCTTTCTGCAGGCTTCCTGTAAGATCACGTGACTGCTTTCTGCAGGCTTCCTGTAAGATCACGTGACTGCTTTCTGCAGGCTTCCTGTAAGATCATGTGACTGCTTTCTGCAGGCTTCCTGTAAGATCCCGTGACTGCTTTCTGCAGGCTTCCTGTAAGATCATGTGACTGCTTTCTGCAGGCTTCCTGTAAGATTATGTGACTGCTTTCTGCAGGCTTCCTGTAAGATTATGTGACTGCTTTCTGCAGGCTTCCTGTAAGATCACGTGACTGCTTTCTGCAGGCTTCCTGTAAGATCACGTGACTGCTTTCTGCAGGCTTCCTGTAAGATCACGTGACTGCTTTCTGCAGGCTTCCTGTAAGATCACGTGACTGCTTTCTGCAGGCTTCCTGTAAGATCACGTGACTGCTTTCTGCAGGCTTCCTGTAAGATTATGTGACTGCTTTCTGCAGGCTTCCTGTAAGATCACGTGACTGCTTTCTGCAGGCTTCCTGTAAGATCACGTGACTGCTTTCTGCAGGCTTCCTGTAAGATCATGTGACTGCTTTCTGCAGGCTTCCTGTAAGATCCCGTGACTGCTTTCTGCAGGCTTCCTGTAAGATCATGTGACTGCTTTCTGCAGGCTTCCTGTAAGATTATGTGACTGCTTTCTGCAGGCTTCCTGTAAGATTATGTGACTGCTTTCTGCAGGCTTCCTGTAAGATCACGTGACTGCTTTCTGCAGGCTTCCTGTAAGATCACGTGACTGCTTTCTGCAGGCTTCCTGTAAGATCACGTGACTGCTTTCTGCAGGCTTCCTGTAAGATCACGTGACTGCTTTCTGCAGGCTTCCTGTAAGATCATGTGACTGCTTTCTGCAGGCTTCCTGTAAGAGAGAGTCAGCTATAGTGGTGGCTCCAGAGGGAAAACAGAATATCATGATGATAATGACTTGTTTACTTAGCGTTTGCTTTTTAAGTACTACTTTCACATTATATATTTGGTTAATCTATTGTTACAAAAAAAAAAAGATTTTACTCGTATATTTAAAACCTACTTACTAATGTTACTGAACATTCAACTTGGAGAAATAATAAAGAAGTGAACGACATAGTGGACTGAAAATGTCTGTTTTATTTTTTCCTACCAAAATTAGGGCATATCTTCTGCTCAAAATGGTTTTTTTTATTGTTTTGTTTCATCAGTTTGTGATTGTATCTATTGCAATTGTGATCATGTCTTGTCCTATTGGTGATGATGTTCTCAGTTTAGAAAATATTAATTATAACACATTTGTAATGTGAACTTATGCATCTTTTTTGTAATAATGAATAAAAGCTCAGCTACAAATAATTTTGTCTGGTTTTAATTCAGGTAATTTGGTGAAACTTTTTTATTCTTTTACTTGTGTCCTTGACCAGTTCACTTCTGCCATTGCTTTGCACAAATTGTTATGCTGCCCATACCACTAGTGAGGGCAGCATTAAAAAAAAATACTGAGGTAAGAACAAGCAGGATTCAGAAAGAACAGAAGATGTGCAGATCATATATTCACCCTCAGGAATATTATAAAGCAGTGCTCGGAATGGCACATTAACTTTTGTTGATTTTGAAAAGGCTTTCGACAGCATACACAAGTACAGCCTATGAAAAATACTGAGGGTTTATGGAATTCCCAGCTGCATTGTTTCCATCATAAAAAGCCTCTATGCTAACTTTACATGCAGTGTTGGGCTGAGTAATCTAACTTTTGAGGTGAAGACAGTATGACAGGCATGTCCATTATTCATATTCATAACCCTCCACTCCCAAAGGAGCATAGGTATTCAACAAACACATGCCAAGTCCTCCTGTCACGTGCCATCATCTCAAGTTCTTTCCATGTTCTCCTCATCATTTTCACCTCTGTATCCAGCTCTCTTCTCCATGTGTATTTTGGTCTACCTCTGCCTCTCTTTCCCTGTGGATTCCAGAACAAGGACTGCCTTGTAATGCTATCAACAGGTTTCCTCAATGTGTGTCCTATCCATCGCCAGCGTCTTCTTCTCAGCTCTTGTTCCACTGGCACTTGTCATCAATTCCGCATGATGGTGGCAAAAGTGCAAACTGAGTTTGCTGTGTTAAATGCAGTTTAAGGTCACTTGGAAAAGAATTGTACCAGAAATTAGGGAGGGAAAAAAAGACATCAGTTTGTTCTGGTGTGTAGGGGGAGCCTCTCGGAGATGAAGAAAAGGACTACTGCTACCTCAGGCATGTTATAAGAGACAACTAATATGAGGCTGTGCGGGGAGCCCACAATCCCATCATGTCAAACAATTTGCTACAGAAACCACTGCTGCAAACAGTTATGAATACTTTGGTGCAGGCTTTCTGCAGATCTTCACTTCTCGGGGAGTGAAAAGTAAAATTAGGTTCAACTGGCATGTGTCAGTGAGGAGTGCGAGTTGTTAATGATTTTTAATTGTTTATTTGTTGAACAGCTTGATTCAGACACAGAATATGGATGAGTTGATGAAAATGATCACTGTGGAGCCACCTCATGATGTTGATGAAAAACTCAGGTTCAAGTAAGTAGCTCATTGCATCTTATGTATATGCAACATATACAGATTATCTTTGGCTTACTAGTATTTGTTAATGAATAAATCAACAAAATTTGCCTGTTCATCTTTTCTTTATTCTTCCTTATATTTGAATTTTAAAAGTACTGCCTGAGAATCCGGAAAACCTGAAAATCCAGACCGACCAAATCCCAGAGCAGTCCGGATTTTCAGACTTTTACTGTATCTGAATTGCTAGCTTAGGATGGCTTATTCACTGAGGTTTTTTTTTTTTTTTTTTTTAAATATCTACTGGATGGGTGGGGTGGCCAGCCTATACCCAACCCTTCTGTATGACCTTTTACAATATGCTTAGTAGGTTACAATGGTACTATGATTTGCTTCCCTTTCTTGGTCCTGGTAAAATGTTGATTTTGAGTTGTTTTAATTTTGTGAAACTTTTGATTCTCTC
>JAMPIV010018795.1:0-15000 GCA_024509875.1 Oreohelix idahoensis
GCACTTGTATATTCACATCACATTATATTATCCCAGTCTCTGTGGGAAACAAGTCTCCAATCAAAGAACTTGTATATGAAATATCAACAATCAATTCTTGATCATAAGTGCACTTCTCATTCAAAAGTGCACGACACTATTCATCATTCATTTATCATCAGTGTAGTAGTAACAGTGCATTAGCATAGCCCATTAACTAATTACTATAACTGTAAACAATGACTATGTAAACACATGCAGAATGTAAACATTGAAAATGTAAACAATGCAAACAATGTAAACAATAACAATGTAAACAATAACAAAGATCAGCAACAATACAAAAACGTTCGCAGAAATCAACTAAAAAATAAAGCAGAAATTAATGAAATATCACAAAAAATGTGACGATATCTGCGATGGAATTAAACAAAATACATGACACCACAGTGTATAAACAAAAATGTTGTATGAAACTAAACTATAGTAAAGATGAGGCTAACAAATACAAACAAATCAAAACAAAACTAAAGAATGCGAAATAATAACGAAAACAATATTAACACATGTCATCACAACTAACATAAATAGCAACAGATGTCGCTTAGCAAATTCCAGTATCGGAAATTTGCACACCCTATAGAAAACGCTCACAATAGACGACCTCTATGACGTGGCATGATCTAAGGGAGACACCACCCAACCGAGAACCCGCTGAAATATAAACATATAAATATACGAATAACATATAACAATAGAATGAGATGATACACAGAAGACTCAGTAGAAGTACAAGGGCACAGTTTACATACAAACAGGCCACTTAACTTATAGGCTTCCAATCGTAGAACAGCAGAAAAAACAGATGTCAATCAACGTCCTATAGAGCGAAGCTCCAACGATGATGGCACATCTGAACTGCTTCCACTGCTAATACGATGGTACTAGAGCTTCTGGAATACTGTATGTTGAGTTGTTCCGGCACTTGACCTTCTAATCCAAAAGTAAGTTGATGGAAATCGGTACTTGGCCTTCTTCAGAAAACAACCCGTTTCAACCGGCACTTGACCTTCTCAAAAAATGACAGCACTGGAACCTTGACAGCAGCAACTTGCTTGACTTGCGTTAAAGACAACAGCAGTCCGTGTTATCCGGCAATATGCAACAACGCCGGGTACTGTCAAATTCATGTTTCAGCCAAAAAATTGCAATTTTGACATTTACCGGGCAACGCCGAGTAATTTGAAAATTTTGAAGATGTTGACTGTCTTGAAGAATGTTGATTTCTTGAAGGATGCTGATGAATTCTTGTTGAAAATGAAGTGGGTAAGGGACCCCGTGTTTGCTGGTACCAGATCAAACCAGCTTATGGCCACCAAATGATGCGTGCACCATGGGTTGAGTGATGGTGCCCGTGGTCTGGTTTTGTGAAGTGTGTAGATGTGTTCAGTCAAACAATGATCATACAAAATAACAGGGCAATCCACATTAGGACGTCAGTAAACTCACGACGTATAAAGTCAATGATTCTTGTAACAGCCGATGACGTTTTTTCTTCATTATTTATTGTGGACGCCACAGTGACAAAATGGTTACGCGAATATGTAGGCACATCAAACAGTCATTATCACAGCAACATATTCAATACAGCAATGGACGGTAGACAGCATTACAATGATGAGTCAGATGCATGTTATATTTCATAGTGCTGTAAATGTAGTCAGGTGAAAAAACTCCATCCTTTTCTATAACAGCCAGGAGATAACCAGATGTATGAGATCAGTTCACTCTCCTTAATCTGACTTCAGCAAGACAGGCACGTCTGCTGAAGTATAAATAATGTCCTCAAAAATATCCTCTAGATAACAAAGGTTTCCAAACCTAGTTCATGTAACAAAGTAGCAAGTAATGGTCCTTGGGACATGCATCAACCGATGCAGTACAATACAGCAACATGTGAGCTGGGAAAACCTCTCGTGACGACGACTTTCGAAGACAGGCTATGAATCAAACGTCGCTCACGACCAAAAATCGATAGAGTTAATGAAAAGTTAATTTACCTTGCCTTCAGGAAATACACAGAAATATTACGCCTCCCGGCATGTGGAAATACACTAGAGGTATTATCTCGAATAAACGAAATATCCATTAAGAGGACTTCACATTCCTGACAGAACAAAAAAATAGCGGAGATCCTCTCTCAGCGAGGCATCTTCCTAGCTATATCAAAATCGCTCACTCACTGGTGGGCGGAAATCGATCGACCAAGAAGCAAGACCAGTCATGCGCAGTCCAGCGCAAAATGACCACAGCTCAGAACTTAAGACGCAAGGACCTTTACTACGAACCAGCGTAAGAATGATTACCTTAAAAGGATAACCCAACAGGTTGCCAACCGTTTTTCTGAGAAAACGGCCTAGCATAGCAAACTTAACTGCATTCAATACCAACGCGAGGAGACAACTGCTTACCGAGAAAAGTGACTATAAATTTCAAGCAGTTGTTGCCCTTGCGTTACAAAATATATATTGTAATAAAACGATGTTGCGAGAATTTCTCACGCAACAGGTAGCCGATGGGGATTCAAACCCTCGGTAAAAAACAGCGCTTGTCTCCCTAGCATGTGAAGACTGGATTTGGCGGACTATGCGGACGAAGCCACTAGCTGGCTCAACGGATATGAAGGCAACTACCAGCTGCGCGGAGTGGAACGCAAAGAGCAAGGCGAGACACTTAGAACGCCGTGGTTATCCACTGCATCCTGAGTTGTCTCCAGTCATCTCGATAATATCTTGCCACTGGACCAGATAATTCAGGACAAGAGAGTGAGGATGACGATTAGCCCAACTCTTCCTCACTTAAATCCAATTACAGCGCAAGTCACAGCTTCAGAAAGAAACATACAGACACTACACTCAAAGACCTGTGGCGATGGGGGAGTTTCGAGCCAGAAAGTGTGGATACACTCAAGCTGCAGCCACAATCCTGCATACAGGTGGCTCAGGCCATAGGGTCGTTTCTCGCTGGAACTTTGAAGCAGCGGCGAGATCCGGCAGCCCCCTGAGCGACTGAGCAGCCCTCTTTAGGATCACTCTGCTCACCTCCATGGCATGATGAAGGGGCTAGAAAAGGTGCCCTGAACATAGCCTGCTTCAATTTACTCTGACCAGCTTGACGCGGCTGGAGAGTATCCCAATTATGCGTTCGACCAAAACATAAGAAGAAAATGAAGGAGCTTACCTTCGGCACGTGGAACGTGCGAGCATTACTCGACAATACCCTGGCCGACAGACCTGACAGATGGACTGCACTTGTGGCTAAAGAACTGGCGCGCTATAATGTCGATATAGCAGCCCTAAGCGAGACGCTAATACCAGAAGAAGATCAGATTACTGAAATTGGAGGTGGCTACACATTTTATTGGAGCGGGCGGAACAGCAAGGAACGGCGTGAAGCTGGCGTTGGATTCGCCATTAAAGCTCATATCGTACGTAAACTTGTCATATCTCTCAAGGGCATTAACGATCGCCTAATGACCCTTCATGTCCCACTAGGAAGCAACAGAAGTGCCAAACTGATCAGTGCATATTGATGCGTGATGCCATATGATGATGGATGGTATCCGCATGTCTGGTTTTGTGTAGTGTGCAGATGTGTTCAGTCAAACAATGTTCATACAAAAATAACAGGGCAATCCACATAGGACGTCAGTAAACTCACGACGTATAAAGTCAATGATTCTTGTAACAGCCGTTGACGTTTTTCTTCATTATTTATTGTGGACGCCACAGTGACAAAATGGTTACGCGAATATGTAGGCACATCAAACAGTCATTATCACAGCAACATTCAATACAGCAATAGACGGTAGACAGCATTACAATGATGAGTCAGATGCATGTTATATTTCATAGTGCTGTAAATGTAGTCAGGTGAAAAACTCCATCCTTTTCTATAACAGCCAGGAGATAACCAGATGTATGAGATCAGTTCACTCTCCTTAGTTGACTTCAGCAAGACAGACACGTCTGCCGAAGTATAAATAATGTCCTCAAAAATATCCTCTAGATAATAAAGGTTTTCCAAACCTAGTTCATTTAACAAAGTAGCAAGTAATGGTCCTTGGTACCTGCATCAACCGATGCAGTACAATGCAGCGACATGTGAGCTGGGAAAACATCTCGTGACGACGACTTTCGAAGACAGGCTATGAATCGAAATCGCTCACGACCCAAAATCGATAGAGTTAATGAAAAAGTCAATTTACCTTGCTTTCATGAAATACACAGAAATATCACGCCTCGCGACATGTGGGAAACACTAGAGGTATTATCTCGAATAAACGAAATATCCATTAAGAGGACTACACATCCCTGACAGAACAAAAAATAGCGGAGATCCCCTCTTCAACGAGGCATCTCTTTCGCCATTCCAAGTCGCTCACTCCACTAGTGGTGGGCGGAAACCGATCGACCAAGAAGCAAGACAAGTCATGCGCAGTCCAGCGCAAAATGACCACAGCTCAAACTTAACTGCATTCGATACCAACGCGAGAAGACAAATGCTTACCGAGAAAAGTGACAATAAATTTCAAGCAGTTGTTGCCCTTGCGTTATAAAATAGATATTGTAATAAAATGATGTTGCGAGAATTTATCACGCAACATATCACCACCTCCTCCCGATAAAAAAAAAATGTGGAACATATTTTTTTTTTAAATATCAAAGAGCATGCGATAAGCGGCTCAAAACGCACGAATTATGCGCTGATAATTAATTAAATTGCCTAACATGAGGCTAAATATAGAGTGTCTGGTGAGGATATACCTCAACAGAAAAATAAATATGTCTCAAAAAATATTCACATCGGGGAGGTGTCACCAACACACATCACGTTAGCATGTAAACACAATATACGTATGCAAGTTACTATAATCATCATTAAACAGCATACTCTAATATTGTCTTTAAAAATGGATGTACAAATCTGATAGGAAAATTTAAATAGTACATTCTTTGACATGTAATGACATAAGTACATAGTAAAGTTAAACTACATGACGATCCAGGACATATGCTCTGGTATTCCGAGGGTAAGTACACAATCTAGAACTCGTCATGCTTGATACTAGTAAGGTAAGTCCTCAGCTCAACAATGACATTCTGAGAAAGTACAAGCAATATAATGCTAATTAATAACTAATATGCTTCATAAGGTACAATACATTATTAATAATTGTGGCTGTTTAGTAAACTAACGGCCCTTATATTAACTACTCAGTCCTCCTCTATCATCTTAAAAAACGAACAGAAGAAGATGACAACAAAGCACGATAGTGTGTACATATAAAGTAAGTACAGATGTGCTAATCTATTGTAGAAATATAGGTGTGTTATGACTCTGTAATATATGGAAATATAGGACAGAAGTATTAGTTGGAGTCATGTGGGCATCTAGACAAAATGTCAGCCATCACATTATCCGCACCACGGATAGCTCGTACCGTGAAGTGAAAAGGTTGAAGAGCTATAGCATATCGAGTGGATCTCGAACTCTTCAAATTCTTAGTCTGAATAGCTGTAAGAGCTTTCTGATCAGTCTCTAGAATGAAATGTGCGCCCAGGAGGAATCTTTGTAGCTTTAGAATTGACCAAACCATCGCTAACAACTCACGGTCTAAAACCGAGTAGTTCCTCTCTGCCGCATTTAGTTTTCTAGAAATGTACATAACAGGATGCAGAGTATTTGCATATTCTTGCATCAGTGCTGCTCCAATCCCAGTGGATGAAGCATCACTCCGAAGAACAAAAGTCCTATCAAGAGTAGGTAATCTTAAGATGGGAGGAGAAGAAAATATATTCTTGATTTGGTCTAGTGAAGATTGGCATTCTTCAGACCAACGGACCAGATTAGGCGAACCTTTCTTCAACAATGTTGAGAGAGGTGCCATGATCGAAGATAAATTTGGAATAAATCTCCCATAAAATTGAATTAAACCTAAGAGACTCCTAACTTGTTTCTTCGTTTTAGGAACAGAGATGTTCAGTATTTTGGAAGTATTGTGGTCTTCTGTCTTCAAGAGACCATGACCAACACGATGACCCAGGAAAGAGATTTCACCAAAACCAACAAAAGCTTTAGAAGGTTTTGCTGTCAAATTATTCTCACGTAGAGTGGACAGTAAGTCATATAACCCTAAATAGTGATCTTCCCAGGTATCACTGAAGAGACAGATGTCATCTAAGTATGCGATGACATCCGAACGATGTGACAGAATTCGACGCATCATGCGAACGAAAGTGGCAGGGGCGTTCATGAGACCAAAAGGCATAACATTCCATTGAAATAGACCCCTAGGTGTAGAAAAAGCAGTAAGAGGTTTGGCATGCTCTGCTAAAGGCACTTGCCAATAACCTTTAGACAAGTCAAGTTTAGTGAAGAATCTAGAATTAGAAAGTCTAATCAGTAGATCTTCTAACAAAGGCATCGGTTCAGCGTCGAACTTTGTGACCTGATTCAATTTGCGATAATCAACGCAAATTCGTATGTTCTTATCCTTCTTCCGGACAATAACCATGGAAGAAGAATATGGTGAAGTCGATGGTTCAATTATATTTAATTGAATCATTTCATCCAATTCCTTTTCCACTTGCGACTGAAAGTGTATAGGAATAGGATACGGCCTAACCCTAATTGGATTATTGTCGGTAAGAATTATGTCATGTTCTATGACATCTGTGTGTCCAGGAATGTCAGTGAGAACATCCTGAAATGTTTGTAACATCGACGAGACTTGTCGATGTTCGTCACCAGAAAGATTAGGAGAAACAGAAACGTTTTTCCAAGATTCCGTGGAATGTAATGGAACCACTGGAAGGGGAAGGTTGACATCAGAGAAGGTAGCTTCCTCATCCTGAATGACAGACAGGGATGAATAATGACCGTGAGGTGCAGGAGCATCATCCGTTGCCTGGAAAATAGGCAGCAAATAGTCCGGACGTTCGTGAAATTCCGAAAGCATGTTTATGTGGAAAGTTTTATGCTTTCCATCAATATCGACCACATAGTCAACATCGGAAATCCGAGAGACTATTGCATACGGACCTTTCCATGCAATAAGAAGTCTATTTTCCCTACTGGGGAGTAGGACGAATGCTTTGTCACCTGGACAAAGTTGTCGTAGACATCTATTCTTGTTAGCAAACTGCCTTGCCTTCTCTTTAGCAATTTCTGATGAAGCAGTTGCTAGCTTACATGCCTCAATGATCTTTTGTCTAAGAGCAATGACATACTCATATGAGGATTGAGTTTCATCGCTAATATCATCGGCAGTGATGAGATCGTGTAATAAAGACATAGGGCCGCGTGGACGCGCGCCAAAGACAAGTTCGAAGGGAGAAAATCCTGTGTGTTCATTAGGGACTTCTCTATAGGCAAAGAGAGCCGCGGGTAAAACCCTGTCCCAATCTTGAGGATGATCTTCAGTTATCTTACCAAGCAAAGTCTTGAGCGTTCTATTCAGACGCTCAACTAACCCATTAGACATAGGATGGTAGATACTACTGAGAGATCGTTCAATATGTAAGGTAGACATTACCTGTGACATAGTGTCAGATATGAGTTGAGTGCCATGGTCTGACAATATTTCTCTGGGGAACCCCAAGCGAGAAAATATCAACCAAAGAGCATCTGCGATATCTGTAGTAGATATGCTCTTAAGAGGAATAGCCTCTGGCCAACGTGTGCACATATCGACACATGTAAGGATAAACTGATGTCCTCTGGCCGACTTGACCTTAAAAGGGCCAATAATATCTATGGCCATTTTCTGAAACGGCCGAATAGGAATGTCAGCAGCCTGGATAGGCGCAGCATGTCGTGGTCCTCTAGATTTGACCTCCTGACATACCTTGCATGATCGGCAGTAAATACGAATGTCCTTATTGACAAAAGGCCAAAAGAAAGCCGCAAGGACTCTCGACTTCGTACGGGCAAAACCCATATGTCCAGCACATTGCGAGTCATGAGCATGTTGTAATATTTGCACTCTCATGCTCTTGGGAACAAGAATTTGCGAATGTGCCGACGTAGTCGAATCTTGTACCATACGTACAAGTACGCCGTTTCTCATTGCAATCCAAGATTTTCTATTTGTATCCTGATTCGGATCACCTTTCTTCGCAAGAACGAAGAATTTTTTTAAAGAAGGATCTTCTTCTTGCAATTTTATGAAAGAGTCACGAGTGATTACTAAGTGACTATCTTGGCTATCAACTTCATTATCACTATTCAGTGAAGTTTCGGGTGTTTGTAGAGCTTGTGCTCTTGTAACTACTGCATTTGTAGCTTGCATGTTATTATCTTCCCAAGCAGCAATCTGCTGTGGGGTACACTCCCTAACTCCGTGAATACGACCAATAATAAGGTCCGCAATAGGATTAGGTAAGAGACAAGCATGCACATCTCCAGTAAAGAAAGGAGTGGCAATGCGAATTACAGCAGTAGGATATTTTTCTAGAGTGCCGCCAAATGTGACACATTTAATAACCCTTCCTGTAGCACAAGATGGATCTACAAGCGATTGTCTAACACCAATAGTGGTGCATCCGGAATCGAAAAGTAGTGAGACCGGAGTATCATTAACAAGACCCTTATGTAGAATTAAAGAACCCCTCCCGTCATGCGCAACAGCAGCAGGAAGAGCGGGAAGTGGGTGACCACAACTCAAAGTAGTTATGGTACCCGGTTCGAATAAAGTACTGCATTGGGGGCATTTGTTTGCTCTCTCAAAGTCAAAAGCAGAACCAGTGACAGCGTCAAAGTTTTTACTATCAACAACATGATTACAGGCTCCCTCAGTTTCCTGTTGTACAGCATTAGCCTGCTGATATCTCTTTTTTTTGTGTTGAGATCTACCCCGACTATTATTACCTCTGAAGTTATCAGAGTTATTATTATCTCTGCAGTTATTATTGTCTCTATTGTAATTGTTATCCTGGTTCGAATTCCAGTTTCCACGATTACTATCATGTTCACATTGATGCGAACATCTATTTGTTTGGTTCTGAGGTCTTCGGCAGGAATAACCTCTATTACCATATCCTCTTTTGAAATGCTTATAATTATTAGGGTGATAGTAACGAGTACTATCAGGTTGTCTCCAATTCTTCGAAGAAGAATCACCATGAAATTGATTTCCATGATTTTGACAGAAATTACCGCTACTCTTTCTATCAAAATTTTGTTGGAATCTACGAGCAAAGTTTTGACCATACGGAGCTGCCGAAGCAACTGGTAAACCTTCTTTCACCTTAGAGTTACCCATGGTTATGTGTGGGTGCGCAGTTACGTATTGGCAACAGAAATCTTCCATTTCTTTTATTGTTTTAGGTTTACGTTCATGAAGGAAAGCAAGGAAAGACTCATTGACAGACGACATGACTTTGTCTCTAAGTATTAAGTCCATAAGTCCTTCATAAGTTTTTTCCGTCTTAGATAGTTCAACCCATCGTGAGAAAGTAATGCGTATTCTTGCAATAAACTCGGAGAATTCAACTCCATTTTCAGGTAACATGTTTTTAAATTGTAGACGATAGCCGTCTTCGTTAAGCTGATATTTCTTTAACAAAGCGGCCCTGACAACCTCATAATTGTTCTTGTCAGGTTCATCCACCATATTTAATATACTTAGAGCTTTACCTGTCAGTATCCCTGATAACTGATAAACATATTTTGCTTTGTCTATGTTATGAGCTGTACATGCTTGTTCAAATCTGTCCAGATAGAACATTATGTCATCACTGGAAGGACTAAATGTTGGTAACTTAATCTTAAAAGTATCATTATTAGCCTTACCAGAAGATGAACCCTTGTTTGAATCATTACCATTACTCATGCTCGTCAATTTCAATTTTTCCAACTCTAAAGCTAAGACCTTTTCTTCATGTTCCATTTTTGCTTTCTCTTTCCTCTCATCAGACTCTCTCTGTAATCTTCTTTCCTCAGCCTGAGCCTCTTTTTGAAGTCTTTCATTTTCAGCTTCTTTTTCAAGTCTTTTATTTTCAGCCTCTTTTTCAAGTCTTTTATTTTCAGCCTCTTTTTCAAGTCTTTTATTCTCAGCCTCTTTTTCAAGTCTTTTATTCTCAGCCTCTTTTTGAAGTCTTTCAGCTTCTAGCTTTGCTGGAGTTTTCTCTCCTCAGCTTCTGATTCCCTTTTTTGTTTTTCCATTTCCATTTGGAATCTTTTTTCATCCACCTGCATCTGCAGTTTCTTTTGTTCAGCTTCCATTGCTTTATCATATCGAGCAGTTGCAAATTCTTCTAACTTATCACCAGTCTTCCCAAGCAATTTACCCTGCTCAATAAAGTGCTCAAATGTAGACATGTTGTCTAACATATGAGTCCAAAACCTGAAATAATTAACTAATTTATTTCAAACCTAAGTGTAACAAGTCTTAATTAAGCACTTGTATATTCACATCACATTATATTATCCCAGTCTCTGTGGGAAACAAGTCTCCAATCAAAGAACTTGTATATGAAATATCAGCACTCAATTCTTGATCATAAGTGCACTTCTCATTCAATAGTGCACGACACTATTCATCATTCATTTATCATCAGTGTAGTAGTAACAGTGCATTAGCATAGCCCATTAACTAATTACTATAACTGTAAACAATGACTATGTAAACACATGCAGAATGTAAACATTGAAAATGTAAACAATACAAACAATGTAAACAATAACAATGTAAACAATAACAAAGATCAGCAACAATACAAAAACGTTCGCAGAAATCAACTAAAAATAAAGCAGAAATTAATGAAATATCACAAAAAATGTGACGATATCTGCGATAGAATTAAACAAAATACATGACACCACAGTGTATAAACAAAAATGTTGTATGAAACTAAATTATAGACAAGAGTAGGCTAACAAATACAAACAAATCAAAACAAAACTAAAGAATGCGAAATAATAACGAAAACAATATTAAAACATGTCATCACAGCTAACATAAATAGCAACAGAAGTCGCTTAGCAAATTCCAGTATCGGAAATTTGCAAACCCTACAGAAAACGCTCACAATAGACGACCTCTATGACGTGGCATAATCTAACGGAGACACCACCCAACCGAGAACCCGCTGAAATATAAACATATAAATATACAAATAACATATAAACATATAACATATAGAATGAGATGATACACAGAAGACTCAGCAGAAGTATAAGGGCACAGTTTACATACAAACAGGCCACTTAACTTATAGGCTTCCAATCGTAGAACAGCAGAAAAAACGGATGTCAATCAACGTCCTAAAGAGCGAAGCTCCAACGATGATGGCACATCTGAACTGCTTCCACTGCTAACACGATGGTACAAGAGCTTCTGAAATACTGTGTGTTGAGTTGTTTCGGCACTTGACCTTCTAATCCAAAAGTAAGTTGATGGAAATCGGTACTTGGCCTTCTTCAGAAAACAACCCGTTTCAACCGGCACTTGACCTTCACAAAAACGACAGCACTGGAACCTTGACAGCAGCAACTTGCTTGACTTGCGTAAAAGATAACAGCAGTCCGAGTTATCCGGCAACATGTAACAACGCCGGGTACTGTCAAATTCTTGTTTCCGTCAAAAAGTTGAAATTTTGACTTTTACCGGGCAACGCCGAGTACTTTGAAAATTTTGAAGATGTTGACTGTATTGAAGAATGTTAATTTCTTGAAGGATGCTGATGAATTCTTGTTGAAAATGAAGTGGGTAAGGGACCCCGTGTTTGCTGGTACCAGAATCAAACCAGCTTATGGCCACCAAATGATGCGTGATGCCATATGATGATGGATGGTATCCGCATGTCTGGTTTTGTGTAGTGTGCAGATGTGTTCAGTCAAAACAATGTTCATACAAAAATAACAGGGCAATCCACATAGGACGTCAGTAAACTCACGACGTATAAAGTCAATGATTCTTGAAACAGCCGTTGACGTTTTTCTTCATTATTTATTGTGGACGCCACAGTGACAAAATGGTTACGCGAATATGTAGGCACATCAAACAGTCATTATCACAGCAACATTCAATACAGCAATAGACGGTAGACAGCATTACAATGATGAGTCAGATGCATGTTATATTTCATAGTGCTGTAAATGTAGTCAGGTGAAAAACTCCATCCTTTTCTATAACAGCCAGGAGATAACCAGATGTATGAGATCAGTTCACTCTCCTTAGTTTGACTTCAGCAAGACAGACACGTCTGCCGAAGTATAAATAATGTCCTCAAAAATATCCTCTAGATAATAAAGGTTTTCCAAACCTAGTTCATTTAACAAAGTAGCAAGTAATGGTCCTTGGTACCTGCATCAACCGATGCAGTACAATACAGCGACATGTGAGCTGGGAAAACATCTCGTGACGACGACTTTCGAAGACAGGCTATGAATCGAAATCGCTCACGACCCAAAATCGATAGAGTTAATGAAAAGTCAATTTACCTTGCCTTCAGGAAATACACAGAAATATCACGCCTCCCGACATGTGGGAAACACTAGAGGTATTATCTCGAATAAACGAAATATCCATAAAGAGGACTACACATCCCTGACAGAACAAAAAATAGCGGAGATCCCCTCTTCAACGAGGCATCTCTTTCGCCATTCAAATCGCTCACTCCACTAGTGGTGGGCGGAAACCGATCGACCAAAAAACCAGACCAGTCATGCGCAGTCCAGCGCAAAATGACCACAGCTCAAAACTTAACTGCATTCAATACCAACGCGGGAAGACAAATGCTTACCGAGAAAAGTGACTATAAATTTCAAGCAGTTGTTGCCCTTGCGTTATAAAATAGGTATTGTAATAAAACGATGTTGCGAGAATTTATCACGCAAAACATATGCCCCAACAATGACAAACCCCGAGGAAACAAAAGAAAAGTTCTATGACGAACTTAACTCTATTATCTCATCAGTTCCTAAATCTGAGAAACTTATTATTCTCGGCGACTTCAATGCCAGAGTAGGCACTGACCACAACACCTGGGAGGGAATACTTGGAAAACATGGCATATGCAAATGTAATAGCAATGAGCTCCTATTACTCAGCCTGTGTGCCACACATGATTGTCCATTACGAACACCATGTTTCGCTTACCCACTCGAAATAAAACCACATGGATGCACTCCCACTCCAAACAGTGGCATCTCATTGATTATGTCGTCACGAGAAGGAGCGACAGACGTGACGTGAGAGTGACCAAGGCCATGTGTGGTGCCAAATGCTGGACCAACCACAGGCTGATTGTATCTAAACTCAACCTTAACATCTGGCGGTGGCAAGGTCACACCAATCGGACGGACGTACACGGACTGTACAGTCTTTTTCTGTCCGATGGTACACAGTGGTTCTAACAATTAATAAGCTGTGTACCAGATTCTGTTAAACCTCGCACTGATGAATTCCCTTATCAAGCCACGCTACTTTGACTACACTAGGACAAGGGTTAATACTCACTGCTCTGGATCTAGATCACTGGTGGTCTGATGAATCGAAAAAGGCCCCAGCCGGCCAAAATGAGCAATTTTAAATGGCTTCCAGTCTCGCGGCTCACGACAGCGTTCCGTGTGTATCGGCTCTCAGCCAATCAGCAGCCGCCTAACAATTATGTTGTCCGAGCGGTGTCTCTCAAGATTTTATGTGCGCTGTGAAGGTTTTATAAGAAAGCGATAGGGCCGCCTTACGACAGTTTGGAATCTATACGATCCGTCTTTGCTCTTTATTGTATTGTTGTGATATGAGATCACTAGCCCATCAAAGCTAGCGAGGTTATTATTTTATTGTTTGTGGATTTATTTCATAAATATATTTATATGTTCTAAGCGGTCAGAATTCACTTTGTCTAATTCTACTTGTCACTTGATGTTTTCTTGTGTTGTTCTTACTGTAATAGAGTAGTCTATTTAACGGAGAGGTTGGAAAGGTGCATGACATTCTAAACATTGTCTTGAGTGTGGCTGGAAGAGATGTTACATGACTAATTACATATTGCTTCTCTCCAGAAGTCATACCTCACTCCCTATCTTATATTAGTGACTCTGTCCATATCTATTTTCACACAACTCATTCATACTCTGTCTAAACTCAGACATAATATACTTCCATACTCGTGACACGAGTCTCAACAACATCTGGAAGTCTTCCCAGTACAACACAAACACAACATTAAGGTTATATGAGAGCTGTGTACTTTCTGTGCTTCTCTATGGTCTGGAATGCTGGAGAGTAACAAAGAAAGAAATGACGAAATTGTACTCTTTCCACACAATCTGCATAAGGAATATTCTCCTAATCGTTCGGCCGAATACCATCACCAACCAAGAACTGCTTACTCGGAGAACAGATAGAACATGCACACCGTCATTGCTGGCAGACACTGGAGTTGGGTTGGCCACGGCATCAGAAGAGACCCCGATGCCATCACAAGAACAGCTATGCCATGGACCCCTGGAGGAAAGTGAAAGAGAGCCCGATCAAAAACAGTTTGGTGAAGAACTGTAGAGGCCGAGAAGCAAAGAATGAACCAGAGATGGGGCACTGCACGAAGGATAGCGGCCGATCGAACAAAGTGGAAGCAGTCTGTTGCTGCCCTACAACATGCCACCATACGTGATGGTCACTGACATATATATATATATATATATATATATATATATATATATATATTTATATATATATATATATATATATATATATATATATATATTATATATATATATATATATATATATATATATATATATATATATATATATTTATATACATATATATACATATATATACATATAACAATATATATATATATATATATATATATATATATATATATATATATATATATATATATATATATATATATATTATATTATATATATATATATATATATTATTATATTATATATATATATATTTATATATATATATATATATATATATATATATATATATATATA
>JAMPIV010018795.1:20000-77500 GCA_024509875.1 Oreohelix idahoensis
CGACAAAAGAAACCAATGTAACACTGTCAAAAGAAACCAATGTAACACTGACAAAAGAAATCAATGTAAAACCGACAAAAGAAACCAATGTAACACTGACAAAAGAAGGCAATGTAAAACCGACAAAAGAAACTAATGTAAAACTGACAAAAGAAACCAATGTAAAACTTACATAAGAAACCAATGTAAAACTGGCAAAAGAAACCAATGTAAAACTGACAAAAGAAATCAACGTAAAACTGACAAAAGAAACCAATGTAAAACTGACAAAAGAAACCAATGTAAAACTGACAAAAAACCCAATGTAAACCTGACAACAGAAACCAATGTAAAACTGACAACAGAAACCAATGTAAACCTGACAACAGAAACCAATGTAAACCTGACAACAGAAACCAATGTAAACCTGACAAAAGAAACCAGTGTAAAACTGACAACAGAAACCAATGTAAACCTGACAACAGAAACCAATGTAAACCTGACAACAGAAACCAATGTCAAACTGACAACAGAAACCAATGTCAAACTGACAACAGAAACTAATGTAAAACTGACAACAGAAACCAACGTAAAACTGACAAAAGAAACCAGTGTAAAACTGACAAAAGAAACCAATGTAAACCTGACAACAGAAACCAATGTCAAACTGACAACAGAAACTAATGTAAAACTGACAACAAAAACCAATGTTAAACTGACAACAGAAACCAACGTAAAACTGACAAAAGAAACCAGTGTAAAACTGACAAAAGAAACCAATGTAAACCTGACAACAGAAACCAATGTCAAACTGACAACAGAAACTAATGTAAAACTGACAACAAAAACCAATGTTAAACTGACAACAGAAACCAACGTAAAACTGACAAAAGAAACCAGTGTAAAACTGACAAAAGAAACCAATGTAAACCTGACAACAGAAACCAATGTCAAACTGACAACAGAAACTAATGTAAAACTGACAACAAAAACCAATGTTAAACTGACAACAGAAACCAACGTAAAACTGACAAAAGAAACCAGTGTAAAACTGACAAAAGAAACCAATGTAAACCTGACAACAGAAACCAATGTCAAACTGACAACAGAAACTAATGTAAAACTGACAACAAAAACCAATGTTAAACTGACAACAGAAACCAACGTAAAACTGACAAAAGAAACCAGTGTAAAACTGACAAAAGAAACCAATGTAAAACCGACAAAAGAAACCAATGTAAAACTGACAAAAGAAACCAATGTAAACCTGACAACAGAAACCAATGTCAAACTGACAACAGAAACTAATGTAAAACTGACAACAAAAACCAATGTTAAACTGACAACAGAAACCAACGTAAAACTGACAAAAGAAACCAATGTAAAACCGACAAAAGAAACCAATGTAAAACTGACAAAAGAAACCAACGTAAAACTGACAAAAGAAACCAATGTAAAACTGACAAAAGAAACCAATGTAAAACCGACAAAAGAAACGAATGTAAAACTGACAAAAGAAACCAACGTAAAACTGACAAAAGAAACCAATGTAAAACTGACAAAAGAAACCAATGTAAAACCGACAAAAGAAACGAATGTAAAACTGACAAAAGAAACCAACGTAAAACTGACAAAAGAAACCAATGTAAAACTGACAAAAGAAACCAATGTAAAACCGACAAAAGAAACGAATGTAAAACTGACAAAAGAAACCAACGTAAAACTGACAAAAGAAACGAATGTAAAACCGACAAAAGAAACGAATGTAAAACTGACAAAAGAAACCAACGTAAAACTGACAAAAGAAACCAATGTAAAACCGACAAAAGAAACGAATGTAAAACTGACAAAAGAAACCAACGTAAAACTGACAAAAGAAACCAACGTAAAACTGACAAAAGAAACCAATGTAAAACAGACAAAATAAACCATAAAGATACCAAAGAGGTAAGATATGAGGAGAAAAGGCTGGCGCAGGATGGGAAACACATTTAGAAAACCAGCTGATAGCGTTACAATACATTCCTATTTCTGGTTTCTCCATTGTTGGACTAACAGTTGAAGCTAGAATCACATAGATACGGGAATTGGGGTCATACATTAGGGAGATAGAGAAAATAAAAAAAGACCTAGAATGGACGACACGTCAAGAACGAGTTGTGTAAGCTCTTTGAAGGCTTGTGGTCTATAGGAGCTGAATGGTACCGAATTTATATTTATGCGATAGCCGAACATAAAGTGTGCGAAATAGGGAAGAAACAGTGGGAGATTTTAAAATAGAGAGAGGCAGATAAGCCCAGTAGGATAACAAGAGCACAGTAGTGAAACAAACTTAAACGAACAGCGAACGCTTTGTTCACACAAGCAGCATCTACCTTACAGTCCGCACCTTTTGTTGCATTAGATATCACCAGAGCCGACCAAAGGGATTTTTCAAGGTGTTGTGAGGTCTCAATAAGTGGGAAGATAACATCAAGAGATGGACAGGAAAGAGTCTATCAGAGTGCACCACCAAGACGTTGGAGATCCATTACAGCCAACCTTCGTTGTGGAGATGGCAACTGATGATGATGATGATGTGAGGTCTCACGTGCAACACTGCAAGTTCTCATACTAGAATCAATTGCATGCTATTGAATTTAGTCACGCAAATATTTCCACAAGTGATGATCACTCAAGTATTGTACACACACATAAAAATAGTGGATTTTATTTCTTTCTTCATGTTGATTTACGAATGTTCGCTCAGTGCAATGTTTTTAAAGAGTAACAATAGATCGGAAAACGATCAGCTTCATACAAGCGAATAATTTATGAGTTTGAAATGTTATATTTCAATTTTCTTTGTTCTTTTAAAATTTTAATAAAAAAAAACAAATACATTTCGGCTCTTCCAGGTCGGCGTCTGTTGCGGCCCAATAGCCGGAATTGGATATAATTTCCGATATCAAAATACTTATATTCCTTTAGCTAGCACTGTCATTTTACGCAAAACACGCTGTAGTCAAATAATCTCTTTACTTCCTGTCAAGAAACCTCTTCCCCAGTATAACGGGCTAGATTTCGTGAAGCATCTTACAGTCTAATATTGTGTGTATAAATTCGATGGACAATCTCACTCCAGACAGTACATACCAAAATGAATAACTTGACAGAAGTCTGGGTCACAGTTCCATACATATAATCTTCACAGCATGGTCCTGGACATCAGAAACAATAGTACAAAATACTTGCATCAATACAATATATGGTACAGTCATTCTAACGTACTGGCAGCCACTGCATTCTATTAAGTGCGGCATTCACTCCTTGCACATATATCTCTCTCTGGCCTGCACCAGGCATCCAAGTTCATCCAGAACTTCACAGCGCGGGAAAACCACAACGCGCTTATAGTAACGATACATGCAGGCTTTCTACTAAAGCTCCTGTCAGGCTTCCAAACACTGGAACAGCCAATGTCTTACGACATAGACCTCCTTCTAGCGGTCACAACGCGCTGGTAAACAATAATGAATGAAGGCCTTATAGATGCACATTACGCGGAACATCATCGCCTCACATCCAGTATATCATAATCAAAATCACATACACTATTCACATACTCTACAAAACACAGACCATCTCCGACGACGGTTGGCCACAGACTCTCCAGAAACATCTCAGCATTATCTCAAACTAATATGCTAACTACGTTCACTCCGCACGCTTTTCACAGAATACGTAAACCTCTATTCACACTGTACGCCCCTGAATCCTCTTCAGTCACAATACATGCTCATAACATTAAACTTACACGTGACACTACATGCTTGTGTACTTTAATAATACTGTACACACTCTGAAAAGGATACTTCATTCTTCACCCACACACGAATGTGTCATGTATATCATGACACTTCCACATTTGCTAAGATATACATCGCAGAAAAAGAACAAAAAAACTCGTTTTTCTCTTTACTGAAAATTGTCATGCGTTCGTCTTCACTTTATTATTAAAAATAAATAACATACATCGTAAAGGTAAAAACAAAATTATTAAGAGGGCTACAGTCAGACAATAATATACAGTGAGGCGAAAGAAAACAGGTCATATATTAAGTCTTACTGGTACTAGGGGCAAAGAAACGTCCGACGCTAAGATCACAAGGTTTTCATCAGGGACACACGAATTAAAACAACAGAGGCAAGAACTTGAGACTAATCTAAATGTATTAAAAAAAGACACCCCTCTCTCCCCCCCCCCCCCCCCCCCCCCCCCCCCCAAAAAAAAAAAAAAAAAAAACTAGCAAAATATAAAGATACGAATGGCTAAAAAAAAGACCGCAGTTATTACTCAATGTTCCTGGCGAAGGTACTGTCATCGTGACGTATTTTATTGTACCTATGTTCCTCGTTCAGCAAAGGTGAAAGGTAACAACAGTTTTCATAAATGGGTTTTTGCGTAGAATAGAAGGACTGAAATGGTATGACAAGATTGCATTTGTGGAACTGATGACGCGAACCAGTCAAATGCCAGTGGAACATGAGACGCTGGAGATGGATATGGATATGATATATACTGAAGAAACCTGTTGATAGTATAACAAGGTAGACCTTGTTCTGGAATCCGCAAGGTAAAAGACGTAGAGGGTGACATAACGGAAAAGCGACCTGGAGAAAGATACGACAATTTTGAGGAAGACATAGAACGTCATTGAGCTGATGCCACGCGACAGTCAGACGTGGAATGAGTTTGTAGCGTCCTATACTCCGTGGGAAGCTGAAGGGTGTTGATGATAAAAGGTAATAATTGTCACCCAACTTACTACAGTGGCATCAACAGACGAATACAACAGGATATTTCATTGCACTAGAAAATTTATGGAAATCAAAAGAAACCAAATCCAACATAAAAATAAGAATTTTAAACTCAAATGTTAAGGTATTTGTATTGTTTGACTCTAAAACATGAAGAAGAGAGAAAAACGACAATCAAGCACTCACAAACATGAGTAAATTGATGTTTGAGCAGAGTTGAGAGATTAAAATAATATGACAAGAACACTAATATGGAACTGATGGTAACACACGTACACATATCAGTGGATCATGAAATCAGATAAAGAATTGGCGTCGGATAAGATACAAATTGAGAACACCAAATGACAGAGTTACAAGGTAGTCCTTTTGTCTGAAATCCCCAGGGCTGGAGATTTAGTGAGATATCGAAAAACTCAAGCAGAAGGGAATTTGAGACCGACTTAACTGGGATAAAGAAGACATTTAAAAGACACTGAACGGATGGCACAGAACATGAAGGCTTGACATGAACTTGCTGAAGGCTTATGCCCCATAGAAAGTTGAAGGGTAACGATGAATGATTTAGGTCACTAGGTCACGCTGACAAGATTTTTGTATTCACAACTGAAGTTGGGGAACGACCATACAGATTCCCTCGAATTACGACAGAGTTCCGTTCCGACAACCCTGTCGTAAACCGATCTGGTCAGAAGTCGAAAATCACGAAATATTATCTATATATATAAAAGGCAGTGTCGCATTGTTTCTATTTTCTTAATACAAATCCGCATGCCTTATTATTACTTAATGAATTTTGGCAGAGTTTCTCTTTAGGTACTGGGCTGTAACGCGGTGGGGTTATTTCATAATTTAATATTGAAATTAGGACAGGAGAATAATTTAAAATGTTCCGATAATTGTAAACATGCCTTTCATTTTTTCAGGAGTGATAATCAAGGGAAGAGAAATTCAAGAGAAATCAAGGGACGTAACACACATGTTAAAACTATTATTTTATGTTTGTAATTAATACCCATGCATTTGCATATTTTACAAGATAATAAAAGATATTTAACTATATACTTTTAATTTAAGGGGAAATAGAAAAGAAGCCCAGTTTTATATAGTTTTTTTTTTAAATTATTTAATTTTAATGGAACTGATTTTGCCACGCGGATTCTAACTGCATCGGAACTGTATCGATATATATATATATTAAAAAATACGTATCAGGTTAGTTACCAAATCACAAAACTGTTTACTAAGGCAACGAATGATAGCGCCACAAACAACGCACGTACACCTCGTCTAACTGCTGAACAGGCTAGACACTTATTTCATCAATTGATTGATAGATCTAGCGACGAGGAGGACAGTGAAAACAATGTGGACATTGATTCAGGTAGTGATTTTTCTGGCAGTGATAACGGTAGTAGTGACAATTCAAGCAGCGAAGATATTAGAAGTCCTGGGCCATCGGTGGGTCGTAAAAGAGCGAAAACCTCGGTTAGAGTTACCAATAGTGCAGGAAATACTGTAGGCCTAGGCCTAACTAAAATAAGAGAAGAATGGGAGCAAGTGACTGAGGGTAAAACAACGAATTGTTTTTATTTTGATCCAACTCATGAACCAGGTTTGCAAGCAAATCTTGATGCAACTTCCTATGTGCTTGATTGCTGGCGTACATGACTGACACCAGATGTTTTACATTCTTTGGTCAAAGTAATAAATGACTATGCTGACGTAAAGAATTCAAAACCCCCATCTTCAAACAGATCTTCGTCTGCTCCTTGGAAACCTGTCACTGACTATGAACTTTTGAAATTTTTCGCAGTAACAACTGCAATAGGTTTAGATAAAAAGCCATCTGTAAAAGATTATTGGGCCCATACACTTCATAATTATACACCCTGGTATGGCAATATGTTTTCAAGACCTAGGTTTGAAATAATTTACCATACAATGATGCATGTTGGAGATGCTGATTCAGAAGGGAAGGACAGAATAGAGCCTTTTTTAAAATTTGCTCGTTGCGAAGTTACAGGATGCATTTTATCCATTTCAGAATTTAGCCATTGATGAAATGGTTATTGGGTATAATGGACGCTGGAAACACAAGCAGTACAATGCAACAAAGCCAAGCAAGTATCACATTAAGACCTTTGGATTGTGTGATTCTGCCACTGAATATGTCTATTCTGTATTGACATACTTTGGGAAGAATACATCATATATTCTTGCTAATGACTCTACAACAAGTCAGGCGGTGAAGGTATTTGATTTCTTGCTGCAAGGAATTGGGAAGGGCCACCATGTATTTGCTGACAGATACTACACTGTGGATACACTGATAACCTATCTGTTGAGTAGGGGCATTCATTATACTGGCACAGTCAACATCAACAGACAAAATTTTCCCCTTCAACTGAAGATCCTCTCCCTCCATCACCGAGAAGCCAGGTGGTACAAAAATGGTGATGGATCTCAGATATGTGTTGCTTGGTGAGACAAAAAGGCAAAGAAACCATGTATGTGTCCACTGAAACATCAGTTGAGATGGTGCAAGTCACAACTCCACGTCACAACTTAGTCGAAAAACCCAAACCAGTACACCGGTACAATTTTTGCATGAATGGATGTGACCACAATGATCAAATGGTAGCTTACTATGGCAATTTCCAAAAAAAAACTAGAAAATGGTGGAAGAAAATTTTCTACTGGATTATAGAGGTGTCCCAGGTAAATGCCCATATATTGTACACCCTCAGTCATGCTGATGAAGAGTCAGTGTCATTGAAAATTTTCAAAGACAAACTGATTGATCAGTTGACTGAGAAGGCTGCCTCCATAACTCCACCTGATCTAGTAGCCACCAGTAGCAACAAGAAAGGTAGGAAACTATTAGGAAACAAAGTTAAAAGATTTGAGGGTGCAAAGCACATTGTGGATTACATCGACAAAGATAGGAACTGTAAAGTGTGCTAAACACCTGCGAAACGAGCCCGAACAAATTTTTATTGCATCGGTTGCCCCGAAAAGCCTCATCTCCATCCAAAGAGCTGTTATAGGCAGTACCATATGCATGATCCTTCAGCTGTAACTTACTAAAAACATTGACATACTGTAAATAAGTTATAGATGTTGTGTTTTCTCAAAGGTGCTATTTATTCAAAATTTCTGAGATTTTTTGGAAGTGGTGTAGGTGTGATAATGTAAGTCATTAATAGTGTATTTATTAGCTATTGTGTGTGTTCTTGGGCTTGTTTTTCTTGTCATTGGATATACTACATGAAAATCACCAAGAAAAGAAATTAGCTGCCTCAGGAACAAGCAAGTTCCAGGTAAGTTGATAATTTTAAAAAAATGTTGCATGCTTTTTCTTTCTTTTAATCATTTTATATTATTGATAATATCTACCATTCTAAATAAACATATGTTTTTCAGCGTTAGGCAATAGTACATTCATTTATAATCAAAATGACAAATAATTAATACAAATCTGTTGAAAATCAATAAATCTGCAGCTTAAGTTCTCCAAACACTTACAGGGAGAAAATGAGGAAAAAATTTCAGACATTTTTTGGGAAGTGGCATAGGTGTGATAATGTAAGTTACCAATAGTGTAAATATTAGTCAGTGTGTGTGTTCTTGGGCTTGTTTTTCTTGTTATTGGATATACTACATAATAATCACCTTAAGAAAGGTATTAGCTACCATAGAAACAAGAAATTTGAACATAAGTTGATAATTTGGAAACAAATTTGAATTGATTTTTGTCTGTCAATCATTTTACATTACTAATAATATCTACCATATTAAGTAAACTTTCCTTTTATCAGCTTTAGGCAATAGTACATTCATTTATCATCAAAATGACATATAATTCATAAAAATCTGTTTAAAATTAAGAAAACTACAGATTAAATCCTTCATACACCTACAGAATGAAAATGGAAAAAAAATTTAATTCGGCCACAGTGTGTTTTTTAATTCGGTAGTTAATGTGTTGTCATTTTATAGCAAAAACTTTAGTTTTAGCAGAAAATAAAATTATTAAAAAAATAATAATTGTAATCGTTGAAGGACCGTTTAAAGAGAAGTTATTTTGTCGCATTTTGCCAGGTAATGGCACTGATTTTGCCACCCGGATTCTATATATATATATATATTAAAATCAGTGAATGTTCCATGTGGATCAACATTCAAAATAAGCACCATCCACTGAAGTTGTTTAATTTAAGTTTTTTTATATAATTTTTACAGCAATTACTGCGTCATGTGAAATTAAATTGTAAAATAATTTGGTTTACACCGCTTTGGTTAAAAAAATAAAATAAGCTGGTGCCTTAGATATAAAAGTAAGAATCTGTGAATTCTTGCCTCAAAGGATAACACTCTGGAGACACATTCAGAAAATCTGACTGACCACCAATATGCAACGTAAAGGTTGAATCAAAGGAAATAATCAGAATGATAAAAAAATATATATATATTTTGCAAATAACTACTCAAATTGTTACTATTTTACAACGCTATTTAAAAGTTTTAATTACACTTTGAAATTATAATTAAAAATTAAAAGAAAAGTTAAGTTGTATGTAGCATTTTTTGTTGTTGTTGAATACGTCAATTTAATATAATGAATTTTAAATGGCTGATTTTAATTTTATACTCGGAATAACGAGATATGATATTCGTCATGGATATTATACAAAGAAACCGACTGCAAGGTCTTTTCTATTTGGACATGCGCCTTAATGAAGCTGGCGCCTCACCAAAAAACGCCAAAACGAGGTAAAAAAAAATTTATTTCAACAAAAAAATCTAGCTCAAACCTAAACAATGCATCAGAACGACATGTCTTCTTTATTTGGACGTGTCCTAATATAACCGACTTCATCCGTGTGTCTAGGTTGAATGAGTCGCGTCTCGTCAAAAAGAGAAACTTGTATTTTTAAAATACAGCTCAATACAATCACTAGGTCTTTTATATTAGAAGTATGTATCACATAAAATAATCGTGTTTTTTCATTTTTTGTTATGGTTGCAAGTAACAATGTATTTATGTTTAAAATGAACGTGCTATGAAAAACAGCAGTAAACACGTTAAAAAAGGATTAGTTGGACTATTTCTTCTTGGTACGCCAGGTTGGAAAGGGAAAATGTGTCTTATTAATTTGCTTCCTACTAACACTCGGAAGCAGAATAAAATTGCATTGCGGTTCCATTAAAAGAAATAAGAGTATTTTGTGTGGAATACAGCTAAACACATTTACTCAGTCTTTTATGTTAGGAGTATTTTAATTTTATACGCGTGTTTATATAACGGACGGAAATTGTGTCTTGGATGAACAAAGCGTGCTATGACAAAATAATGCAAACATTAAAAAAAAATTACGAAACTTTACAGAGCCATTTGCTTGCCTTTCCAATAGTTCTACTGTAGCAGACTTGCCCAGAAAGATACAGATTGACATAAACAAACCTTCAACCAATATTAAACGCGTGCAAGTATAAACAGAGCTTCAGAACAACAAAACAATCTGAATAACAACTAAAACATAAATTAAATCATCAAGAGGAATATTTCAGTGCAGCAACAAGAATATACACAATCAAGGAAGATATCAAAGAAAATAATACACATCTTGGTTTGCCAAACAATGTTTGTGTTTGAAGGGGGTGTGCTACAATTATAAGTAGTAAACACGTTTAAAAAAAGGAAATGGTGGACTATTCTTTATTTGTGAGCCAGATCGAACGCGAAAATATGCCTTATTAATTTGCTTCTTGCAAAAACTCGGAAGCAAAATGAAATCCCTCTTCCGGTGGAACCATAAGGAATAACAGTATTTTGTGCGGCTTGCATTTGCAATTACTGTAAACAATTCATGAAGATAGTCACTTAAAGGAGTGGTCACTAACTTAAACGAAAATACATCTTCACTTGAACATCAAAATATTATAGTTTGATTTTTACATTTCCTAAGTTTCCTAAACAGTTACTAGGAAAACCGGGCAACGCCGGGTACTTACAGCTAGTATGAACTATAATTAACACTTAACATGCAAGAATGATAAAATGTGTAATCTGTTTTGTTATATTATTTAATGTAATGTTACCCATTGTTTCTAGTGAAATAATACAGTGTACAAACTATACCAAAAAATTACTATACTGTACAGCAGTGTTACATTTTCGGGTTATCGCCCCCCCCCCCCCCCCCCCCGTGGCTCTTAGGGAACATCCCCATCGCCCCCTCCATCTCCCATCTTTCATATCTCGTCAACGCCTCATTGATGTGGTGTCTCAAGTTCAAAACAGTTTTTTCGTTAATACTGATACTCAATATTTGAATAGTTCATTACCAAATATTACCAATACCTCTTGTAAAACTTCTCGTATTCCCTGGTTTCCGTACCCCAGAGTGAAAACGTCTGCTATAGGGTGTATGAGAAACTGAGACAAGCGACGTTAGAGAGAAGCTGTGAGTTCGGGTTTGTTGAGGCTACTTTCTCCATTTAAGCGCTCACGTCTGGGCCCTGCATAATCAAACCGCTTTTACATGTAAGCGTTATGTTAAGTAATACATGTATTGTTGAATTTCGCTTGACAAATCCTCAACCACCCCCTTACTACGGAAAGCCCCCCCCCCCCCCCCGTCGTCTCCTTTTCCCTTATCGCCCCCTGAGGTCTTCCACACGCCCCCCAGTGGGGCGGTACCGCCTACTTTAGGAACCACTGCTGTACAGTGTTGTACTGTGTAATAAATAATAAATACTTAAATAAATAAATACAATTTACAACCGAACACCGGGAGACGAAAATACTGTAACAGCATTCATGAGACGTCCATTTTAAGTGCGTGTGGGGTGTAAGTTGCGTGCGTCGTAAGTAGAGGATAGATTGTATTGTAAAACTTAAATAGTTCAAAATATTATTCTGTAATTTTTTTTTTAACCTTTAGCTCCCTTGGTAACACAGGCGTTCCATAAATTAACACCAAGCCTCCCTTGCCCGTGCCACTTGCTCAAGGTCTTTCCAGATGTTATTTAAAAAGACAATCTCTGTCATGTAGGTCGTCTCAGATTCCCTTCAACGCGTACTTTTTTAGTTTTCCTTTATTTCTCTTATCCCGTGTTACTGCCTTGTACTGCTACCAACTGGTTTCATCAGTGTATGTTTTATCCATCTCCCAAAGTCAATCTTTTGTTCTCTACTATTTGTCTAGTGCTTAAATAGTTCAAACTTTACCCTGACGAGAGAAGCCTGAAGCAACTGCCAACTGCATGAGAGAAAGAGAGAGAGAGAGAGAGAGAGAAGGAGAACGAACGAACGAACGAACGAACGAACTTTATTTTCGAAGGGTTGAGAATTGGGCGCGCAGGCCCGTCTAACATTCTGCCCTTTCACTCTCATTTATCTTGCATACTATATCCTTTTATTCCCACATATTACTTTAAGCATTAATTTAAAGGCATGCAACATTATAAAGTTAACATAATAGCATTCATTTACAGTATACAATCATAATAAAAAATGAGTAGGTTTTTTTTTTTTTTACAAGATAGTGACTGAAGAAAAATAATAATAATAAAAAATAAAATAATATAAACAAAACAATAAATAAATAAGTTATGTATACCGACACTCACTTATGCGGTCAAAACGTCTAATCTGTAGTATTTTTGAATGTGTCATCAATCCTCAATACAAGAATTACAAAAAACACATTCTCGCTTACATCCATACATTCTTGGCGGAAATTGAAATAATAATAATAACACTTTCTTGCGCACTTCTGTAACAGAAAAAGTCTTTCAGCAGTTTAAAAAAAAAAAAAAATTATATCTGCATGTACATCACCCATTTAAGCAAACGGAAACATTCACATCTCTAAAAGAGAGAGAGAGAGAGAGAGAGAGAGAGAGAGAGAGAGAGAGAGAGAGAGAGAGAGAAGGAGAGAGAGAAAGAAAGAGAGAGAGAGAAAGATTGGCCTGGTTAATTAAAAGCAAACGAAGAATAATAACACTGGCTAACACAAAAAATTTTTTTCTTTCTTTCTCTAACATTTCTATGTTTTTCTGGTCAATTTTAATGCGCTGTTTTTAAATCTGCAAACCGTTTTTCTCTATCAGGTCGGGATCTCTAGAAATACGCAATTGAAGTTTTTTAACAGCGCATAGAGTATTACAACATCATTCGTACAAGAAGTATAACAGTTATGTAGGCTTGAATTTCTTTGCAGTCGACTTTCGTCGTTGAATGGCATGTGGTACGTCGCGATGAAGCATCCAACAATAATCGGCAAGCATGGTCACACTCCCTATGTTATTATTATTATTATTATTATGGTCACACTCCACCGTCCTTGATAACGTGACTCCATTACGGCGATATCTTGATGGAATCGTTCTCCATGTTCATCGCTGACTTCGCCAAGGTTGTCAGGGAAAAAGTCAAGATGCGAATCGAGCAAATGGATTTTGAGGGACGTGTTACAGCCCATAATTCTGTATGCATCTATGCACTGCTTAACAATATGCACATAGTCGACAGATTTGTGATTTCCCAGAAAGTTATCGACGATCGATTTGAATGCCATCCATGCGCGAAGTTCACTACCATGTAACAAGTTCTCGAATTGTTTGTCTGCAATAACTTTCCTAATCTGAGGTACTACAAAGATACCTTCCTTTATCTTTGCATCGCTAACTTTTCTCGAAGAAAAGTGAAAGCTTTGCTCGTTTTATCTAACGCTTTTACGAAATTCTACATGAGCCCCAACTTTATATGTAACGGTGGTAAAATGATGCTGTCTTTGTTAACTAATGGCTCGTGTATTACATTTTTATGCTTGAGCTGCATACGATCCCTGATAGGCCACACCTTTCTTGCATAATGTTCCTGTCTGTTGCGGCTGTCCCATTCACATAGGAAGCAACAAAATTTAGTATACTCAGTCTGCATGCCCGTGAGAATTGCAGTGACCTTTAGGTCTCCACAAATCCACCATTGGTAGTCATTGTACTTTATTTTTGCCAAAAGTATAGCCATATTGTCATAAGTTTCTTTCATATGAACAGAGTAGTCGACTGGAATTGATGAAAATAAATTTCCGTTATGCAATAACACGGCTTTTAGACTAGTCTTGGAAGAGTCGATGAAAAGTCGCCATTCGTTGACTATGTGCTCATGACCGAGGTGCACCATTAGACCGTTTACATCTTTGCAATAGCAAATGTCATCATCCATCTCAAAGTATTGAACAAGTTCTCTGTGTCTATGACGAAATTTAGATATCGGAGTATTGGGCGCTAAAAGATTCCATTCTTTGAGTCGCGAACCTAGTAATTCCGCTTGTCCTTTGGTAAGAGCGAGATCACGTATTAGATCTGAAAGTTCTGAATGGTTAATTAAGTGAACACCATCATTCACCGGTATATAATCCGAGTTAGAATTAGTTTCTAAAGCAGGTAAACTATCACTTTCTGATGGTTCATTCACGTCCAACGGATATTGTTCTGGTGGAACTGGGATCGGACACGTGATTGGATCATGAGGCACTGGTTTCGAAACCGATTCAATATTTGGATAAACCACAGACTTTCTAGTTTTAAAAGTGAAACCATAGATATTTGTCAAGCAGAAGTAACAATCGGTAGCGTGATGTGTCGGTTGACGCCATATTACTGGCACTCCAAAAGGCATCGACTTAGGCTTCGGTGATTTTCGTAACCAACCTGCCAATGTATTTGCACAAGTCGAACAAACTGCATTTGGCTTCCAAGATTTATTTGCATAATCAACTTTCGAGTCGAAATAAAGTTCATATGCTTTCTTTAGTAATGGTGTAAAGTTTTTCTGGTGAACACGATCGGTAAAATATCCGCAAACGTAACGGAACAGATCAGCCGAATTTCTACAACTTCTAGAAGCCATATTTCGCTCAGAATTATTTCAAAATACAGTAACTATTTTAAAAATAGCGTAACATATGTTATGCATCTTTTAGCAGTATAAAAAGTAGAATTATTTTGCATTTTATTAATTTTTAATAAGTTATATAGTAAAAATGAAACGGAGCAAATAACTGTTTCCCAAAAATATATTTATTCACAAATATCTTAAGAACCCGATGTGATAGAGATAAACGGATTTCAAATTTGAAATCAGCGCAAGAAACTGACCCAAGAACACTTATTCTTATATAAGAAAGAAAAATGTTGTTTGTCAGTGTAATTAGTAGTAGTTCAAAATGTAGTCACTTTAAGTGCATAAGGGAATCTTGCAGATAATTATAAATTTTCATCCCTATTGACAACATTTTGTTTTCTCCACTATGTGTGTGTGTTTCTTTCTGTCACTATACGTTCGTTCTCTTTTTCTGGTCTTTAATCTTCTCCGGAATTATTAATCTACCATTCTGCGTGCCAATTCTTCCAATATTCATTGTTTACACTTTCATCGTTCACGGTTATCTTATCATATCTTGTTCTACTTGCCATTCCCTTAATATTACCTATCCACTTGACCCGTTTGAAGCAACATTGACTTCTATTTGTGCAGAGGATGTTCTTTGTGTACTAAATTATGTAACAGCTTCCGGCCGACAGAAAAGGTGGCCGTAAGTAGCGAGACGGGTTGATTGAACACATGTTTGATACGAGGACATCGGTAGCAGATAATAGCCACAAACCATGTGGTGCATGTTTTCCAATATGGATGACAGACGGCAGTTGAGGAGATAAGGTGTCAGTTCGCAAACATGACGTGACCAAATACACGGCCAAATTCACTGGGATGTCGGAAGATGACAGTCTTGTTAAAGATTAAGACACACACAGTGATGTAATACTTTCCGCAGATGGAATTTGTTGTGATAATCAACTACGAGAACGTAACATCTTGGAAGATATAATCCCTGATAGATCTGTGCAGTAGTTAGTTTGTAAACATGACAAGTACTAAAGAAAGTAGCAAGACCTTTTATGGTTATGAAAATCACATGTAAAAGGCTACCCTCTCCAACCAATCTGAAGTTTATTATGGCTGCTTGGCAAGAGCAATAAAACTTTATCCCCAATGTTCAGTTCTCGATCCTTAGCTGTCCTGTTATAATATTGCGCATGTTTGTGACGGACTTTGCGCAAATTTGCCGTAGCCAACTTCCAACCTGTTTGGAGTCGTTTCTTCAATTCCTCAACATAATGTGACGCGGTAATGACTGTGTCACCCGCTTTATCGTCTGTCCAGGATCTCAGAAGTGCCTCTAGAGGACCTTTGATTAGGCGCCCAAACAGCAGTGTTGCTGGCGGGATTCCTGTCGAGTGATGAGGTACCTCTCTGTAGGCGAACAGTGCCGCTGGCAAGTAGGAATCCCATGAACTTGGGTTCTCCTGCTCCAGCTTTCGCAGTATGGAAATTAAGGTTCCATTGAACCGTTCTACTTGGCCGTTGCTCTGGGGGTGATATGCAGAGGTATGAATATGTCGCGTTTGAAAAATCCGAAACACTTCTTCCATTAATTTCCCCCGAAATTGTGATCCATTATCCGCCAGGATCTGAAGAGGGAACCCCAACCTCGTAAATATAGTAAGGAGGGCTTCCGCTACACGAGTTCAGTCGCACGAAGGCATTGCGACTGCTTCTGCCCACATGGAGCATGTGTCGACCAACGTCAAGATGTAGCTATTCTTTTTCTTTGTCCTAATCAGGGGTCCAACAATGCCGACTGCCACCCTTTCGAACGGGGTACATGTTACAGGCATTTTTCCTAATGTTACGGGAGCTACCCAGTGCTTAGGAGCCACCTTTTGGCACTGTGCGCATGACTGAACATACCGCTTGATGTCTGCATTCATCCCTGGCCAATAGTAGTGGCAGGAAATGCGCTGCATGGTTGCTCCAATTCCCATATGTCCGCTGAAAGGTAAGGCATGGCCCATTTCTAACATGTGGGTCCTATAGGATGAGGGGACAATAAGCTGTGAGTGTTCGCTCGCTCCTGTGCCTGCTCTGCCGCACAACAGACCATTCTTCTTATAAATCTCTCCCTTGAGAGGCGGGGTATGAGACATAGGAAGTTTTTTTTAAAACAAGGCGACAAAATGCTATCCGCTGTTTGTGCCTTCTTCAACTCTTCTGGGAAGATGTTGGTCGGAGGTCCAGAATCAGGGTTCTGTCTGCATTGATCCCTGGTCTGTACGGCCGCAACTGACAGAGGCCGGGCTGGTTCTCCTAGGAACACATATCTACAGCCCACAATCAGAGGGTAGATGGGATCCTTTAGAACAGCGGTTCTGATTTCCCCAGTCACATACCGTGATTGAACCTGAATCTTGCACACTGGTAGAATCATGGACGCACCAGATTTGGTGGGTCCTTGCATTTCAATTGTTTCCTCTGTAATTTGGTCAAAATTAACAAGAGCAGCTGCGACGATTGCGTCAAAAGATAATCCAGTGTCATACAAACAGAGAGGTCTCTCCCCATTAACCATAACAGATTCAATGACAGCTGGTCGCTTCGAGGAATCTATGTCATCCTTTGAGGGCTCAGGGCTGTGAGATCTGGTTGTTATGCAAGCTGCATTCATGGGGAGGGGTCGGCGCTTACAATCACAAGAATTATGTTTAGGCGACCTGCAATGTTGGTACACACTCCTCTCTGTGTTTGCTGTATAGGAAGTTTTCCTTTCCGTGTTCTTGTGGGGTTGTCCATTGTTGGTTCTGTCATTGTGAGTTTTCATGTAAGGTTTTGAGCTTGTAATATTATTGGAGCTGTTAGGTGCAGTCTGCCGAGCCGGGTAGTCTGTATATCTCCGTCTGGAGGTCAGAGTCTCAGCCTGTGCATTCTGAAAGCGTTCAGATAATGTAACTAAGGTATTTAACCTTTCTGCCCCGTTTTCTACCAGAAATCGTCTCATCTCAGGGCTCATTATTTCTTTCAGTTGCTCCATTAGTATTAATTCTTGCAGTCCTTCGTAAGATTTCTCGAATGACGCGAGAGTGAGCCATTTCTGCAAATAAGCTTCCAGGCGAGCAGAATACTGGGCGTACGATTCTCCATTTTCCTTACGGAAATTTCTGAACCGTTTCCGGTAAGCTTCAGCATTAAATTCGTACGGAGCTAAGAGGGCTTTCTTCAGACAATCATAATCATCCTGTTCATGTGGAACCAGTTTTAAGAATACATCATAGCCAGCAACCCTGAGTCCTTGCGAGAGTTTCAGATTCCACCTCTTTCGGTCCAGCCCGAATGAAGATGCAAATATCGCGAACCGGTCAAAAAAGCTGTCCCTGTTATCCTTTCCCTCCAAAAATGGCTCCAGAGGGAAAGCCATCGGTCCCAGGTGTGGTGTAGGGAGAGCTGATGCACTATTAGATTGAAAGGGCGAGGGCGGAGAAGATGAATTTTCGGAATTGCTCCCAGCTTCCTTGCTTTTTGAGAGTAGTTCCACATCCAGTTCCTTCATTTTCAGGGCATGTTGTCATTTCTTCTCCTTCTCGTCTGTCGCATTGATTTCACGATCCTTCTCCGCTTCTGCCGCTCTGATTTTCCTGTCCCTCTCCGCTTCTGCCTTTCTGATGCTCTTCATCTCTGAGGATACATAGTCTGCAAGCTTTTTTCCTGTAAGCCCCACCTATTTTCCACTCTCAATTAACAACGCTCTTACTTTTGCTGTTTCTGCCATTGCAATATTGGATCAAGTCGAATGAGCTTGAAGAAACCTACGCACAAACCAATACAGGTAAAAGTAATACTGTCTAATATTAATAATATAGTGTATTACTGCCACAACAATAAAACAAAATTTTGCAACAACAAAAATTTCAACCTGCAGGATAGCTCTTAGTTAAGTAGCTCAGTTAAACCGTGTATACAAACCTAACTAATAAATTGGACCATACACTAGAAGACCAGTCACCAGTTATATTTTGTGTACTATTCTATCTGTGCAATATACTGCATATAAGATCAAACCAGTTACGTGCAAAGTGTACTGGGAAGCTGTATAAGATTACTCGATAACCAAACTATTAACCAAGGTTTGTTACCCAAAAGTAAAATGTATATTATCAATACATTAATTGTAGTCTAGGGAACATACAGATGCTACGAGTTCAATCCGGGACGAGCAGTCCAGTTTGTGGCGACAGGGTAGAAGAGAGGATAGACAAAGAAATAAAAGAGAGTACCAATCTCTTCCAGAGTGTCTTTTGGCTCGCTGTAGGTGATAGTCCGACACTTGTAGGAAGAAATATTTCAGGAGACTGAAATTTAAACTCTTCTGAGTTAAGTCAAGAAGCAAATCCCATCAAGGATCCTGAGAGTAGGTTAGGTCTTCAGCCACACTTCTCCTGAGGTCTGATATGGCTCATGAGACCCCCAGCTGGTAATTAAGATAATGATTAACAAAATCAGTTAACTACCTAGCAATACAGAACATTTAGTGAAAAGAAAGAAACAACAGTGAAATTCTTTTCAATGAATATATATTAGCTCAAGCTATATTGGTTACAGAAAAACACAAGGAGGAAAAAATAGGTATATATTGTTATATGTATATATTACTGAGTAAAGGGAGATAAAATTAGCCTACACAAAAGTTATGTTTATTATTAGGGTACCCTTCACGATGGCTGAGGTTTATGTCCTAATTCTAATCACTGACTGGTATGACACGATATCTTTTAATGTTGGTCCTTTCTTAAAAAGCATTTATCATGAATGTTGTTGCTGCTGTATGACTTCACAATATCACTGCAAGTTTTCTCCCCCTGCCCAAATTGCTGGAATAGTTCGTAGTTGTATACTGCAAGGTTTCACTGCACGACTGAGAATTTACCTGCGTTCGTCACCACCAGGGAGCTAGGAGATACACACAAAGGAACAATCTATTTATCTCTCTGGTTAGAGGCAATAATTGTCCTGAGTGTGGTGTATAAACTAGGCTCAGATATCAGTCATATTATTACATAAATGACATGGACCAATGTTGAGCGCCATTCTTCGAGCTGCAAACATATAATATTAATAGGGTAGGGGCATACACATATCATCAACTGTTGTAAAGGCATACAAAGATCATACAACATTAAATACATGAATGCGATAAAATAAACAACAATTACATGAAAGTATGCATAAAAGAAAGAACTGCATTGACAGAAAAGCTGTGCAAACATTCAATAAAGTTAATTGCATATAAGGAGATTCCCATGTGGTGATTCCCATGTTAACTTGTGAATTTCCTTATGTGGGAATCACCAAATGGTCGGGACAGAAACCAGATAGACCACATCATGGTTAACGGTAGATGGAGACATGCATTACAAGATGTGAAGGTAAGAAGAGGTGCAGATGTGGGAAGTGATCACCATTTAGTAGTAGCAAAACTGAAAGTGAAACTAAGAAGGGCTGGACCAACTGTAACTACACAGAAAAGGTTTGACATCAGCAAATTGAAGGACCCCCTTACCAGAAAAGCTTTTGCGGCCGACATTAAGAAACGATATCAATTTGCCAAAAGCCAGGAAAAGACATTGACTGATGATATAGACCAGAATTTCAACACCATTTCAACAGTATATAAGGAAAGTAGCAAATCATGCTTAGGATTCCAGGAAAGGAAGAAGCAAGACTGGATAACACCAGAAACACTAAACACCATAAAGATGAGAAAGGAAATGAAAAGAAAGAAAACAGAAGCGAAGTCCCCCAGGTTAAAGCAACTATATAGCGAACAGTACAGCCAGCTGGACAGGGAAGTTAAACGCCAAACCCGAACCAACAAAAGGAATTTCCTAGACGATCTTGCAAAACAGGCAGAAGAGGCAGCACTGAGAAATGAACAAAGCACAGTATACAAAATAACTAAATTCATCAGCGGAAAACAAGGTGCAAACAATATTACATTAGTAAGAGATAAGCAAGGAAATCTCATCAAGACAGCAGAAGGACAGGAAACAAGATGGGCAGAGCACTTCAGAGAAACTCTGAACAAGGAAATACCAGAGACACAATTGAATGTTCCTGAGGCTGAAAACGATCTAGATGTAAATACAGACATTCCACGAAAAGAAGAAATCATCACAGCAATCAAAGGGTTAAAGAACGGTAAAGCTCCGGGCCATGATAACTTAAATGCAGAGCTATTTAAGACAGACCCTGAGCTAGCAGCAGAACTATTAGAACCACTATTTGCACAAGTGTGGAAAACGGGGACAACACCATCAGAGTGGAACAAAGGAATAATTGTCAAATTGCCCAAAAAGGGAGATCTTGCAGACTGCAATAATTGGAGAGGAATCACTCTTCTCTCAGTTCCCAGCAAAATACTAGGCAGGATAATTATACAGAGAATTTCAAAGGCAGTAGACTACAAACTGAGGAAAGAACAAGCAGGATTTAGAAAGAACAGAAGATGTGTAGACCATATATTCACTCTCAGGAACATTATAGAGCAGTGCTCAGAATGGCAAAGACAGCTTTACATAAATTTTGTTGATTTTGAAAAGGCTTTTGACAGCATACATAGGGACAGTTTATTGAAAATACTGAGGGCTTATGGAATTCCAAGCTGCATAGTGGCAATCATAAAAAGCCTCTATGCCAACTTTACGTGTAGGGTTGGGCAGAGCAACCTAACCTTCGAGGTGAAAACAGGAGTACGACAGGGATGCCCCTTATCAACCACTCTTTTTTAACAGTCATAGACTGGGTGATGCGCCAGACAACAGAGGGCAGTCCAAGAGGAATAAGATGGACTACATTTTCTACATTGGAAGATCTGGAATATGCAGATGACATTGCACTGCTGGCACATTCACATCAACACATCCAGGAAAAAACGGATAGACTTAATAAATTTAGCCAGCAGGTGGGCTTGGACATCAATTTAAAGAAGTCTCAGGTCATGACGCTCAATGTGAGCAACCCTGAGCCCATATCAGTAAGGAATCAGCAATTGGTACAGACAGATACCTTCACATACCTAGGAAGCATAGTAACACCAGACGGTGGGGCAGGCAAAGACATCAACATCAGAATGAATAAGGCAAGAACAGCCTTCTTTAGCCTAAATAACATCTGGAAGTCCTCCCAATACAGCACAAGCACACAATTAAGATTATACCACAGCTGCGTGCTTTCTGTGCTTCTCTATGGTGCGGAATGCTGGAGAGTCACAGAGAAGGAAATGTCAAAATTGTCCTCTTTTCACACAACATGCCTAAGAAAAATTCACCGCATTTTTTGGCCGAATACCATCACCAACCAAGATCTGCTTACTCGTAGCAAGCAAGAGGACATGCACACCATCATAGCTGGCAGACGCTGGAGCTGGGTTGGTCATGTCCTCAGAAGAGACCCCGATGCCATCACAAGAACAGCTATGCTTTGGACCCCTGAAGGAAAGCGAAAGAGAGGCCGACCAAAAACAACTTGGCGGAGGACTGTGGAGGCTGAGATGCAAAGAATGAACCAGAGTTGGTGCACTGTACGAAGGATGGCCACCGACCATGCAAAGTGGAATCAATTTGTTGTTGCCCTACAAGACGCCACTAGGCGTGATGGCCACTGACTGCTTTGACTGTCGGTGGTTAAGGATCGAAGAAGAAGAAGTAGATATAAGGAGATAATAATTGAAAGCAGTTCGAACATTCAATACAAATGTCCAGCTCACCCGCTTTGTTCCAATATTGCAGTTTGGTTTCTCAAAGACGGCATAAAAGCAATTCTTTTGCCTGGTAGTCTGACAAATTACACGCTAGAAGTTTCCGCCGGGGCTTGCAGATGTGAGTAAAGACACAACCGATATATTTTACATCTATACTTTTAACAGCGGTCACTGACCTCATTCAGGTCAGGAAAACCACTTGCGAACTGAGTCATTGGTGAATGTTCTGTCAGCTACTGCACATAGCTCTAGGTCACTGAGAAATCCTTAATATTCTGGGTCATTGGGCAGAGATCACCCGGTCACTTGCCGGTCTCCCCAGCTGACTGGGTCATTGGCGTCTCAGGTAAATAACAAAGCGACATTGAACTGGAAAACCATCGGTATCTTCGGTCACTGTCCTACCTGGCCTTAGAAATCACGAAAGAGAGAGAGAAAGAGGGAGAGAGAGAGAGAGAAGAGAGAGATAGAAGAAGTTGGCGAAGAATTTCGCGACAACGTTAACGTGGGTTACTAGCGTTAGCGTATACCATCCGGTCACATATGTCATGGGGCCTCAAAAAAGTATCCCGTAGGGAGACATTTTCGTCCTATCATTTAACCTAACAAATCCCTATACAATATATTACGCCAAATGTCAGATATGCTTATGAGCATATGCTTATGAGCCAAATACTAATACAGTCGTATAATTCTTCATATTATATGAGAACTTTCAGAGTATGAATCATCATCAAGAATATTCAGCATGGAATTCGTGCAAGTTTATCTTCACTGTAAACAATTACATTTTTGAGAAGTTAATACTCAATTCGATTCTTTATACTTTTTCCATCTACTAATACTTCAGAAGTGTCTATTAAGGATTTGGGCGCTCCACTTGGAGGAGCCTCTACTTCATCAATGGCTAATTCTTATCTCTGCTATTTTGTTGCTACATTGGTTCATAGCTACAACTTTTCTAGCTGTGAGTAGTAATTATACAGTCAGCATCGATAGGCAGTCAGCACGACTTCTACTTACGTATAAAAGTCAAAAATACGATTTCACACAAAATCTTGTTCTTGGCGATGAGGTTAAAACCATTGTCAATAAACTGTAAACCAATGTCTTGAGATTCTCGAAGACTGAGCCGGACTTTTGTGACAGTCTGGGTGAGCGCCTTGTTGCTACATCCCAGATAAAATCGCGTTCTTGTGCTATGGCTCTCTAGATGCATCTAACTAATAAAATATATTCTTTTACTAATCTCATAAGTGGTGCAGGGCTTGCCGACTTAGAGCAGTTTTCATTGGTTATACAAATTGTAAAGATTTATTTCATTAGCTACAACTATCGTTACCTACTTAACATAGAATTTAAATAAGCTCATGCAAATGAGATGATGTAGACATCTAGTTAGCGTTGCTGGGCAACTCCCGCCAAAACTTATAGTTAAGGGAACACAGTTAGAAAACGTTTTGTGCTTCGATGTCTATGATGCATATAGTAATTTATTCTGTCTTTATTTATTATGTTAACGTGGGTTACTAGCGTTAGCGTAGGCCATCCGGTCACAAATCCTAAATTGTAGTAATGGGGTGGGAAGGGGCCATGTAGAGGAATAAATCAGTTTTATATAGCCCTGTTGAACTGCCGTGTGGCCAGGTCTTTCATAGCTGTTTTCCTATAGGGAACAGAACCCGTTCACCCGCGCCATAACGCTAGCTGGGTAACGCTCCTAACTACCATGGGTAATTAAATAAATACATATAAATGGGTTATAGCATGATCTCGTAGCAAATAAAGAAGCAGAAAACTAGACAACAGAAAAACAACAGAAGTGATAAGTTTACCGGAGACTTGAACCCAGGACTGTCCGAGCGGCAACACCACCCTTCGACGGGAGTGAACTGTGACTATCCACTCTGCCAACAAGGCACCACAAAATAGTGCTTCATGGACAGAGGTCATTACCACGACCCTTCCACGTAACTCACGAAGGACCGAGGAACGTCCTAGACTATTTATAGACGCAATAACTTCTTTAGCTTTTCTATGAACCAAGATAGGTCAGATTACACATGACGAAGGCAGTGATACTGCGTCAAGTAAATTAAAGAAGACTGAGACAAGTACAGGTTAGTAAGGTAGGTTTTATGGTTTTTGTATAATAAAGAGAGAACCGTGAGGCATGTGAACATTAAATGAATAAATACACATGAACAGGTATTAGCAGGACCTCGTAGGTAATACAGAAGTAGAAAACTATACAAAAGAAAAACAATAGTAGAGATAGGATTACTCGGGACTCGAACCCAGGACAGTTTTCTACTTCTTTATTTCCATAAAGTGCCTTCTGTTACCTGTTTATGTGTATTTATTAAACTTACGTGAAGCAAAGTTTGAAAGAAATTTGTAAATTAAAATTTTGCCTCGTTTTGGCGAGACGTGCCCCGTTCAACCTATACACAGGGTCAGTCGGTTATATTAGGGTTTATGTCCAAATATAAAAGACCTTGTGGTCTGGTTGGAACACGTATGGGAGAGTACGAACCCAAAAACTATCATCGGAAATAAAACGGCTTAAACCGTTTACGAAGAGAAAAAACATCTACAGTGTTATTTTGTGAAAGAAATATGATAAAACACATATGTGTGTTCTAAAGCCCGTGGGCAAATACGAACGAGACGCCACTGCAGACTCATCTGTTCTGATTACTTCTAATGGAGTAATTGATAAAACAAACGTGCGAAAATTGGCTGTAATTACTTCCCTTAGCGGCCACCTAAAAATCTGAAATGGCGATTGCTGCTCATATGAAGCGTAACTGTAGAAAAACAGAATGGAATTTACACACGTATACTTGAGGCACGCTTGCGTATAAAAAAATATACCCACACACAAACGAGCTTTTGTCTTTTATTCTGCTTTTTTTCCCTTGTGTTCCTCGTGGCACTGTTTTCATGTCTCAGTGAACAAGACATGAACGATTTGATTGTTTTATGAACCTTTGTCTGCTAAAGAAAGTTTATGAGCATAAGATTATGCATTCCTGAGAAATGGTGCGTCAAAGTATGGTATATTCATTCTCTTATTTCTCTCTCGCTTTCTCTCTCTCTCTGTCTCTCTCTCTTTCTATCTCTATCCTCTCTCTCTCTCTCTCTCTCTCTCTCTCTCTCTCTCTCTCTCTCTCTCTCTCTCTCTTTATCGCTCTATTTTGTTGATCATACTCCGCTGTTTATTACGTTAGCTATAACACAATCACCCTATGTATAACTCCAGGGGGTCTCAAAGGTGACAAAGAAAAATAAATAGTATCAGTCATCCCTCATGCATGTCGTAATAGGCAATTAAGATGTTCATTCATAACCCTCCACTCCCAAAGGAGCATAGGCCTTCAACAAACACATGCCAAGTCCTCCTGTCACGTGCCATCATCTCAAGTTCTTTCCACGTTCTCCTTATCATTTTCACCTCTGTTTCCAGCTCTCTTCTCCATGTGCTTCTTGGTCTACCTGTGCTTCTCTTGCCCTGGGGTTCCAGAACAAGGACTGCCTTGTAATTCTATCAACAGGTTTCCTCAGTGTGTGTCCTATCCATCGCCATCGTCTTCTTCTCATCTCTTGTTCCACTGGCACTTGTCTAGTTCTTGTCATCAGTTCCACGTTGGTAACCTTGTCATACCATTTTAATCCCTCTATTCTACGCAAGCACCCATTTATGAAAGTCTGTAGCTTTTTGGTTATTGTCTTTGTTGTTCTCCATGTCTCAGAGCCATACAATAGGACTGACTTCACATTTGAGTTGAAGATTCTTATGTTCGTGTTGGATCCGATTTCTCTTGATCTTCATATATTTCCCAATGCAATGAAAGCTCCTCTTGCTTTTTGTATTTTTATTTTGATATCACTGTCTGTCCCTCCAACTTTGTCTGTATTGCTGCCAAGATATGTGTACGATTCTACATCTTGTATTGGTGTTTCTTCAAGTTCAACCCTGTTATCATTACCTGCATTTATTCTCATTATCTTTGTCTTTTTCCTGTGTATTTTCAGACCCAATTGCTGTGACCTCTCATCGAGTGTTTTCAATTTGTCCTGCATCTGATTACGGTTATGGGACAGAAAAGCTAAGTCATCAGCAAAATCCAGATCATCCAACTGCTTAGTCAGAGTCCACTGGATTCCATTTCTGTTGTGTGTTGTCGATGTTCTCGTAACCCAGTCTATTGCTAGTAAGAAAAGAACTGGAGACAAGAGGCATCACTGTCGCACTCCTGTTCTTATCCCAAACGGTTCTGTAAGCTGTCCTTCATGAAGAACTCTGCATGTCATGTCTTCATATATTTTCTTTATTAAATTAATAATCTTCAGGGAACTCCATAATGCCTCATCAATTTCCAAAGTGAATCTCTGTCTACACTGTCAAATGCCTTTTCGTAGTCCACAAATCCGATGTATAGTTGTGAATTCCATTCCAGACTTTGTTCAACTATTATTCTCAAAGTGGCTATCTGGTCTGTACAGGATCTGTTTTGTCGAAAACCTGCTTGTTCATCTCTCAGTTTCTTGTCTATGGACTCTTTTAATCTTTCAAGGATAATCCTGTTTAATACTTTTCCTGGCACTGAATGTAACATTATTCCTCTATAATTTGTGCACTCTTGTAAATTTCCCTTCTTAGGCAACTTAACCAGATATCCTTCCTTCCATTCTGCTGGTATCTCTTCCTTTTTCCAGACTTTACCAAGTAATTTATATAACATCTCTGTCGCCGTGTCGATATCTGCTTTGATGGCCTCTGCTGGAATGCCATCAGGTCCAGACGCTTTTCCATCTCTTAGAAGCTTTATGGCTTTCTTTATTTCTTCCTTCGTTGGTCTTTCACCGTTAATTTGTAGCTCTTCTTCTGCTGGCTGGATGTCCGAGGGGTTTTGTGGAGTTGGTCTATTGAGAAGGTCCTCAAAATATTCTGTCCACCTCTTCATTTACTCTTGTATATTGCTGAGCAGTTTTCCATTCTTGTCTTTTATGAAGCAACTTGTTTGCTTGTATTTCCCCGTTAGCTTCTTTGTGCTTTTATACAGTTCTCTCATATACCCTTTGGCTGCAGCATCTTCTGCCTCTCTTGCCAACTCCTCAATATACTTCCTCTTGTCTGTTTTGATACTTCTTTTTACTTCTTTGTTTGCTTCTGTGTACACTTCTTGAGCCTTGGCTTTGGAACTTCTGGTTTTGCTTGTGTTTAAATCTGCTTTCTTGTTTTTCCTGTCTTTTATCTTATTGATGGTTTCTGGCAACCTCATCATGAAACAACCACCTCAATAGCACGCCCTTTGATGTTGGTTTCCGCAAGAGGACGATCTGCAGTGGTAAGTCTATTCTCGATGACCAGAGAAAAAGAAGATTATAATGACAGCACTGTCGGTCAAATGTTCAGTTTTTTCTCTTGGTGGTTCTCATCAGTTTTCGTATTTATGCATGAATATTATATACACAAGAAGGGATCCAAAGATGCAGCAATAGAGAATGCAATCAGCGACCCATAGCTTGACTGCTTGCGTCAGGGTCAGCGAACCAGAGCTGACCTAGACCCTACTCCACCTCCACGTGGTGGTCCTGGAAACAGGCTGCATCACTACAGTCTAGCAGAGAGAGTAGGGATCGAAGTGGGAAGGCAAACCCGGTCCCAAAAAATGCCGTGCTGAAGTCGGATGCGTCGGCCGAAAGGCGCAGATATCGCAGCTCCGGTGTAAACAGACACAACGCAACCAACGGTCCTTTTCAGGACGAACGAGGAAGAAGAAGAATATACACAAGAAAGAAGATATTATTGTTTTCTTTGTTATTTTGTTGACAATTCTATGGGGATTGTCGCATGTTGTAAAAAACAGAAAAGTTGGAATGGACGGATACAACGGCAAATGTTTAGGAAAAAGACGCACAATACAAGAAATAAAATTGGTGCAGAACGGGGGGAGAAAGGGGGAGAAATAATGCAGAAATTATTATCATGATATGAAAAAACAGTAAAAACCATGATTGATAAACAGCTCGATGATCAGAAAGTTTTAACGGGATTTGAATATAAACGTCTTTCTACATGGTACTCGAAGACGACAGAAATCTTTCTCCGTGCTAAAAATGTGAATTTTTTGTTTTTTTGTTTTTTTCAATTCAGTTACATTTTAAAAATTTGTTTAATTTAAAGTGTTTGCTACTTTCTTTTGTATCACGCCCCTGTCATCCATTTACCATATACAGGGAACTGTTGATTATATCAGGACTTTTTAAAAAAAAAATAATTAAGAAAAATATCCCGTTCAACCTCTGATGGGTTATAATTAGGATATATATTGTTTTCAATTCAAAATAATATGAACAACTGCCGATATGAGAAAGTGGCATCACATTTGTCAAATCATTGTAAATAGGGACAATCACAATTGTGCTTATACGTTAAATAAATAAATAAATAAAAACAATCAAAATGAAATCTCTGAACAAGAATAATATTAAAGTGGAGGGGTGTAAAGGCCTTGTGGTTCCAGTTATATAACTGACTTTAACAGATATTTAATTCACTTTCATCTGTTACAAGTCACATGAATTGTAAGAACAGCATCAGACCTTCACATTCCCAGCCGCTATTAACATTTGTTCGAGTTAAATATTGTTTGACTATATTATGCAGTTCCCTAGGTCTGTCTATTCTTAACACCTCTTCTTTATTTATAGGTAAGTTGGTGTCGTGTGGTGTGTACTGGGGCAACTACGACAGTAGTTTTTGCCAGGAATAGTCTATGAGATATTAGATATAAGGTCTCTAGAAATTGGCTCGTTAAGAAAGAATAAAGACCTATTCGAGATAGGGACAAGAAGGCAGGAATGCGAATGCTTTCCACTGGACAGTGTTTTCTAATTAATTATGGAAAGAGTTCTGTTTCCCCACGACCTTAGCTTCTGCCCTTAGATCCCGTAAAAGAAAAAGCCCCCAACCTCATCTGAGTAGAGAAATGTTCCTATAGGTGAATATGTAACACCGACAGCACGAGTGATACATTAAAAAACTAGATAATGATCAAACGATCGTTGGGTTTATTAATGAAATATCCACACATATAGGGTTAGTAATGGTTATAACGTGATGATGGTGAAAGACGATTCACGCAAAACACACAGATGAGATAATAAAATTGCAGTTAATTAAGTAGTAGTTAATTAAGAATGAACTGGTGTAAAGCGAAATGATGATGATGTGGTATGATACGTGTTACCAAAATGGTGAGTACTCTACACAGTCCATGTGTCTCTAAATGCTTTGCATTGATATGACGATTCACATGTATGCATACACTGTCCCAAGTTGTTATACGTTAAGTCGAGTTGGGTATCTCTAAGCCGAGGACGTTCTGATGAAAACTGTTGTCGCACTGAGAACGCTGACGAGATATTTATGTATATTCCTTCACTGTTTGAGTATATCTCTGTAGTGTTGATCAACAGTTAATAGCAGTCATATGAACAAAGGGTCTGTTGTCTAATCTCCCGAGGGTACTGGCCAGACTGGATATCTTCACGAAATGTTAGTGATATGTAGACTCATAATCTTGCGTAGTTAGTCGTGATTCATAAAATATACTTTAGAGTCTGCTTCATAGAATGCGCTTAAGAGTGTGATGCACTTGGTATAAATATGCGATTCCTCTTTTGAGCTCTTTTGCTTGACTTCAGATAATAATGATCTTTCGAGTGATTTGAATTTATGATGACTCTGTATTGAACTTGTGATAACGATGTATTGAACTTGTGAGCCAGCAGTATATGGGTGACGAAAAATGCTGCGTCCACCTTCTGACTTGTGGGTGAGACAATATTCCTCTTTAATTGAGGAATGCAAGATGTCCTATGGCGAATTCTGCTAGCGAAATGTCCGTTTTTGATAACTTATTTCTGGTTAGAAGTCAGACACGGTGCGTGTAGACTCAGACTTCTGATGAACTGAAGACACACAAAAGTCTTCGTAAGTTTTTCACATTTAACATCACTGGTTGACTTTCATTCATACTACTGCTCATTATTGATCTCTTTCTGAGTTCAATTCTAATGATGTTACATATCTTGTGCATGAGAGTGTGTGCGCATGGGAGACTGTGATGATGATGAAGGTGAAGTATGAACTATTAATTACCTCCTATCATCCTATCATCTTCTAGGAAAATCATCTGATTTTATTAATCAGTTATGCAAAGAATTATTTGAAACTCTATCTTTCGCACATTTTAGCTGTTAGGTTAAAATAAACAAAAATTAAGAAAATGTATTAATAATCTGTATAAGATCTACTAACCTTCTTTTCCCTTCGCAAAATCCTTTAAGAACACATTTCATCACAGAACTGAATTATATCCACTCTGAATAAACACGTGTATTTAGGCTAGGCGTTTTTGGGATTGTATCTCTGCCTCACAATATAAAAACTGAACTGCTTCCTCTAACAAGCTACGCGGTAGATTATATTTCTGGAAGTCTAATGTGGGTGTCTGGATCCCTGACATCCAGATCCGCCCATACCAACCAATCCTTAATAGCCCCTCTGGTCACTCATTCACAGGATCGCTCTTGTCCCCTGTCAGTCCAAACGTGGGTGTGGTTTGACAAACAGGTATGGAGATAATTGGCGGGCTAATGCAAAGGTGCTGTCAAATTGCTGTCACCTTACTCTCTGATTGTTTATTGTTCACCTGGCCAAGCTGGGCATCCAATGTGGTAACCCAACGCTTGTCTGAACAGCGGCCGACCAAAGATAACACCATTTCAGCACGAGACGTTTTCACCTGGCCAATCTTGGCGTACAATGTGGTGTCACAGAAATTACAGCATGCCCAGATGTCTGATTGGGATGACCAGATGTGTTTTCACCAGATTTATCACGATGCAATGTGGGCTTCAAACGATAATGTCAGGTATGGGGACTCAATCAAAGGACTTTATTTCCCCCGATGAAAGAACAAATGTGGTTCTCTAGATACCGGTCGCGAGTAATCACAACGATGAAATAGCAAATGTGAGATCGCAAATGTGGAATGAAAGAGCAAATGTCGGAGAAAATACAATACGAAAGATGTAGGAAAAGATAGAGCAATAAGGCCTTTGCGCTCGTTTATCACAGTTGGATGCTTGCAAATAATCTAATATTGGTATTCTCATTTGTTCATACCTCTTACATTTTAACAAGAAATGTTCTATATTATTGTCTTGAAGACATCCTGCACAGTATGGTTCTTCTATTCTGAAATAGCCTTTTCCCAGCTGTAGTCTGAGAAGTTTTTTATTACTGGGAATTTTCAATTCCCTAGATAGCTGACATTTTCTTGTTGGAGCCTTGAACATCTTATATGCATGTCTTCCTTTCAGATTTTTATCCCACCCTGCTTTCCATTCATCTGTTATTAAATCTTTAATTAAGCTCTTAATCTTTGATCCCTACATTTACAAGGTACTAGATTTTTTTTCAGATCTACCTTTCTTGGCTTGTTATTCTGCCTTTTCATTTCCTTCTATGCCAACATGTGAAGGTATCCAAGCAATTAAGACTGAACATCCTCTGGAATATAAGTATGTAGTCGCCAGAAATATCTTCACTGCTATATCAGGTCTACTACATTCTCGTAAGTTTCTAAGTGCTTTAATTGTAGAAAGAGAGTCAGTTAAAACTGTTAGTTTTTTGGGAGGGTTATTAGAGAATATTTCTAGTGCTTTTAGTATTACCACCATCTCTGCAGTGAAAATGGATGTATTTTCCGTGATGCTATATTCTTTTGCCATTTTCCATATTTGAATCTATATTCCTATCCCCAATTTGCCATCCTCTCCCTTGGATCCATCTGTGTACACAGTAATGCTGTCTTTTTATATTTGTTGTATATATTTATTGGCTGTGTTTTTAATATTTTCTATATTATTTGTTTTCTTAAGTATTTCTGCTAGGTGGTAGTCTGTATCTGGTTTCTTGATCCCCCAGGGCGGAATTACTGGCTTATATTCACAACTGTTATTAATTGATGTAATTAATGTACCCAGATGGACAATTTCCTCCATACACTTCCATCCTGTAGGGTATCTAGTGGTATTCATTGGATTGGCCTGAGTTGTTAGTTGGCATCTGGTAAAAGCTGTATGTGCTGGGTGAGACTTATCTAACATAACTCTGTTCATGTAATTTAGTCTTAACTCCTTTCTCCGTAATTCTAAGGGTAGAATTCCTAAAGCCACCTCTATAGCTCCCATTGATGTTGATCTGATTGCACCTGCTATTGTACATAAAGCTTGATGCTGAATTCTGTCTAATTTAATCTTCTTACTGTGTGCAGCAGAGTCATATATTATACTTCTGTGATGGGGCCGTAAAGACACCCCGGCTTCCCCCTTCATGTTCATGGCATATTTATCGCCCGTATATTTTCGATGTGCGCGCAACCCACGTGACTTTCAGCCCATGTGGCGGTGCGAGCAAGCATTGCTGGGATGTGAAAATTCTGACAAAGAAGAAGATTGATGACTAGGCCATAATAAAGCCTAAGAAATAGTTGTGGTGTGTTATATTTGATAGTCGTGTGTTATATTTGATAGTTGTGGGCCATATCTGTGTTTTCATGCCTAATAGAGCAATTAAGGCGAGTGTTATTTGCGTGGCGCCATTACTACGCGCTGCGCAGTAAGTTGAGTGATTCGCTCGAGGGCTTATATAAAGAGATAGCGAGCGGCAAACAGGCCAATTTGAAGATTCAGACGAGACGAGAGAGAAACGAAGTTAGGCTAGCCCTGTGTCGGTAGAAGAGGAACAGAGACATGACACATTAGCAATCGAGCACAGGCTGGGTGTTTGTTTGGAGTTTGGTTTGTTGGTTTATTTGTTTAATGTTTGCTTCGGGTGTTTAAATGTCACTGATAGGGTTGTAGAAATAAATACAGCTCCTGCCTCAAGAATAAAAGTTTTATTGTTGAATCGGGCCGGTTGCGAGTGTGCAAGAGAGTGATCAAATATCACAACATCATCATCATCTCGCCCACCCTATCACACTTCCATAATCTATTTTTCCTCGAATAAAAGATTTATAAAAAGAGAACATTGTCTTAGTGCTTGCACCCCATCCATTACCTTTCAAATAACTTAATAAGTTAGTCAATCCTCTGCAAGACTCCACTAGTTTATCTACAAGTTTATTCCAGTTCAGCTGTTGGTCCAATATCATTCCTAGATATCGAGTGGTTTGCACTGTATTAATGTTTTGCCCTTGGATATTTATGTCTATAATTTTATTTTTTACAACCCTACCTTTACGGAAGATAATTCCGAATGTTTTATTTGCCTTCAGCTGAAAACCCCATTTTGTCATCCATTTACATACTTTATTTATTTGCTTCTGTAGATCCTTAAATAATTTTGGCAGATGTCTCCCAGTCCTCCATATAGCAACATCATCTGCAAACTGTGACAATTTGTTATATCATTAAATTCTTCACCAAAATCATTTACCATTATTGTAAAAAATTGAAGGAGACATTACTGATCCTTGGGGTATTCCATTTTGTTGTTCATACAGTTCTGATCTTTCATTGTTTACCTGAACAGTGAAATATCTATCTTGCAGGAAATTCTCTAAATAATTATATATTTTACCAGTTACTCCTATCTTCTTCATTTTAAAGAGAGCACCCTCTCTCCAACATTCATCATAAGCCCTAGCTATATCTAAAAAACTACCACAGTTTTTTCTTTCTTTTGAAATCCTGCCTTTACTTCATGTTCCAATTTAATTATCTGATCCATAGTGCATCTGTTCTTCCTGAATTCTGACTGAGTTTGATTATATAAATTATTCTTTTCCAAATAAAACTTTAATCTTTTATTTACTATGGTTTCTAATATTTTACCTAGATGGGAAGTTAAAGAAATTGGTCTGTATGAACTGGCATCGTGTGCATCTTTTTCTGGTTTTAGTATTGGAATAATTACTGCTGTTTTCCATGTTTTGGGAATTTTTCCTGTATTCCAAATTTTTTAAAAAAGGGATGTTATAATTTCTATGGTACTTTTTGGTATGTGTTTCAAGATTTCATGGCTCAAGATGTCATGCCCTGCTGATGTATTTGTTTTGTCCTTTATTATATTTTCAACTTCTTCCATTGTAATATATGCATTTAAATATGATAAATTTTCAGTATTATAAGGTAATTCTTTACTGAGTTTTTTAAGAAGTGTTGCTCTTCTGTTGACTTCAGCCTGTCCTAGATTTTCCTTAGAACTGACTCTATGGTAGTACCTCGCCAGCACCTCTGCTTTCTGCCAGTCAGTCTCTGCCCTTTTAGGTATTTTTATATTAGGTATTATCATATGTTTAGTTCTGCCTTTAATGGCTTTTAACTTATTCCACACATCTGTTGTAGAGTTAGTTGTAGGGTTCAGTGTTTGGCAGAAATTTCTCCAATGATTTTCTTTTGCCTTAAGTATTATTCTGTTTGATTCATTTCTTATGTTGTTATAAATATCTAAATTATCTTCAGATCTATGCTTTCTATATTCTTGTAGAGCTTGTTTTCTTTGTTTTTGAATTTCTGTACATCTAACTGTCCACCATGGTACTGGGTTTTTGTTCCAATGTTCATTCCTTTTTGTTTCCTTAATGCTTTGTGGAATTATGTGTTCTGGCATATATGCATTTGGTATATGTTTAACAGCTATTAGTAATATTTCTTTTGTGAGATTATCTGCAAATACATCTATATTTTCATTTTCTATATTATTCATTTTTATCTCTTCCATTTCTACCTGAAAAGCTACACAATTAGCTTTATTATAGTAAAATTTCTGTTTTTCTACCAGTTTGTTAGGTTTGTAATTATCTTTTAGTGTTATTTCAATGGGTAAATGATCTGAATTTGTAACCCCAATAACTTCCCATTTTGCATTAGTGTCGTAGATTTCTGATAGGGGAATTAAGACTTGGGTTGGTTCCTTCTGAATAGATTAGAATGCGTGATAGCCACAGTGAGAGATGATAGTAGAAATAGATTTCCACGAGTGAGAAAGTCCCCCCTTTAAGATATGGAAGCACTCCATTTCTACGTTATGGAAATAAATTTCCTATATCCGTAGCTTCAGGGTGTCTGTCCTCTTACTTCTCATCTCCCCCCTCCGTCTCTGTCCAATTCCTACTCATGAAGTCTACTCCCAAAGTTTCCTTTCTCTGGAATGTCTCCCATGCGCGCTTGAAAGAGCGTCGCCGCTTTTGACATTTTTGAAAGATTTCGTGTGGGTGCAGTGTAATTTCCCTGCCACTATCGTCATCTTCGTCAGTTTTGGCGATCGTCAGGAGATGATCGGAGGTTGGCACCGGTCTTTCCAAGAATTTCTTTAACAGATTTAAATGGAAAACCTTCTTCTTTCCTTGAATAGAGATCTGGTAGTTAGCCTTAGAAATCTTTTTCAGGGCGGTAAACGGCCCTTGCCATCCGATCCTCAGTTGGTTGTTCCTGGTGGGGAGTAACACCAAAACTTTCTCTCCTACTTGCAGTTCTCTTTCTGTCGCGACTTTCCTGTATCGGTTAGCGTGCTTTGTGCGTGCTCGCTTAAAGTTGGTCGTTGCTAGGTCCCATCCTAGTTTCAACCTTCCTTTTAAATCCGACACATATTTACTTGCTGAGACAACTGTCTCATCAGCCTTCTGGTCTGTCAGCGACCAAAGTAAGGCTTCAAGCGGCCCCTTGCCGAATAAAAGTGTAGCTGGCGGAAATCCTGTGGAAGTATGAGGAGATTCTCTGTAGCCAAATAAAGCTGCCGGAATGCAACAATCCCAATCTTCAGGTTTCACTTGTGCCAGTTTACTTAGCATCATTTTGAGGTTTCCGTTAACACATTTCCGGCCGGAGTATATGGCTTAGTGTAGATGTGTTGGGTCCTCAAGATCTTAACGATCTCATCCATCAACAGGTTTCGGTATGGAGATCCGTTATCCGTCAACACTTGCTGAAGGAATCCCAACCAAGTGAAAATCTGCACTAGGGCTTCTGCGACATGCTTAGCCTCTGCACATGTTAGCGGATAGCTTCTGCCCATAAAGTGCATGTGTCGACTAAGGTGAGGATATACCTGTTCCTTCTTTTAGTCCTTTCGAAAGGCCCTAAAATGTCGATCACAACCCGTTCGAATGGTGTTCCCACTACTGGCATTTCACCCAACGAGACTGGGGGTGTCCGTTGCTTGGGTGGTACACGTTGGCACTGGGCGCAGGATTTGACATACCTGATAATATCAGTATTTACTCCTGGCCACCAATAATGAGTGGTTATCCGTTGGTTTGTGGCGTTTTGTCCCAAATGTCCGCTGAAGGGAAGAGAGTGCCCCATTTCTAGGATTTGGCTTCTGTACTGTTTCGGTACTAGGAGCTGGTTGTAACCTTGGTCAGGCTTGCCCGTTCTGCGATAAAATATGCCATCCTTAGAAAAAATGTCCCCGTGCTGTCTGGGTTCCTTAGCCATGGGCAGTTTCCTAAAGCAGGGTGCCAAAGTAGGATCCTTTTGTTGCGCTTCTTTAAGTTCCATACTTAACAAATTAGGCGCAGGCTCCCATTCCTTCTTGGTTTGCCCTCTTGTAGTTACTGCTGCCACAATCGGCTCTTCCGGTTTCCCAATAGACACGTATCTACCGCCAAGTTTTACTGGGTAGATGGGATCATCCATAACAGCCGCTTTGATCACACCTCTGTTAAAGTCAGAGTGTATCTCCACCAATGCGATGGGAAGCGCTGTAGGTGCCTCACTCTTAAGAACTCCACAAAGTTCGACGGTCTCTCCTGTCTCTTGACCCAGTTTAACCAGGTGTCTGGCAACAATGCAATCATAAGAAAGCCCCGTGTCAAATAAACAAGAAGTTTGAGAACCGTTCAAAATTACAGTACCTCGCGTAGAGGGTCTCTCTCCCTCTACAGGTTGGGAATCACTGTCAATAATTCCACCTTGCGAGACTGTTAGCAAGTATCATATGCGTTTCGGCTCGGTGTGCTCGCCCTGATCATTAGTCCCGTGCTCAGGGGTTCTCCCTTTGCCACCTTGTCCTTTATGGCTGCGCTGCCACGTAGGGCGGTTTGGTTGATCAGACTGTTTACTGTGGTTGGGGTACTTGTTTTTGTAGAACTTGGATTTTTTAGGAGGGGGGTTTAGAGGTCCAGTTTCTCTGTGGTTATTCTGATTAGAAGCATGAGAAGATTGGTCTAGATTATTCTTTCGAAAATGCTCTTCTGTCGGTTTCCGTTTTGTGGCCGGCAGTTCGGCCAGCGCATTTTGATAGCGCTCAGACTTTTCTAAGATGTCTTCAAGCTTTTCTGCGCCCTGCTTAGCTAGAAATCTCCGGGTATCAGCAGACAATGTGTTCATTATTTGTTCTGTTATAACAAATTCCTCAAGACCTTCATAGGTAGAGGGGAGCTGTGAAAGCTCAAGGCACTTTGTCAAGTATCCCTTCAAACGAGACGAGAACTGCTGAAAAGTTTCAGAGATCTCCTTCCTGATCTTGCGAAACAGTTGCAAAAATTTTCAAGCATTCATTTCAAAGCGCTCCAGTAACGCTTTCTTCAACACGCCATAGTTGTCTTGTTGGCTGCTTTCAAGTTTAGCGTAAACATCATACGCACTGCTTTTCAATGCCTGAGAAAGCTTCATATTCCAACGCGACCTCTCTAAACCGTACAGAGTTGCAATTTTCTCAAATTTATCTAGATACGTGTCAATCTTCTCGTTAGGACAAGGGAAAGATTCTAGAGCGAAAGACATAGCGGTGAGATGAGTAGATTGAGTATTATAAGGATCAGTTAAGGAAGAATGAGAAGACTCTCCATTGCTTTGGACTTCTAGAGCTTTGAGCGCCAGCTCGTGCTGTCTCTCCTCCCTCTCCTTCTCCTGCTCTCTCCTCCCTCTCCTTCTCATGCTGTCTCTCCTTCTCCTTCTCTCTTTCCTCATGCTGTATCCTGCGGATTTCCATGTCCTCATCCATCTTCCTCTGCTCTCTAGCTTCGGCTGCTTTCTCCTTCTGCTCCGCATCATATCTCTCAAGTTCGTCCCTGACAAAAGCTTTCGCTTCATCTCCGTCCAAACCTTCTTTTCTCGCTTCGTCCCTGAGGATCTGCCTAAGCTTTGCCCTCTCTGCCATTGTAACTAGGTGACTGAGACTTCGTCGAGAAAGAAGTCAGAAAAAAGATACGCTGGTTCCTTACCACTTACGAGAAAATACCAAAGTAAACAAAAGACGATATTCCTTAACCTGGGATACCTCCTCCAAAATATATAGTATCTAACTATCGCTGCTATTATCGGCAATAAAGCACCTAATGCAAACGACTACGCCAAATAAATGGTAGTTAAGATTAATCCACTAAAAATAAGTTGCTACAGTGGAAACAAAATAATTATTGCAAAATTTTTAGGAGAAAAAAATTCCCTTAATTTTTAATCCACTATCACTATCCCTGAAGTCAGTTAGGGTAAGGGAGGCAATTACAGGACGTATAGTCTGATCGCGCTCCTTAGCTTAGCTCAAACACCTACTTCTTCAGAACCCTGTGAATGTTATACACTCACAAACTTTACCAGCGTTTAGTATTACAAAATCAATAATTAACATATATTCCGACAAAATCAACCTGTAACTCAAATGTATATTACTAAAAATGCTGTGGAAAAACCAATTATTAGTTGTGTGGTCAGCACGCCCATAAACAGATCGATTGTCTAGGGGATAAATTAGTTTTAAAGATATAAAAACTCACAAGACATCACACTCTTACTCTATATCAGAATAAAGAAAATAAATCCTGCAGACGAGGTGATATACGTATTTACTGAGGACTATAGTTCAATTCCCGGAGAACGAGCCACCATTCTGTCGTAGATTTCTGATAGGGGAATTAAGACTTGGGTTGGTCCCTTCTGAATAGATTAGAATGAGTGATAGCCACAGTGAGAGATGATAGTAGAAATAGATTTCCACGAGTGAGATGGTAGAAATTTATAGAGGCTGTCCCAGAAAGCGAGAATCTTCTCTCTCTCCGCCTATCTTCTACAACAGATCCAGAGGAGTCAGACAGTCTATAAGCTATATATATATTAATATATATATATTACCACTCACGTGCACAAACACACACACAATTGACGACATGTAGACACACACACACATGGGAAAACTATAACAATGATTATATAGATATATGGGAACGAGCTGACCCGACACACTGATTAAGTTCAAGAGAAATTTTAATTATCATCTAAAATTTCATCACAACACATAAAAATTACCTCAAAGCATATACAAATAGTCATAAAGTCAGTAAAAATGCTACAAGAATGATAGACCCACAGTATGATCTTATCCCTCAAGGTATGCCCACAGTCCTGTTAGAAGAAAGTGATAGCCCCAAGGAATCAAGGATACATTAGCGGAAATCTAATGATTTTCCCCTTTTAAAGGTATGAACAGACTTAGATATTAGTATGATCTATCCTAAGGAAAAGTATCTTTTTGCAACAAAAAAACGTGCATAACGAAATTACAAAGTGGGTGAAATTTGGTATACCATAAAAGAGTCACTCGTTCCTGCTTTCTCTCGGTTCATTCATCAGGGCCCTGTCTAACACAACCTTACCTACACTCGTGCTGCTGTTCGCCGTCTGGCGCACGTTATGACACAATCTGTTTTATCGTTTGCTGGAGTGGATACCCAGCTCTGCAGATCTTGGTTTCATCCAATTTGTCCGGGGAGCGTCCTCTTCAGGCGATAATTTTGTTCAGATTTTAAGTTAGTGTCACTTTATCAGTTCAGGTAAGAATTAGTTTTCAAGCGGGCTCACAGAATCAGAATCACGAGGTTTCCACTACTTAGGAACAATGTCAGGTTTGTAACTTCGATCAAAAGGTAAAATAAATTCTTGGTCACACCACAAGTTGACATAATTTGCGGAACGTTACTGTTAGTAATAGTTTACTTGCCACAAGGACTGAATTGTATTTAAGTTTTCTCAGGAAGAATAAAATCTGGCTCAATAGGCCCGTTATGTCATTTCGCCTTTAAAGTTCTTGTAAAGATTTTGCACCAAGTCTTTTAAGGAAAATGTTTTAGTTCTTCTCAGATATTACTCATCAGTACTTAACGCTGGCACAGTTTGGGTTAACCCCAGTTTTCTTCACTAAATAGAGGAAAAAACACATATAAAATAATTATACATACTATGTACTCGTTATAACTTACATTTTAAACTGCAAGCGTGCAGCTTGACTTATCATTTAAAACTTCCCGTGAAATAAGTTATGTTCATAAAATCAATCATCATGACTTAGGAATACATACGTATCCCGTCAATACTCACTAATTTAGCATTTCAGTTATAAGTTAATTTTAAAATATATTCTCGTCTGATTATTTAGCAGTTAAATTAAATTCATTTATGGCTGCATGAGTTTAAGCTAGAAATATAATTTATTCTGCTTTCCACTGAAACACGTCACTAGAAAATAATACAGACTATATTTTAATTCTCTCTGCACAAAAGAACTAGTGAAATATGGAATATGCGATTTAACACTTTAAACACCTCACAAAATACTAGATATCTAATATATAATATTTACCTCCGCACAGAACTACAGATTAATACCACGAACTAGAATCATTCAATATAATAGTAGTCTAGCACTCGGCAAAATGTTGCCCAGAAACTAAAGACTTTTCAATACACAAGATATTCTTCTAGCCTGGCGATCTGTCTACTGCAGATTTAGGAGTACGAATGAAAATCTAGTTTCAAACTCTGGTTAATATCTTAAACCAGACAAAAGATCCCACTATTTCCAAAAACCCGATCTCTCCCCTTTCCTAACACCTACGTACCTTAGACGCTGGACATAACATTCCAAACGCGTCTTAGACACCTCACTGCTAACGAAGCTGGCCGAGAGTGCCGTGACAGAGGAAATTACCAGACAAATGTCTCATTCTGCGCCGTGCAGATGTCGGTTATCACACCTCACGCCGGAGAAACGTTCGTGTCAGGTGAAAATGCTAGACCAAAAATCTGCTCCTATGTCTGAGTATGAAACATAATCACACATCTCGTCTGATTGCAGCGACTGACACGTTATATAATAACATGCGTGTGCGTTTCTAAATGAGAAAAGAAACAGGCGAAAGTTTGAATGGGAAAATAGTAATGTTTATAGTCGCAAACGTAAGAATGCGAAAAACACAGGAAAAGGATAAAAGAGCGATAATAAAGTGGAGGACACGGGTAGAAAAAGAAAGGAAATATAGAAAATTTATTGATCATAATCTCTATGCGACAATTAGCAAGAGTTTGTGTTACAATGCTTATATCAATAGCAGTGTCTTGCTGATTTGCACAAGGTTTAATTCTTGTTACTGAACAATCTTTCAGTATTATTAGTTCATTGTCTTCAATGAAGTCGAACAGTAGTTTTCCTGATTTGTCTATAACATTGCCTGCCCAAGCTGTATGATGAGAATTGAAATCTCCCACTATGATAGTTCTGTTGTTTATTCTTTTATTCACGTCCGAGATATCTCTTTCGTTTATGTTTCCTCTTGAACAGTAAAGGTTAACTATTTTATTTTCTTCTAACTCAGTAGACACTGTTATAGTTATTCCTTCAAAATTTTCTGTTCTAAATGATTCCCAGTCAGTTATTATATATGTTGTATTAACTAGAAATGCCACACCTCCTCCTTTTTGAGTTTCTGTCCTATCATTTCGAAATACTTTATATTCAGAGATGTTAAAACGTTGACTCGGATTAAGATTAATCTCTCGAATGGCAAATATTACTTTACATTATTTAAACATGCCTATTAATGCTGGTATATTTTTTTTGGCACTTCTGCAATTCCACTGTATTATTCTAATGTTCTGTACGTCTATTATTTAATTGTTAAGTTTATTATAAATAGTGTTGTACTCTTTTACTCTGAGAAGTGTATAATATATTTATTTATTTGTTAACAACAAAATCTCCTAGATTTTCGGTTTCTCTGTTAAAGTAAGTTTGTAGTTCACTTCGAAGATTCAGCATAAAGGCTTTCACAATGTTTGATACAGAATGAATAAGTTTTTGACAATCTGTCATTTTTTCATTCCACATTTCTTCTTGTTGGTTTTTATCTGTTCGTTTTTGCTCACTCCTTATGAGTTGTCTTTCTGACTCAATCATTTTCAGTAAATCTTCATTCTCTTCTTTGAGTTCTGCTATTAAAGATTAAGAAAACATCTTTAGCTACTTCATGCTGTATTTTTCTCATGGTTTTCAAGATTTCTTCTGCCTTTCTCACTGTATCTTCTGTTATCGATGATCTGATTATTTCACTTTCTTCTGGTAGATTGCTTTCTTTTGTCAGTATTTTTTGGACTTTATTTTTCTTTTGGGTTATTTCAGCATTTCTGGTTCTGACTGATTTCTCTTGGTGACGGAGTTGTAGATGAAGCGACTGATGATTGATGTTGTTGTAGTGCTACATTAAATGGTGTGTTAGTACTGACTGATTTTATTAGTGCTAGTTTTGTTTGTTGGTAATGTGGACATCCTAGGAAACGTGCACTGTGTTTTCCTAGATAATTTGCACATTTTCTGTTTATATTTCTTGTTCTGTATTCTTTATCATCTTCTACTAATTTTCAGTGATCATAGGTGTGGTCCCCTGCACAGTATCGACATTTAGGCTTACTTCTACATGTTCTTTTGGTGTGGCCAAATTTCTGGCAGTTTGAGCATTGAATGACTGGTGGTATGTAAGCTTCTGTTTTGATTTTAGTACTGCCACTGAAGAAATGTGATGGGATTTCTCGTCCTTCTAATGTACCTATTATTACAGTTGAAGTTCCTAATTGCTGTGATATCCTTTCGAGTTTAAGAATTGTCGTAGATTTTTGATAGGAAAATTAAGACTTGGGTTGGTCCCTTCTGAATAGATTAGAATAAGTGATAGTCACAGTGAGAGGTAGTAAATAGAAATAGATTTCCACGAGTGAGATGGTAGAAATTTATAGAGGCTGTCCCGGAAATCGAGAATCTCTCTCTCTTTCCGCCTATCTTCTACAACAGATCCAGAGGAGTCAGACAGTCTATAAAAAATTATGTATATATTAATATATCTCTATCCACTCACGTGCCCGCACATAAAAGTGACGACAGTTAGACACACAGATGTGGGAAAACTATAACAAGGATTATATAGATATTATGGGAACGAACTGACCACCACACTGAAATAAATGTAGGTATAGTTTAATTATCATAGTAAACTTACATCACAACATATAAAATACATCAAAACATATACAAATAGTCATAAAAATCAAGGAATTGCTACAAGAAATGGTAGACCCGTTGGATATATAGCTCACAGTCCCGTTAGAAGAAAGTGATAACCCCAAAGAGTTACAGATACATATGATTGAGTCTATGGTTTCCCCCTTTTAAGGTATGGACAGACTTGATACTCTGCTTTATTCTAAGGGAAAATATTGTTAGCAATAACTTGCATAAAGGAAATTACAACGTGGGTGACTCAACAAAGAACATCCTTCAGTCTACTTTCACTCGGTTCTTTCATCAGGGCCCTGATATACTTACAATCGTGCTGTTGTTCGCCGTCTGGCGCAAACTTTGGGACACTCACACACTTTTTATCTGTTACTGTCGTTTAATGAAGCGGATCCCAGATCTGCAGACTTGTTTGTTGGTTTCATCAAAATGGATACGGGGAGCGTCTGCTTCATGCGATAGTTATTGCAGACTAAAGTTAGTGTCACTTGACTCACGAGGTAAGAATTAGGCTTAAACGGGCACACAGTGTCAGAACACGAGGTTTCCCTTAATTAGGGAGATGACCGGTGGACAACTTCTCTCAACAGATAATCTAAGTTCACCACACACTTTGTCAACAATGTCGGAAAGTTAATGTTTTAGATTTCTGTAATTATTCTCGCCACAAAGTAGCCTCAACACAGAGTTCGAGGAGAATATGATCTGCCTCAAAGGCCCAGTATAAACATTTATTCTTTAAAAAAAAAACTGTTAGTGCGATTGGTATTCTGTCTATCTCTGAAGACACACGCACTGTCGACAGGTGGTACTTGAAAAAAACCCACGTGGTTAAAGATATAAAATGTTTATGTTTCTCACAGGTATGTCTCTGTACTAAACGCCGGCAAAATTTCGGTTACCCCAGTATTCACTGAATAAAGAAAAACACATATGAAATATTTTACATATTATGTACTCAATATAACTTACGTTTTGAACTGCAAGCTTAAAGCTTGACTTGACGTTTAAACTTCCCGTGAAATAAGTTATATATATATAAATCAGTCATCATGAATTAGGAATACATACGTATTCCGTCAACACTCATGAGGCATCTAGCATTTATAAGTTAGTTTTAAAGTATATTCTCTCGTCTGATTATTTAGAAGTTAAATTTAATTCATTAATAGCCGACTGAGTTTAAGCTAGAAATGATAATTTCTGTTTTCCACTGTAACTCGTCACTATAAATTAATACAGACTATATAAATTAAGCACTCTGCACCAAATCTAACTAGTGAAATATGAAATAAGCGATTATCACTTAATCACTCACAAAATCTATATATATATATATATATATATATATATATATATATATATATATATATATATATATATATATATATATATATATATATATATATATATATATATATATATATATATATATATATATATATATATATATTTACCTCAACACAGAACTACAGGTGGTCGCACAACTTTAGAATCATACGCTGATATATTTATTGAAGTCTAGAAGTTCGACAAATTGTCGAAACAAACTGAGAAACTTCGCTATACAGCTTATTCTTTTCACGAGCAACCTGTCTACTGCGAATTTGGAGAATGAATGAAATCTAGTTTCAAACTCCGGTAAATATCTTAAACCAGAACAAAGGGGTCCCAACTTATTTCGCAAAACGAAATAATCTCCCTTTCTCATTCTTAAACACCTTACATAAACTAAAAGACTACCATGAACTGACACTCGTGCATTTTCACACCTCACGCTGACCAGGGCCAACAGTGAGTGCCTTGTCAGCTGGGATTTCCAGACAAATGTCTCAAACTGCGCCGAGGAGATGTCGGTTATCGCGCCTCACCTGAGCGCTCAGCCGATGCAACTCGTTGTGGCAGGTGAAAATGCAGACAAAATGTCGCCTATAGGTCTGGCGAAAGCGAATATTCACAGTTTCCTCCACTACGCAATAACCCTTCGAGCCTGGCATCTACGTAATAACATCACTAGTGCGTTTCTAACTGAGAACAGACACTCGGCGAAAGTTTGAATGGGAAAATAGTAATGTTTAAGTCGCAAACGAACGAATGCAAAAAATTACAAAAAAGGATAAAAGAGTGATAATAAAATAGAGGACACGGGTGAAGAAAAGAAGAGTATATAGAGAATTTAATGATCATAACTCTCTGTGAAAAGAATCCTATATTTTGGATTTTCTGTTTGTAGTCTAGTTCTTATTTCTTCCTCTGGAACTGTTACAGGTATTCCTTTAATTACACATTTCCTGTTTTCTTTGACTAATTCTAGCCTAGCTTTAATGCTGTGTGCCAATTCTACTTGAATAGGACTTACTTCAATTTGTTTTATTAAAGCTTTTGACTAGTTTTCATTCATGTTCATTGTGAGTATTATGCCAAAATGTGTTCTTTTTATGTGTGTTATTGACCCTTTATCTATAACTGTTTCTAGTACATTGATGATCTTACTGTCTGGTAATGCTCTAATACTTACCACTTTGCCACTGATTTGAAAAATCCTTAACCTTGGGAGGTTTTGTTCAACTTTATGAGTAGGCCTATTGATTTGTTGGTCTTTCATATGGTTCTCAACACCCTTATTCTTCGAATCAATGTTCAGATGATTGGTTTTCTCTATCATTTTGCTCTGACATCTTCCTTTTTTCTTAATTGTTTCCTTTGAAGCTTGTATCTTGTGTTCTTCCGTTTCTCTATTGGTATTCCTGATTTCCCGTTAATCATCATTCTGTGAGTCAGCTTGTACTATTTCAGCCCATGATTTTCTGGAGATGCTACCTGTTTTCAATCTTGTAAGAGCCGTCATGTCGTTTAGAATAATTTTCCTTATTTAACGTTAAATATAAAGTATAACATTTAGTAGTTTTGTAAGTAACGAAAATTTCAAATTCAAAAATGGCGCCTTTGACTTTCAAAACATGGAAAGTCGCGGATGCAAAAGTAATTATAAAATTAAAACTAAGTTTTAACGAATCTTAATTATTCAATATTCTTATGAACGACAAAAATAATAATAATTCTTAAAGAATTTAAACAAACAAATTAACTTCCCTGCAGTAAGCTTATGCACGACAGAATTAGAATCACAAGAAAAACAACAATGGAACCGCCATCTTAGATCACCGGAAGTCCAATGTTTTTCATTAAATGTAACGTTTTATTTGATTGTGTATATTCTATGCTATGTACAGTATTATTCTTCACGATGGCGTATTTTACTGTTTAGTTATAGTTCAGTCTGTTGTGTTCTTCAGAAGCCTGGTTGTGTCCATACCGGCATGTAATATTGGCTGGAGATTATTTATGTACTTTTTGTACTGTGTTGTATTAATTCTTTATAACGACGTTGCTTTGTTACTTCTGTTCGTGTTGTAAGAAAATTAGGAGTTTACTTTCCGAATATTTTCTCCTCTTCATCCTATCGTCTTTTAAATTGTTGCTTTTGTTTTTGACGATATATTAATTTTTATGGTGCTTGTAAGGACTAGGTGCCTATTAAATGTTCTACATTTAGTTCTGTTTTGCAGTTTTTGCAGTAATCTGTTATGTTTTGTCTATGTTGGTCGTAATTCCAGCATTCTAGCAAGATGTGTTTAATGGTATTAGGTTCATAACATTCTTCGCAGATGGGTTCCTCTATTCTGAAATAGCCGGTTCCCAATTTGACCCCGAGTAAATTTTGTATTTACTAATATTTTAGTTCGTCTTGTATTAGGCTTTTTTTTCAGAGAAACTGGTATGCATGCCTTCTTTTTATGCTCGGGTCCCTTACATTTTAAAATTTAATTTTCCTTTTTATGTCTGTTACACTGAGTGAGATCATCCCATTGGTTAAGCGGTAAGAGCGCTTGGATCTTGTGGTAGTTACCAGGTTTCGGGACTGAAAAGACTCAGCTGTAAATTAGTACATGCAGAGAGCCGGCTCTGGGTGTATGACTCTGTTTTTTGAGTTAATGTATTTGTTTCGTATTATTTACCGTCAACTTTTATACTGTCATATTGTCGTTCTTCTGCGTACTTTCTGTTATGCACTGTACATCTGGCACCGTGTATTTGTCGGTGGTCACTGAAGAGACAATAAATTATATGACTACTGCACCCTCAGACATATTCTTAAGATCTGGATCGGCAAGTGGCTGGCAACTTCATCGTGTAAAATGAATAGCTACAGAAACAACCTCTGCACGAGCGCGTGCTTTGACGTTGGCTTTCGAAAGAGGACGATATGCAGTGATAAATCTATACACCATAAAGAGAGAAAAGAGAAGATTTTGATGACAGCGCAATCCGTCAAATGCTTCAGACTAATATAAAGTTGTCCATGACACTTGCAACCTGATCATGTAAGTCGAAATGTTTCAGACTAATATAAAGTTGTCCATGACACTTGCAACCTGATCATGTAAGTCGAAATGCTTCAGACTAATATAAAGTTGCCTATGACACTTGCAACCTGATCATGTAAGTCGAAATGCTTCAGACTAATATAAAGTTGCCTATAACACTTGCAACCTGATCATGTAAGTCGAAATGCTTCAGACTAATATAAAGTAGCCTATAACACTTGCAACCTGATCATTTAAGTCGAAATGCTTCAGACTAATATAAAGTTGCCTATAACACTTGCAACCTGATCATGTAAGTCGAAATGCTTCAGAGACTAACACTACAAGAGCATGCGAAAGCTTGGTGCAAGGATTCTTTAAGGCAACCAGGCACAGTGGCAGCTACTTGATCCGTAGCGAGCGCCAAAGACAATTATAAAGATGAATGTACGTGTGCTTGCTGTTATCGCCATCTTCATCTCTCTGTCCCTCTCTTTATAATTTTTTATCTTCATCTCTCTGTCCTTCTCTTTATAATTTATATATTCATCTCACTGTCCTTCTCTTTATAATTTATATCTTCATCTCTCTGTCCTTCTCTTTATAATTTATATCTTTATCTTCATTTCTCTGTCCTTCTCTTTATAATTTGTATCTTCATCTCTGTCCTTCTCTTTATAATTTATATCTTCATTTCACTGTCCTTCTCTTTATAATTATGTATCTTCATCTTCATCTCTCTGTCCTTCTCTTTATAATCTATATCTTCATCTCTGTCCTTCTCTTTATTATTTATATCTTCATTTCACTGTCCTTCTCTTTATAATTATGTATATTCATCTTAATCTCTCTGTCCTTCTCTTTATAATTTATATCTTCATTTCACTGTCCATTCTCTTTATAATTATATCTTCATCTTCATCTCTCTGTCGTTCTCTTTATAATTTATATCTTCATCTCTCTGTCCCACTTTTTATAATTCCAATCTTTGTCTTCATCACTCTGTCACTCTCTAAATTTTATAATTTATATTTTCATCTATCTGTCCCTCTCAGTATAATTTATATCTTCATCTTCATCTCTCTGTCCGTCTCTTTATAATTTATATTTTCATCTCCTTCTTTCTGTTCTTCTCTTATAATGCATACATTCATCCACATCTCTCTCTCTCTCTCTTTATAATTTATACCTTCATCTCCATCTCTCTCGCGCTCTCTCTCTCTCTTTATAATTCATACCTTCATCTCCGTCTATCTTTCTCTCTTTATTAATTCATACCTTCATCGCCATGCCTGTCTCTTTTTCTCTTTATAATTAATACCTTTATCTCCATCTCTCTGTCATTCCCCATCTCTCACTCTCTCTATTTATAATTCATACCTTTATCTCCATCTCTCTGTTTCTCTCTTTATAACTCATACCTTCATCTCTATCTCTCTGTCGTCCTCTTTATAATTAATCTCTGTCTATCTCTTAATATGTTATTCCTGTTATCTCGCACGTGAACAGAGATATAAAGATACAAGCAATTTTTACGTGTACGAATGCACTGATCTATCAAAGTCTATATTAAAATGTATCTATAAAAAAATGAACAGGAGCTACTCCTAATTAGGACAAATGTGAATGTCCTCTGACAGAACATAACCAGGCAAATCGTCTTTTTACCAATAATGCCTAATTTAGGCAACTGCCTGCTTGCGAAAAACAAACAAAGCAAAACAAATACAATTAAGAATTTAAACAAACACGACCAGGTAGCCATAACAAGCAAAACAGACAACAACAAAGAAAAAGTTTGTGTAGGGAAGGGGGAGGGTGGAGAGAGAGAAAACAATTGGTACTTCAAGCAAGGAAACAGTCGAGATAAAACGGCTATGACGTTTTTAAAATGTCGTCACACGGCTGACAGATAGACACAGGAAATTGTCGAGTCTGGGCCTATTTGCTCTGGAATTGGCCTTTCATTTGCTTACACGGCAAGTCCCGGGCACGCGCTTAGAAGATGTTCCCGCTAATATTGATTAAAGAGAGACTGATTGAGGGGAGGACCTAGCTTTTTTTCTGAGCTAGAAAATAAAAATAGGATTGCCAGGAATGTCCGAAGATCTGGAAATGATAACAGAGAAGGATGATACGTAACAAGAGGAAGTTTTTTTTTTTTGGGGGGGGGGGGGAATGGAACGGTCCTGGGAAGGTTGATAAAAGGATGGACAGCACTGAGGTTTTTAAATACATAGATGACAGGGAGATTAAAAGATGCATAGATAGGAAGATGGACAGTGGCTATATAGAAAAGACAGTTTTACAAACGAACAATACACTGAAAACCTGAAATAAAAATGGACAAATGGACATAGGAAAGGTATCAAAGATGATTTAAAATTATGGTACCTAGGAAAGGACCACTACAATAATCAAAGATGAGGGGTAAAGAAGATATTGAAAGATCTTGAAAGAATGGCACACGACGGGAAGACTTGTGCTTCACAGGGAGGAGAAGCTTAGGGAATGAAAGAACACACTAAATAGGCACAGTCACAAACACAAAACAAAGATAACAAATAGTTTAAAAAACTAAGAAAATGGCACAAAGACCAAACCTGCATAAAATTAATTACTCCCATACTATTCTATCGGCTGTCTTCCTACTGGCCTGGTTCCCATCTAGTCCTCGTCGGTCCTTTAGAGATGTCTAATGTTGCACCCCCCCAGCGAACTCTGGGTCGCCCCGGAGGTCTGGATCCCTAGCCCTTAGTTTCCCATATTTGTCGTGGTAGCCATCTTCTACCATTCTGCAGACATCGGCCAAACCATCGTAACTGGGAATGTTCTACTCGGGTCAAGTTAATTACAACATAAAAATAGTAATCAAGAAGGAAGGTATCAAGTGTAGCAGGCAATGTGAATTTAAAAAAGAAAAAAAATACAGGGTGTCCATAGAGTCCTTTTGTAAATTTAAACTATAATAACTTTGGATGTACACATGACAAGTACACTGTAAACGGCATCATAAACATAATTTATCAGGTTTTAACACAATATAGTTCAAATTTTTAGGTTTCATTATAACCGCCATCCTTCGTGACACATCATTCAGTCCAGTTTTCCAACGGACAGTAACCTTTTATTTCACTGTCGCCATTTTCAATCAATTACACGATCTTAAAAAAAATGAACTCAAAATTGATAACACTAACATTTTAAAAACACATAAATTATGCTTTTATATGCTGCTATAGTGTGTTTCTGTCATATAAACAAACAATACTATTAAAGTTTAAAGTTGCTCAAGGACTTTTGGGACACCCTGTACATCGACGCAGCGAATAATGTCATATAAACTAAACGTATGGCCTGGTATAAATAGATGTAGCTCCCAGAGAATGTTATTAGTAAAATTGGTGCACTATATTATTTGTAAAATTGACTCCAATACCATTTAAAATGTTTTGAATCATTTATTTTTAGCCATACAGCATCTCCCTCCCTTATTTATGCATGTAGATAAGACTGCAGGTTCCTGGTGTATATATGAGATAGTGGTGTGTGTATTCCTGTCAGTTCATGTTGATGGATGACCAGAAATCAAAAGGATGACCTGTAATCTAAGAGACTATTTTCGTACAACGGGTCAGCGAAACATAATTGAAGCAATCAACTAGATCATGATGATCCATATATATTTAATGATAACGTTTTGTAACTTTAACAATAATATTCCTCAAAGCACTACAGGCATCATTTATAGGTAACACGTTCCTTGTCCGTTATTTCATGGTCCTTGCCCACAAAACCATACCATGTGATGCCGTCGGGCACGAACAAGTCAACTGATTCCATTTAAAACTATTTGTGTCAAGATCCCATATTTGACGATTGTTATCTTGTACAGCTCACATGTGTCAAAATTCTACTTTTGACAAATGATGCCTTGACACAGAAGACCACCTGTCTTGCCACAGCCCTCTGACGACACTCTCCATCCCTGACGTCATTCCCTTCACAATGCATCTAACTGATTACGTAAAAACGTGCAACGATAACTGATGTAACATCACATTGGGAAAATCCAAATCCTTCAATCATCGTCCGCAACTCTCAACAGATAGTGGATGTTGGATGTATACGAGAGGACTCTGGTGAGTGTACAGATGAAGTGAGACTCGTTGATGTTTATATGAGATGAAAGATATTGGATGTATAAAGAAGAAGGGGGCTTATGAATGTACACGTGGGTATATATATATATATAAATATATATAAATGCATGCACTATATAGATGGCGGGTTTTCTGATGAGGCAAAGAAAGAACAGGAATACTGCTCCATCATCACGTTGTGGTTGTGGATGAGATAACAACCTCATCACTAAACACATATTGCTACAGAAAACAACGCTGCAGGATCGTGAGAAGCAAGAGAACTATCTGATAAGAGAAAGAAAGAATATAACTACAATGTGGCTTATGGCTCGTTAGGGAGCGAAAATGAAAATGATGAGAAATGTATATATATATATGTGTGTGTATGGAGAGAGAGAGAGAGAGAGAGAAATAGAGAGAGATAGTAGTGATGATGATTAATGTAAAGTTGTTTTGAAGGCTGATGCACGTTATAGTAATTTTGAGAGGAAGATTGATACACACAATAAAAAAGAGGAGATTTGTTTGGCGCATTCATGAAAGAGGCTTTGATAGATAGGACGGAAGTTTATTGGATGTGGAGATGAAATTGAGTGCTTATCTCAGTATAATGACAGAGGTAATAGCAAGGGAGTTGAATTAAAACAGAGGAAAGAAGAGTGTAATAAATCTGATAAAAAATCAAATACTGTATATGTGAAGAAAAGAAATGGAGTTGTTTATCATCATCATTCTTCTAGAACTTCCTAAAGGGCATAGACCCCAACAAACTCAAGGCAAGTCTTCTTGTACTTTGCCATCCGTTCAATTTATTTCAATATTTTCTTTATCCCTTTCATACTCGTATATTCCTTAAATACCCTTTTCCGTCTCTTTTCCATTATCCCTATACATGTTTTACCTTTGCAACTCCAGAACAAGGACAGTCTTGCAATGTTATCAGTAGGTTTCCTCAGTGCGTCTCTTATCCAACATCAGCTTTCTCTTTTCATTTCTTATTCCACTAGCACTTGTCTGGTTCTTGTCATCAGTTCCACATCGGTGTGACGTGATTGTCTCCCCTGCTACGCAATACTGGTTAAACAATGGCCAAACTTAGACAATAATGATGAGGGTCTTCAAATATATCGATTTTCGCCCAAGATTACTCTTGGCCTAGATATAAATAGAAGAATGATACTTCTACTTTAGAGAGACTCACAGGAATCTAAAGAAAAACAAGCATAATAACTCAGATCATCTAAGCTGTCATGAACTTTAGTATTCTCCCGCCCTTTTTGTGAGATAATACATTTTCGCTCGTATTTTTTGAGCTCTCAGCTGAAGGTTACTCAGCAATTATTAATTTTATAGCTCTCTATGTTTATTAATTAAAAACAGTATCATTCATACGGGTGCATACATACAATTCACTTAAGAGGGATTAATCCAACTATAGCTTTAAAGTTACAGAATAAAAAGATTTAATAATCCCTTGTGGGTTAACAATGCAAAGTAACTGGTTATTTATATAAATGGAGCGATTATATTTATCATCACTGGATGATTTAAATTGTGGTGGAACTTATGAACAATTTGGAAATGTCCATTAGCTGCGCTCTTATGCTACTTAGCTTCCAGTGTGGGGTCGGTTGGCGTATTCTTCCGCTGCTGTTGTTCCCACAGGTGCCTTGGACTGTACTTCTCTCCAATAGTCAAATATTGTGGCAGCAGCACGACTCGTACTGTGCACGAGGTAACTGCTTAGGTTGTCAAGTCAGGATCTTCAAGACCAGTCTGATGAGGTGTCAAGCATCGACTGCTGGCAACTTGTACCACAAACTTTTACCACAAACTGAAAGGAGACACAGGTCTCTGCTAAGTATTGGGTCTCATGACATAGACATTATGTGACCTCCGCTTCCGTCCACCACTTCATCTTCTTCAGACTTTTATCCTCACTGGGCGTTAATTTTAACTTTATGGGTGTCGAATGAAATTGCCTTTGGACAGCGGAAGACGACAATTGAAATATATATATATATATATATATATATATATATATATATATATATATATATATATATATATGTATCTATACATCTATCTATATATATATATATATATTTAAGTATTGTTATTATTACTTGCGTGGTTATGTGTCATATTTACAACTCACTACTTTGCAGATCTAACAATTATAATCTCCTCCAAGATATTATTTTCTTTTAGTTGATTATCACAACAAATTCAATATTCTGGAAGTGTTACATCTCTTTCCGTGTCTTAATCTATAACCCGATTGTCATCCATCGTGTATTTGGACACATCATGTTGCGAACTAGCACCTTATCATGCGACAACATGGTTCCGACAGAAAGTCTGGATTAACATTAGGAATGCCACTCAGAGTAGACTCTTACTCCGTCTGGAGATGGTAATAAGCGAAAAGTCAATGCGGCAAGTTTGCTCCTTCGCTACACGTCACCGAAAACAAAGGAGAAAAAAAACACGAGAGGTATGGCTGAGAGGTATGACAAGATGTGATAAGAAAACCTTGCACGATGAAAGCGAAAACAACGATTACTGGAAGAATTAGTACGTAAAAGGAATGCCAAAGTAATAATGCCGTAGAGAAGTAAAGAAAAAGAAAGAACGAACATATTTCGTGACAGTTGCTGATACTATTACCCCATTTAAATCATCCTATTCTACGCACACATGAATTAAAGTACAGCTTTTGTTTGTCGTTTTTGTTATTCTCCTGATTTGCGAACCATACAAGAGGATTGCCTTTATATCTAAAGGGAAGATTCTGACTTTTGTGTTGTACTTGATTTCATTTGGTTCCATATATTTTCCATTGCTATGAAAGCTTCTCTAGCCTTTTGTACCTTGTGTATCCTTGTTTTGATATCAGTGTCTGTTCCTCCACCCTAGTCTATACTGCTGCTATGATATATTTATGAGCCCACATTTTTTAGAGTTGTTTTTTAGATACAGTTTTATTTATCACTTGCTGCATGTATTCTCCTAGTCTTGAGAATTGCCGATTTCAATGCTATAACGTAAGCTTAATATACAACATTTTTATGAGAAGTGAAAGATAATAAACTACAAATAAAGATAACTAGAGAAAAGATAAAAGTGTAAAGACGTACACGAACGAAAAACCTTGAGATAACATTCTCGAGGGTGTCAAAAAAAAAAGGTGGAAAACACGACAAGAGTAACAATTATTTATCTCTTTGAAACCAGATGAAACATTTTTGGTGAATTAACGAAATTTATAACGGAAGAGAGGTAACAATTCCTTATCGGTAACAGAGAATGAGCAAAGTAAGACAGGAATATGTACAATTTTATTTACCATTATTATATGTACCAGTAAGGAAGTATGGCACAGAACAGTTCTAATTTGTGCTGTCTTTTATTGGAAGAATCTGTTTTTGATATGGTGTATACATTTTTCTTGGCATTATCTGCTCTTGATTTCCACGACGCATTTCCTGACAGACTTTATTAGTGTCCCTGGGTGTTCGGTTTATTTAATTGTTTAAAGTTATCCCATTAATTTTTACGCAACACCCAGATAAGGTTTGTGTTGTTATAGATAACCTGAAATTCCATTACAAGGTGGACATTTAAAACAGTTAGAGCGGTGTAGTATCGTTCTTGTTTTAAGTAAAAGATAAGAGTTTCACGAAACACAAGACATTTTTAGTGCAGGCAAAGAATGGTTGCGTTAAGGAAGATAAAAATACAGAATATATAAAATTAACGAACGAACTTTATTTTCAAAGAGTTAAAAATTGGGCACGCAGACCCGTCTAACATTCTGGCCTTCCCCTCTCTCTCTCAATCTCTCTCTCTCTCTCTCTCTCTCTCTCTCTCTCTCTCTCTCTCTCTCTCTCTCTCTATTTCCCCCTCCCCACATTTAGCATTCTGTATCTTTTCATTCCCACAAAGGAGAAAAGGAGAAAATGCTAAAGGAAGAAGAAGGTTACTGGTCGTTCTTTGTTAGAAAAAAAGTGCATTAAATTTATTTTTTTAAGAGGGAGACTAAATAGACTGGCAAGCATACAGAAATATAGATAGTTAAATGGGCAGACAATGAGCTGGAGAGACAGAATAGCTTTTTTTTAAAAATAAAATTTTGCCTCGGGATGGCGAGGCGCGTCCCGTTCAACTTAATCGGTTATATTAGGGCGCATGTCCAAATATAAAAGACCTTTAGGTCTGTACTTAGACGGTTAGATAATTTCAATTACAGATTGAATACGACAGACATATAAACAGATGAACAGATTGAATACGACAGACATATAAACAGATGAACAGATTGAATACGACAGACATATAAACAGATGAACAGATTGAATACGACAGACATATAAACAGATGAACAGATTGAATACGACAGACATATAAACAGATGAACAGATTGAATACGACAGACATATAAACAGATGAACAGATTGAATACGACAGACATATAAACAGATGAACAGATTGAATACGACAGACATATAAACAGATGAACAGATTGAATACGACAGACATATAAACAGATGAACAGATTGAATACGACAGACATATAAACAGATGAACAGATTGAATACGACAGACATATAAACAGATGAACAGATTGAATACGACAGACATATAAACAGATGAACAGATTGAATACGACAGACATATAAACAGATGAACAGATTGAATACGACAGACATATAAACAGATGAACAGATTGAATACGACAGACATATAAACAGATGAACAGATTGAATACGACAGACATATAAACAGATGAACAGATTGAATACGACAGACATATAAACAGATGAACAGATTGAATACGACAGACATATAAACAGATGAACAGATTGAATACGACAGACATATAAACAGATGAACAGATTGAATACGACAGACATATAAACAGATGAACAGATTGAATACGACAGACATATAAACAGATGAACAGATTGAATACGACAGACATATAAACAGATGAACAGATGCAAAATGTGTGAGTGCATTAAAGTCTTTGGAGCAGGGAATTACACAAGTGAGTGGGCTGTGAAAATATGTAATTATAAAATCTTGCCGGATATAGGGGCTGTGAAAATATTTAAGTACCAATGCAATTATAAAATCTTGCCGGATATAGACACTTAGATGTTAGAAAAAAAGC
>JAMPIV010018795.1:82500-233109 GCA_024509875.1 Oreohelix idahoensis
CTGTTATTTTTAATCCTCCCTCTATTTTCTTCCTCGTGAACTGTTTTAAACGTTCACCCAACCTTGGCAATGTGTTTATAATGCCTGGGCAAACCCTACGGTGACATACTTTAAGCGTTCATATAACCTTGCCAGAAGCATAAACAATGCTTGGGCAAACCCTACGGTGACATACTTTAAGCGTTCATATAACCTTGCCAGAAGCATAAACAATGCTTGGGCAAACCCTACGGTGACATACTTTAAGCGTTCATATAACCTTGCCAGAAGCATAAACAATGCTTGGGCAGACCCTACGGTCACACTATGTTATCTGTAAATCGTCCCCGGTGTTACTATGTTTTCTAATATTTCTTTTTTTTTCTTTTCAAAACAAGCATTACCAGATTTTATTTTCGATACTTTATCGCTGCAGTAATGTTTCTCTTTCGCTGTCGTAGATTTGTGATAGGTGATTAAGACTTAGTTTGGTCCCTTCTGAATAGACATAGAAATAAGTGATAGCTCAGTGGGAGGCGATAAAACAGGAATAGATTTCACGAGTGAGGTGGAGGAACTATAGTAGATTCTGTCTCTGACACTCGAGAAGCTTCTCTCAGTCAGCCTATCATCTACAACAGAGTTAGATTAGTCAGACAAATCTAATATAATATATATTAATATATATGTTACTCACATACCCACACACATAAGTGATGACAACAGACGCACAAATGTGAAACTATGACAATGAAAAATATAGATATTTGGGAACGAACTGACCGCCACACTGATTAAGTTTAATTGAATATTTAATTATCATAATAATATTCCATCACAACACATTAAAAAAAACCTACATTTAAGCATATACAGATAGTCATAAAGTCAATGAATTTCTACAAGAATGATAGACCCATTGGTACGATCTTTTCCCTCGATGTATAGCCCACAGTCCGGTTAGAAGAAAAGTAATAGCCACAAAGAGTCACGGATACATATGCTAGATCTACGATTTCCCTTTAAAGGTATGAACAGACTTTGATACTCTGATCTATCCTGAGGAAAATATTGTTAGCACAAACGTGCAAAAAGAAATTACAAAGTGGGTGCATATATATAAAAAAACATCACTCAGTCTACTCTCACTCTGTTCTTTCAGCAGGGATCCCTGTCTCACTTTCTTACCTAATGTCTGGATGGTGTTCGCCGTCTGGCGCACTTTATGACACACCCAACGTAAATCTGCCTTTCGTTTGATGAAGCGGATACCCAGCTCTGCAGATCTTCGTTTCATCCAATGGGTCCGGGGAGCGTCCTCTTCATGCGATATTTTGTTCAGATTTAGTTATTGTCACTTTACTCAGTTCAGGTAAGAATTAGTTTTAGCGGGCCCACAATGTCAGAATCATGAGGTTTCTCGTATTTAGAAAAAATGACCGGTTGGTAACTTCTCTCAAAAAAATAATTATTGTTCACACCATCCTTTGTCAAAATCGTCGGAAAGTTAATGCTGGTAATATTTTTCGCCACAGAGGCTGCATGTACTTGGTGTTTTATCAGGAAGAATTTAATCTGGCTCGGTAGGCGCAGTTATTCAATTTGTCTTAAAGTTTGTGAAAATGGGTACTCTGTCGTTCTGGATGCAACCACAATGCCAGACAGGTTTTACTTTGTACACCCACACGTCTTTAATTAAAAGAATGTTTAGTTCTTCACAGATATTTCTCATCAGTACTTAAACGCTGGTAGAGTTGGGCTACCCCAGTTTTCACTGAATAAAGAAAAACAAACATATAAAATACTTATACATACTATTCCTCGGATATAACTTACATTAAAAACTGCAAGCGTAGAGCTTGTTTTTATCGTTTAAATCTCCCGTGATATAAGTTATATTCATAAAATCAATCATCATTAATTAGAAATACGTACGTATCTCGTCAATACTCAATGATGAATCAGTGCAGTTATAAGTTAGTTAAAATATTCTCGACTGATTACTGGCAATTTAATAAAATTTATTAATAGCCGAATGAGTTTAAGCTAGAAATTATAATTTATTCTGCTTTCCACTGTAACATGTCGACTAGAGAATATAACAGACTTATAAATTAATTTCTTCTGCACAGAAATCTAACTAGTAAAACTAAATAAGCGGTTATCACTGAATCACTCAATTATACTATATATATATATATATATATATATATATATATATATATATATATATATATATATATATATATATATATATATATATATATATATATATATATATATATATATATATATATATATATATATATATTTACCTCCACACAGAACTACAAATTAATACCACGAACTAGAATCCTTCAATATAATGATAGTCTAGAACTCGGCAAAATGTTGCCAAGAAACTCAGAACTTTGCAATATACAAGATATTTTCTAGCACGAGTGATCTGTCTACTGCAGATTTTGGAGGACTGAATGAAGTCAAGTTTCAGCTACTGGGTAGATATATGAAACAGACAAAGGATCCCACGTTATTTCGCAAATCCGAAATAGCCTCCCCTTCTCGTCTAACACTTCAATAAACTCAGACACCTGCCATAACCTGTCAATACGCGTCTTAACACCTCACACTGAGAACTAGCCGTAGAAGCGTGAGTGTCATGGAAAAACGAGACGAATGTCTGCCATTCGGTCTCTCGAGAACGAATTTCTCACACTATTTCGTCTACTGCAGGGCCTGACACCTTATGCAATAAAATGCGTTTCTAAATGAGAAAAGAAACAGGCGAAAGTTTGAATGGGAAAGTAATATTTTGTCGCAAACGAACGACTGCGAAAAAAAAACCAGGAAAAGGATAAAAGAGCGATAATAAAGTAGAGGACACGGGTAGAAAAGAAAAGAATATAGAAAATTTATTGATCATAAATCTCTATGCGACAGAACGTCTCTCCTTTAAGATATGGAAGCACTCCATGTCTACGTTATGGAAATAGATTTCCTATATCCGTAGCTTCAGGGTGTCTGTTCTCTTCCCTCTCATCTCCCCACTCCGTCTCTCTCCAATTCCTACTCAAGTCTACTCCCAAAGTTTCCTTTCTTTGGAATGTCTTCCGTGCGCGCTTAAAAGAGTGTCGCCGCTTTTGACATTTTTGAAAGATTTCGTGTGTGTGCAGTGGAATTTGCCTGCCACTATCGTCATCTTAGTCAATTTTGGCGATCGTCAGGAGATGTTCGGAGGTCGGCACTGGTCTTTCCAAGTATCTCTTTAACAGATTTAAATGGAAAACCTTCTCCTTTCCTTCAATAGAGATCTGGTAGTTAGCCTTAGAAATCTTTTTCAGTACGGTAAACGGCCCTTGCCATCCGATCCTCAGTTGGTTGTTCCCGGTGGGGAGTAACACCAAAACGTTCTCTCCTACTTGCAGTTCTCTTTCTGTCGCGACTTTCCTGTATCGGTTAGCGTGCTTTGTGCGTGCTTGCTTAAAGTTGGTCGTTGCTAGGTCCCATCCTAGTTTCAACCTTTCCTTTAAAACCGACACATATTTACTTGCTGAGACAACTGTCTCATCCGCCTTCTGGTCTGTCAGCGACCAAAGTAAGGCTTCAAGCGGCCCCTTAATAGGTCTGCCGAATAAAAGCGTTGCTGGCGGAAATCTTGTGGAAGTATGAGGAGATTCTCTGTAGCTAAATAAAGCTGCAGGAATACAAAGATCCCAATCTTCAGGTTTCACTTGTGCCAGTTTACTTAATATCATGTTGAGGTTTCCATTAACACGTTCCACGAGCCCATTTCCGACCGGAGTATAAGGCTTTCTGTAGATGTGTTGGTTCCTCAAGATCTTAACGATCTTATCCATCAACAGGTTTCGGTATGGAGATCCGTTATCCGTCAACACTTGCTGAGGGAATCCCAACCGAGTGAAAATCTGCACGAGGGCTTCTGCGACATGCTTTGCATCTGCGCATGTAAGCGGGATAGCTTCTGCCCATAAAGTGCATGTGTCGACTAAGGTCAAGATATACCTGTTCCTTCTTTTAGTCCTTTCCAATGGTCCTAAAATGTCGATCACAACCCGTTCAAATGGTGTTCCCATTATTGGCATTTCACCCATGTGGACTGGGGGTGTCCGTTGCTTGGGTGGTACACGTTGGCACTGGGTACAGGATTTGACATACCTGATAATATCAGTATTTACTCCTGGCCACCAATAATGAGTAGTTTTCCGTTGGTTTGTGGCGTTCTGTCCCATATGTCCGCTGAAGGGAAGAGAGTGCCCCATTTCTAGGATTTGGCTTCTGTACTGTTTCGGTACTAGGAGCTGGTTGTAACCATTGTCAGGCTTGCCCGTTCTGCGATAAAGTACGCCATCCTTAGAAAAAATGTCCCCGAGCTGTCTGGGTTCCTTAGCCATGGGCAGTTTCCTAAAGCAGGGTGCCACATTAGGGTCCTTTTGTTGCGCTTCTTTAAGTACCAAAGGTAACAAATTAGGCGCAGGCTCCCGTTCCTTCTTGGTTTGCCCTCTTGTAGTTACCGCTGCTACAGTCGGCTCTTCCGGTTTCCCAATAAACACATATCTACTGCCAAGTATGACTGGGTAAATGGGGTCATCCATAACAGCCGCTTTGATCACACCTCTGACAAAATCAGAGTGGATCTCAACTAATGCAATGGGAAGCGCTGTAGGTGCATCACTCTTAAAAACTCCACAAAATTTGACGGTCTCTTCTGTCTCTTGACCGGGTTTGACCAGGTGTCTGGCAACAATGCAATCATAAGAAAGCCCCGTGTCAAATAAACAAAAAGTTTGAGAACCGTTCAAAATAACAGTACCTCGCGTTGAGGGTCTCTCTCCCTCAGGTTGAGAATCACAGTCAATAATTCCGCCTTGCGAGACTGTTAATAAGCATCCGATGCGTTTAAGCTCGGTGTGCTCGGTCTGATCATATGCCCGTGCGCAGGGGTTTTCGCTTTGTTACCTTGTCCTTTCTGGCCCCGCTGCCATGTAGAACGGTTGGGTTGATCAGACTGCTCACTATGGTTGGGGTACTTGTTTTTGTAGAACTTGGATTTTTCAGGAGGGGGGTTTTGAGGTCCAGTCTCTCTGTGGTTATTCTGGTTAGAAGCATGAGAAGATTGGTCTAGATTATTCTTTCGAAAATGCTGTTCTGTCGGTTTACGTTTTGTGGCCGGCAGTTCGGCCAGCGCATTTTGATAACGCTCAGACTTTTCCAAAATGTCTTCAAGCTTTTCTGCGCCCTGCTCAGCTAGAAATCTCCGGGTGTCAGCAGACAAAGTGTTCCTTATTTGTTCTGTTATAACAAATTCCTCCAGACCTTCATAGGTAGAGGGGAGCTGAGTAAGCTCAAGGCACTTTGTCAAGTATCCCTTCAAACGAGACGAGAACTGCTGAAAAATGTCAGAGCTCTCCTTCATGCTGTTGCGAAACAGTTGCAAAAACTTTCGCGCATTCATTTCAAAACGCTCCAGTAACGTTTTCTTCAAGACGTCGTAATTGTCTTGTTGGCTGCTCTCCAGTTTGGCGTAAACATCATACGCACTGCTTTTCAAAGCCTGGGAAAGCTTCATATTCCAACACGACCTCTCTAAACCGTACAGAGTTGCAATTTTCTAATTTTTCTAGATACGTGTCAATCTTCTCATTAGGACAAGGGAAAGATTCTAGAGCGAAAGACATAGCGGTGAGATGAGGAGATTGAGTGTTAGAAGGATCCGTTAAAGAAGAATGAGAGGAGAAGACTCTCTAATGCTGGAGGTAGAGGCAGCACCACGGCTTTGGAACTCTAGCGTCTTAAGCGCCAACTCGTGCTGTCTCTGTTCCTTTTTTTCCTCATGCTGCTTTCGTTTGATGAAGCGGATACCCAGCTCTGCCGATCTTGGTTTTATCCAATGGGTCCGGGGAGCGTCCTCTTCATGCGATATTTTGTTCAGATTTAGTTATTGTCAATTTACTCAGTTCAGGTAAGAATTAGTTTTAGCGGGCCCACAATGTCAGAATCATGAGGTTTCCCGTATTTAGGAAAAATGACCGGTTGGTAACTTCTCTCAAAAAAATAATTATTGTTCACACCATCCTTTGTCAAAATCGTCGGAAAGTTAATGCTGGTAATATTTTTCGCCACAGAGGCTGCATGTACTTGGTGTTTTATCAGGAAGAATTTAATCTGGCTCGGTAGGCGCAGTTATTCAATTTGTCTTAAAGTTTGTGAAAATGGGTACTCTGTCGTTCTGGATGCAACCACAATGCCAGACAGGTTTTACTTTGTATACCCACACGTCTTTAATTAAAAGAATGTTTAGTTCTTCACAGATATTTCTCATCAGTACTTAAACGCTGGTAGAGTTGGGCTACCCCAGTTTTCACTGAATAAAGAAAAACAAACATATAAAATACTTATACATACTATTCCTCGGATATAACTTACATTAAAAACTGCAAGCGTAGAGCTTATTTTTATCGTTTAAATCTCCCGTGATATAAGTTATATTCATAAAATCAATCATCATGAATTAGAAATACGTACGTATCTCGTCAATACTCAATAATGAATCAGTGGAGTTATAAGTTAGTTAAAATATTCTGGACTGATTACTGGCAATTTAATAAAATTTATTAATAGCCGAATGAGTTTAAGCTAGAAATTATAATTTATTCTGCTTTCCACTGTAACATGTCGACTAGAGAATATAACAGACTTATAAATTAATTTCTTCTGCACAGAAATCTAACTAGTAAAATTAAATTAGCGGTTATCACTGAATCACTCAATTATACTAGATATATGTACTTACCTCCACACAGAACTACAGATTAATACCACGAACTAGAATCCTTCAATATAATGGTAGTCTAGAACTCGGCAAAATGTTGCCAAGAAACTCAGAACTTTGCAATATACAAGATATTTTCTAGCACGAGTGATCTGTCTACTGCAGATTTAGGAGGACTGAATGAAGTCACGTTTCAGCTACTGGGTAGATATATGAAACACACAAAGGTTCCCACGTTATTTCGCAAATCCGAAATAGCCTCCCCTTCTCGTCTAACACTTCACATAAACTCAGACGCCTGCCATAACCTGTCAATACGCGTCTTAACACCTCACGCTGAGAACTAGCCGTAGAAGCGTGAGTGTCATGGAAAAACGAGACGAATGTCTGCCATTCGGTTTCTCGAGAACGAATTTCTCACACTATTTCGTCTACTGCAGGGCCTGACACCTTATGCAATAAAATGCGTTTCTAAATGAGAAAAGAAACAGGCGAAAGTTTGAATGGGAAAGTAATATTTTGTCGCAAACGAACGAATGCGAAAAAAACCCAGGAAAAGGATAAAAGAGCGATAATAAAGTAGAGGACATGGGTAGAAAAGAAAAGAATACAGAAAATTTATTGATCATAAATCTCTATGCGACATTCGCCCAGCATTCAGCATGACGTTATCATTACATTTCTTAGCTGTGCCTGATGTTTACATCATCGATCTAAGAAACAGCGTATCAGTGCTACCAAAGTGCTCGACATTTCTGTATTCACTGACTATGCTTTACTTCCTTAAAATAGTTTTGGTTCAATGTAGCCCTAGGGAATCCTGATTAACTGTTGCTTTTCCAACACTTTAAAATCAGTGCTTAGTTTCTACAGGTTCAGAGCGTATATTTTAAAGTAACAATTACACATCGAAAAAACCTATTGATAATATCGCTGTTCTGAAATCTCCAAGGTAAGAGAAATGTGGAGGGAGACGGTTCCAAATTTATAGATGAAAACTGGTGGCAGAAATAACTGGGTTAAAGACACAGAAAGTCCATGAAAGCATGGCATGAACTTGTTGAAGGCCCACGTTCCCTAAAGAGGTGAAGGATGATGGTGATAAAGTGACGTGTCATTAATTACAAATTACATACAAGTCATAAAACGGTTGCACGTTAGTAATATTTTCAGTTTTAACAAATTTAAGACGACTGCAATAACACAGTGGTAAAAGTATAACGGTGGGTTAATAATAGTTAAAAGTCTTAATAGGTCTAAAGACAAAGAAAATATGTTTTTGTTCGCTTGTCCCAGACGAAGGCTTTGTGGCCGCAACCTAGGTAATTTTCTGTCTTGTATCTGTGTGTGGCGTATTATAATTTTTTACATCCTCCGTTATCCATTAACATGTTCAGTACACGGAGAGGCTGAATGTGAAGGTATCGATACTCTCTGTTCGTATCTAGTGATACAGGAGCAGCGGTGGTTGAAGACGACTAAAATTATATATGTTTTAATGAAAACTCCAAAGCACAATGAGCAGGCAGAACTGGGCTATAAGTATTATTGTGAATGGAACTACAAATAAAAAATAAAAGAGTTATACGTGTGGGAAACAAAGCATCAAGAACGTAAACTGAAACTAAACACTAAAAAGAAGGAAACTACCAAACACGTAACCAGAGAGGAAAGTCTTGAATGCCTTTCACTGACTGGTGAAATTAAAGCACGGAAATAAGCGGAAGTCCCCAGAGATATATGTATATTATAATCCTTGAGGCACTGCACGAAGGATGGCAGCCCAAACAAGCAAAGTGGAAGCAGTTTGTTGTTGCCTTACAAGACGCCACCAGGCGTGGTGGCCACTTACTGCAGTGACAGTCGGCGGCTAAGGATCAAAGAAGAAAAGAATAATCCTTGAGCCTGAGCAATATATATATATATAGTTTCCGAGCTTCTTTTTTGTGGCAAACAATTCACAAAACTGTCATGAATGTCATTATCGTTGCCATTTGTGACAGCGTTACCGGATTTCGGGTTCAAAATCCAGTAAAGTAACACTCCAGTCTACACATCTGTAAATGAGTATTTGCATCTGCTTTTGAATTAGAGAAGGCAGAAGCAACGAAGAAGGGTAATGGTCATTCAGCTCATAAACCTGAACCTAGTATAATGAAGTCTCTAACACTTCACAAACCTCCGTCATTATCTGCTGTGGAACTACCTGTACCGTTTACTGGTATAAATCCGTGTAGTTCTTGGGTCTCTGAGGAGGCAAAGAAACAAGATAAATACTAACCCCTAAGGCATGTCGTACAAGGCTAATAATACTAACCCCTAAGGCATGTCGTACAAGGCTAATGTGAGATTGCGCATAGGGCTGACAACCTCATCATGTAAAACCATCAAATGCTATAGAAACCACAGCTGTAGGTGTGTGCTCTTCGGTACAAGTGTCGTGCACAGGACCAACTTTTGTTTTGGTTCCATGCTCCAAGCGGAATGAAAGAGAGAATGATGATAATGATGACGATTAACATGAACATACAATTAAAACAACAGACAAACTCAGTGAATTAAAACAACAGACAAACTCAGTGAATTAAAACAACAGACAAACTCAGTGAATTAAAACAACAGACAAACTCAGTGAATTAAAACAACAGACAAACTCAGTGAATTAAAACAACAGACAAACTCAGTGAATTAAAACAACAGACAAACTCAGTGAATTAAAACAACAGACAAACTCAGTGAATTAAAACAACAGACAAACTCAGTGAATTAAAACAACAGACAAACTCAGTGAATACAAAAAACAGACTAACTCAGTGAATGCATGTACAAGAAATATCTTTTTTTAATCCACCATCGATGAACATCGCCTGATATCCATCAGTACCATCTCCATCACAAACCATTTATTACAAAAACTTCTAATTTCCACATTGCAGTAGTCCTTATCTTGTTTTTTAACATTTCTCAGAATCCCATTCCTCTACAAATTCCGTCCAGTGCTCCAGCACCTTCACTTTCTTTACATTTACAAACAAGAAACAGCGCTTGATTTGGGGTCAGTATTCCTCCGCCGGCACTTGAGCCTTTTTGAGACGTACATCGCGCGCAAATTGAATACGTGTCAAGCCTAGCGAGTATTCATCAAGAGATCATTTCCTTCCCATCAAACCACCGTGACAGGAAGTCCACGAGTGCCCATGAATAGGAACTTCTCAGCCATTCCTTGGTCGCCATCTTGAATGGCAAAGTCGGTCGAGATATCTTGGCTGCTTTTAATTCACGTTTCATTTTATTTGTATTTATTTCAGACGCGAATGACTGACTCAAAAATTCGTATGGGTCGTGTTGTATTTATTACAAGAGCAACATCTTCTACGAGAAATACGATTAAGTGCTTTTATGTAATTTGACTGTTAAACTCAAGATGATGAACTGCTTATCCTGATAATAAGCAATAGTACTCACTTGACATTTCATCAGGAAATTCAGGATTTAAACCCAAGTATTTTCTTGACAAATATTCACTTGACCCGTGAAGTCCTTGAGGGTCTGATGAAAGATAGAAGGAATATAACTGCTGCTTACTCTGGACATCTGTAAGGACCGACTAATATAAAGTTATGCTTGCGGTTGGCAACCTCATCATGTCAAATAAAGCGCTACCGAATAATCAATGCAAAAGTACATACATGTTGCTGTGCGGACTTCCTGCAGGGGACCAACTACAATGGCAGTTGCTCAATGGTCCAAAAGAAGCGTCAAATGAAATGATGATGATGGAGATCAAATATATATTTGAAATTGTTTGGGCAAAGATTTGAAAGTTCCAAAAATTTACATTAACAGATGTTATAGCGGCTTACGATTCTTTTACAGGTTCATAAACATCAATCCTTTACATCATGAGTTGATTGCCTTTGTCACGGGATTTGCCTCCCCTTTGCTCTGCAAAAGTAGTCCACAAGTGGCCAAAACTCAAGTATCTAAAATGGGTCGTCAAAGGTGTCTACCTTCGCACAAGATTACTCATGGCAGAGTTGTAGGCAGAAGGATAATGACGCTTCTATTTCAAGGTCATTGTTACGCACAAATAATTACTTTTTCCAGTCTTTGTATGATCATTTTTCGTATGTATGATCATTTTTTTGACTGAAATGTGTATTATGTTTTTTACAGTCAAAGGGACATGACCCGAGTTATTGAGACTACAATTTTTTAGGAGTTTGCCTTCTCTTGTATAGAGACACGTTCGGTCTATAATTTCTTGAACGAAGCGTGACCATATCTCCTTATTTGGTAGTATCAGTCAACTGTTGTAGATGTCTGAAACATGTCTTAACGCTTCTGTTCATGACCATAAAAGGCGCGACTGTGTAAGACTTTTATCTCGAATGTTCTTAAAATCGCTTTGTGTGAATTGATACTCACGTAGATGAGTTCTGCGCATGTCAAAAACTGGGAGTTCGTTCTGTGTGTTCCGCCCAGCTGGGGAGTTTAGAAATGGTCTGAGTAGCGAGCGGACGCAACCTGCGTCTTGTGATTTTCTGAGGGAAATACGTTGTCTTTGTGAGTTAGTTAGCTAACTAGACTATTTCCCAGTATTATTCAAGCCTGCCTGGAGGCATATGTTCGTGGTTGATTTTCCGAAATAAGGTAATTCCTCTTGTATCGAACTTTATGCTATCATCTAGAAGTTCGTCATTTTGTCGCTCTCTGCTCGCCTGTGTGATTCAAAATGGAGAGGTACTTTGACTAGGATTAAGTCACCGGTATCTTTATACCTGAACTAGTTATATATATGGGTCGCTCTAGACCAACAAGACTATTGTCTGTGTTCCAGGATTCGTTATATCAGAGATCACGTCCAAGTCAGATGGTTAGACTTAGAAACGTTATAAAGGTCGGTATGACCTGTATGCCCAGTATGCTATTCACGTGCAGACAGTAAACGGACTTATTGTATACATCTGATCTGCTAGCATCAGAAAGGGAGCATTTATTGTTGTCTATGAACATTGAAGATCTGCAGCTGACACTGTTGCAGAAGTTATATATATTATTGATACAGCTTCACGAACCAGAACTTTATGATATCTGTTTACAATACAACTATTGAGTATTGAATCCTACATGACTATCAGTTATATGATTTTGAATGCTGCATTCGTTATACTATGCTGGTGATGACATAAATATCATGACTGTTTTGTGGCGTGCAATAAATGGTATAAAACTAAAGCGAAGTTACCATTTCTATGACTCTACACGTCATGTTGCCTGTGGTGTACCCTGTGAACTGTTCTACTGCAACACACACAGCAACATTCTAAATCAGAGAAGACACCTACATCTTGCACTTTAATACCAGGTGTCGATAGGGGTGGCAAGTTATCATTTCAGCTCAAATCCACCTTTATCATTTTTGGTGGCCATATGTTGGTTTACTCTGATACCAGCTATCAAGGGGGTCAACAAACCCAGACATCATCATCAAGCTTTCAAAATTACAGTTCAACTCACTTCCTTCAAGAAAAGCTACTTTTGATGAAAGATTTTGAAAGTACCCGGCGTTGCTCGTCAAGTTGGCAGTTTTCCCGATCTGTTAGGAAGAAGGACAAGTGCCGTAACAACTGTTCCGGTCTCAGACGTACTGTTGCGGGTTCAGAAGGTCAAGTGCCGGTTTGAGCAATTTATAACATTCAGAAGGTCAAGTGCTCAAGTCAATTTGTAGAATTCAGAAGGTCAAGTTCAGAAGCTGTTTCCTGTTAGAAGCTCATTTCCTTCGTCATGGCAGTTTACGAGAGCAGATATGGATCAACGTTGGATCATTGTCCTAAGAATGCTGATCACATCCTGTTCTGAACTGTGCTGACGTTGTGGATACATAGAAGTTAAGTGGCCTGTTTTGTTTGTGAACTGTGCCCTTATGTTCTAGCTGAGCCTTCTAAATTCTTTCACACTTTTTGCTGTTTGTTACATGTTATATGTTATTTGTATTTGTATATTTATATGTTTATATTTCAGCGGGTTTTCTCGGTTGGGCGGTGTCTTTCAGTAGAAGATACCACGTCACAGAGGTTCTACTGTTAGCGTTTTCGTTAGGGACTGTGCGAATTTCCTACTGTGAAATTTGCTAGCGACAATCGTTGCTATATCTGTTTAGTTGTGACGAGTTGTGCTTTATTTTCGTTTTTTGTATATTTTTTTTTCCTCTCTTTCTTTCTGTTTTTTAGTTTCGATTTCATTGTTTGTATTTGTAGGTCTCCTCTTTTCTATTATTCAGTTCTTTACGTAAATTTTTGTGTATACACTGTAGCGTCATTTGTTTGTCATATCTTCGCATTTTGTCATCATATTTCTTTTTAGTTTCGCTGTTTATTTATTTGACTTATGCGAATGTTTTCGTATTGTTTGATCTTTGTTATTGTTTACATTGACTCTGATCTTTGTTATTGTTTACATTGACTTTGATCTTTGTTGTTGTTTACATTGACTTTGATCTTTGTTGTTGTTTACATTGACTTTGATCTTTGTTATTGTTTACATTGTTGGTGACCTTTGTTATTGTTTACATTGTCTTGTTATTGTTTGCATAGTTCTTGCATAGTTAGCTTTCACTATTGTTACATATATGCTCATGCACTATTGGTCTATAGTGCACTTATCATAACTAACTGGTGGTTTTTTGCTTATGCACTATTGTAGTGCAGTTATGATAAATAACTGATGGTTATGCACTGATTTGGGTAGTGCACTGATAATTAAGAGGTGACTTGTGATATTATTATACATTTGATAATACAAGTTGGTGTCAAGTCTTGTTTCCCACAGAGATTGGAGTAAACATAGTGATTATACAAGCACTTTATTAAGTCTTGTTGCTATTAAGATTGAAATAAGATAATTAATTATTTCAGGTTCTGTACTCACATTTTAGACATCATGTCTACATTTGAGTACTTTATTGAGCAGGGTAAAGCCCTTGGGAAGACAGGTGATAAATTAGAAGAATTTGCGACTGTTCAATATGCCAAGGCATTGAAGTCGGAGGAAAAGAAAATGAAAGAACAAACTGAACAAAAGAGAATAGATGCTGAAAATTTAAAACTGCAGATGCAGGTAGATGAAAAAAGATTACAAATGGAAATGGAAAAACAAAAAAGAGAAGCAGAATCTCAGGAGAAGAGACTTCAGGCTGAGGCTGAAAATAAGAGACTTGAAAAAGAGGCTGAAAATAAGAGACTTGAAAAAGAAGCTGAAAATAAGAGACTTGAAAAAGAGGCTGAAAATAAGAGACTTGAAAAGAGGCTGAAAATAAGAGACTTGAAATAGAGGCTGAAAATAAAAGATTAGAAAAACAAGCTCAGGCTGAAGAAAGAAAGTTACAGGCTGAGGCTGAAGAAAGAAGGTTACAAAGAGAAGCTGATGAGAGAAAAGCAAAAATGGAGCATGAAGAAAAACTCTTAGCTTTAGAGTTAGAGAAGTTAAAGTTATTGAACACTGGTAATGCTAATGATGCAAATAAGGTGTCAGATAAGACTAATGCTAAGGATTTCAAGCTTAATCTACCAGCATTTAATCCCTCAATCGATGATATAACATTTTATCTAGATAGATTTGAAAGTGCATGTAATGTGCATAATATAGATAAAACATTATATGTTTATCATCTGTCCAAGATACTTAGAGGTGATGCTTTGACTTTGTTGAGTATGGTAGATGTGCCTGACAAAAACAACTATGAGGTTGTCAGGGCGGCATTGTTAAAGAAGTACCAACTTAACGAGGACGGATATCGTCTTAAATTTAAAAACATGTTACCAGAAACTGGAGTTGAATTCTCTGAATTCATCTCAGGCATACGTCTTACTTTTTTACGATGGGTTGAGTTGTCTAAGACAGAAAGTACATTTGAAGCCCTCATGGACTTACTACTTAGAGACAAGGTTATGTCTTCTGTTAATGAAGCTTTTCTTTCTTTTCTTCATGAGCGTAAGCCTAAAAACATAAAAGAAATGGAAGAATACTGTAGCCAGTATGTTACTGCGCATCCGCACATAACCATTAGCAACTCTAAGGTGAAAGAAGGTCTGCCAGTTGCTTCGGCAGCACCTTATGGCCCAAATTTTATGCGTAAATTTCAGGGTAGCCAGCAAAATTTCAATAAAAAGAGTAACCGTAATTATGCCCAGAACCATAGTAATCAATTCCAGGGTGATTCTTCTTCCCAGAACTGGAGACAACCTAATACTACACGTTATTCTACTCCGGTTAACTTTAGAAATTTTCACAAAGGTAATCGGTATAGAGGGAAATATTTTTGCAGAGACCTCAATACCAAGATAATAGAGGTTCTCAACAGCATAGAGATGGTAATGACAGTTATGGAAACTGGAACTCAAACCAGGATAAAAATTACAGTAGGGACTTTAATGATAATTGCAGAGGCAATAATGGTCGCGGTAGATCGCAACATAAGAGAAAAAGATATCAACAGACAAACTCTGTTCAACAAGAATCTCAGGGAGCAGATAAACAGGTTAATAATGATAAAGACCATAATGCTATCGGATGCTCATCTTTTGATTTTGGTAGGGCAAATAAATGTATCCAATGCAGTACTTTATTTGATCCGAAAACCGTTAGTACTCTAAGCTGTGGTCATCCTTTGCCCGCTCTTCCTGCTAATGTTGCTCATGATGGGAGAGGTTCTCTTATATTACATAAGGGGCTTGTAAATAGTAATCCAGTCTCAGTGTTGTTTGATTCTGGATGTACTACTGTCGGCGTTAGGCAATCTCTTGTAGATCCATCCTGTGCTACAGGAAAGGTCATCAAATGTGTCACATTTGGTGGCACGTTGGAAAAGTATCCTACTGCTATAATACATATTGCTACTCCTTTCTTCACGGGAGAGGTCCACGCGTGTCTACTTCCAAACCCTATTGCGGACCTTATTATTGGTCGTATTCACGGAGTTAGGGAATGTACCCCACAGCAGATTGCTGTTTGGGAAGAGCAAAACATTGAAGCTACCAATGCGGTGGTCACAAGAGCACATGCTCTGGATCCACCTCAAACTTCATTAACTAATAATGATGAAGTAAATGACCAAGATAGTCACTTGACTATTACACGTGACTCATTTATCAAATTGCAAGAAGAAGATCCTTCTTTACAAAAATTCTTCATTCTAGCAAAAAAAGGTGATCCTAATCAAAATACTAATAGAAAATCTTGGATTTCTATGAAGAACGGCGTACTTGTACGTATGGTACAAGACTCGACTACGTCCACTCATTCACAAATTCTTGTGCCTAAGAGCATGAGATTGCAAATATTGCAACATGCTCATGACTCGCAATGTGCTGGACATATGGGTTTTTCCCGTACAAAGTCGAGGGTTCTTGCGGCTTTCTTTTGGCCATTTGTGAGCAAGGACATACGAATGTACTGTCGCTCTTGCAAAGTATGTCAGGAGGTCAAATCTAAAGGACCACGACATGCTGCGCCTATCCAGGCTGCTGACATTCCTATTCGCCCTTTTCAAAAAATGGCAATAGATATTATCGGTCCTTTTAGAATTAAGTCGGCTAGAGGACATCAATTTATTCTTACATGTGTCGATATGTGCACACGTTGGCCAGAGGCAATACCTCTCAAGAGCATCTCAACTGCTGATATCGCAGACGCTCTTTGGCTGATATTTTCTCGCTTGGGTTTTCCCGGAGAAATATTGTCAGACCATGGCACTCAACTTATATCAGACACTATGTCACAGGTAATGTCTATGCTACACATTAAAAGGTCTCTCAGCAGTATCTATCACCCAATGTCTAATGGGTTGGTCGAACGTTTAAATAGGACTCTGAAAACTTTACTTGGTAAAATAACTGAGGATCATCCTCAGGATTGGGACAGGGTCTTACCCGCGGCTCTCTTTGCGTATAGAGAGGTCCCCAATGAACATACGGGGTTTTCCCCTTTTGAACTTGTCTTTGGCGCGCAACCGCGCGGCCCTATGTCTTTACTTCACGATCTAATCACTGCCGATAATATTAGCGATGAGACTCAATCTTCTTATGAGTACGTCATTGCTCTTAGGCAAAAGATCATCGAGGCATGCAAACTAGCAACTTCGTCTTCCGAATTTGCTAAAGAAAAGGCAAGGCAGTTTGCAAATAAGAATAGATGTCTACGACAACTTTGTCCAGGTGACAAAGCTCTCGTTCTACTTCCTTCAAGGGAGAACAGACTTCTAATTGCATGGAAAGGTCCATATGCAATAGTCTCCAAAATTTCTGATGTCGACTATGTTGTCGATATTGATGGAAAGCATAAAACTTTCCACATAAATATGCTCACGGAATTTTATGAAAGACCTGACTATTTGCAGCCTATTTTCCAGGCAACGGACAATTCTCAAGTACCTCATGGTCAGTACTCATCTCTGTCAGTTATACAGGATGAGGAAACTACTTTTTCTGATGTCAATCTTCCTCTTTCTATGGTCCCACTTTATTCTACGGAATCTTGGAAAAACGTGACCGTTTCTCCAAATCTTTCCGCTGAGGAACATCGACAAGTTTCTTCGATGTTGCAAACATTTCAGGATGTTCTTACAGACATCCCGGGACACACACATGTCATTGAACATGACATTGTGCTAACTGATCATAATCCTATCAGAGTCAGACCCTATCCAATACCTATCCATTTCCAGTCTCAAGTCGAAAAAGAATTGGATGAAATGATACGTTTGGAAATCATTGAACCATCCACTTCAGCATACTCTTCGTCTATGGTTATTGTTCGAAAGAAGGATAATAACATTCGCATTTGCGTAGATTATCGCAAATTGAACCAAGTTACGAAGTTCGATGCTGAACCTATGCCTTCATTAGAAGAGCTACTCAATAAACTTTCTAATTCTAGATTCTTTACCAAACTAGATTTGTCTAAAGGTTATTGGCAAGTCCCGCTAACTGAACGTGCCAAACCTTTTACAGCTTTTTCTACACCTAGGGGTTTATTCCAATGGAATTTCATGCCTTTTGGTCTTATGAACGCCCCTGCTACATTCGTACGCATGATGCGGCGAATTCTCGCATATCGTACAGATGTCATAGCATACCTAGATGATATCTGTCTATTCAGTGATTCCTGGGAAGATCACTATTTGGGTTTATACGAATTACTGTCTACTCTTCGCGAGTATAACTTGACTGCAAAACCCTCTAAAGCCTTTATAGGATTTAGTGAGATTTCTTTCCTAGGTCATCGTGTTGGTCATGGTCTTTTAAAGACAGAGGACCACAATGTTTCAAAAATACTTAACATTTCGGTCCCTAAGACGAAGAAACAAGTAAGGAGTCTATTAGGTTTGATCCAATTCTACGGACGATTCATTCCGAATCTGTCCTCCATTATGGCACCGCTTTCTACTTTATTGAAGAAAGGGTCGCCTAATCTGATCCGCTGGTCTAAAGAATGTCAATCCTCATTGGACCAGGTTAAAGCCCTATTTTCATCTCCACCTATTCTTAGGTTACCTACTATTGAGAAGACTTTTGTTCTTCGAAGTGACGCCTCGTCAACTGGGATTGGGGCAGCACTAATGCAGGAGTATTCTGATACTCTGCATCCGGTGATGTATATCTCTAGGAAATTAAATGCTGCAGAAAAGAATTACTCGGTTTTAGACCGTGAGTTATTGGCTATGGTATGGTCTATTCTGAAGTTACAAAGATTTCTTCTAGGCGCACATTTCATTGTGGAAACCGACCAGAAAGCGCTTACTGCTATTCAGAGCAAAAACTTGAAGAGCTCGAGGTCCACTCGTTATGCCATAGCTCTTCAACCATTTCATTTCTCGGTTCGAGCTATCCGTGGTTCGGATAATGTAATGGCAGACATTCTGTCCAGATGCCCACACGATTCCACATGATTCTTCTGTCATATATATATATTTCCTGATATACAGTCCAATATTATAATGACATGTTAGTAGATTTTTTCTCCCTTTTTTTTTTGAGGGAAATTTATAACATTGTACCATGTAATTATCTAAGAAGGCTTAGTTAGTGATATACGGGCCAAAAGATCACTCGGCCACATTTGCTTAATATATTTTCGTGGTTGTATTAAGAGATTTACCAGTTGTCTTTAAGATTTGTGTTATTGATATTTTCGCAGCACATCATTGGTTATGTCCATTGTGGAACTTTGAGGATATCAAGTCCTGTCCTAGATTGGGAGCGGATGATGTCCACATCTTCTATTGCTTGTTTATGTCAACAAAGAACAACATTGTATTACTTATTAATTACTGATGCATTATATAATGTAATAAAATAGTGCGGTATATTAATATATTACACCGCTGTTTGCACAACACATTATATGATATCATAATAATATATTTAATTTCATATATTGGTATGAGAGTAATTTGACTTTTATTATGATGTTGCCATCATGGTGGCTTGTGTTGGTGGCACCTTCCTGGAATATATACGCGAATACTTAGATAAATTTTTTTCTCTAAGGACCTGGGATATGATCTCAGTTTCGCTCCAAGTGTTGAGCTATTTTGTTAGGTATATATCCGCGCATCATACGTGCGTTAGGAGCCTAGATTTTTCCGGCTCCAGGATTTAAAAAAAAATGTTTCATTTTTTTTCCCGGGAGGGTGCGGTAATGTTACGCACAAATAATTACTTTTTCCAAAGTCTTTGTATGATCATTTTTCGTATGTATGATCATTTTTTTGACTGAAATGTGTATTATGTTTTTTACAGTCAAAGGGACATGACCCGAGTTATTGAGACTACAATTTTTTAGGAGTTTGCCTTCTCTTGTATAGAGACACGTTCGGTCTATAATTTCTTGAACGAAGCGTGACCATATCTCCTTATTTGGTAGTATCAGTCAACTGTTGTAGATGTCTGAAACATGTCTTAACGCTTCTGTTCATGACCATAAAAGGCGCGACAGTGTAAGACTTTTATCTCGAATGTTCTTAAAATCGCTTTGTGTGAATTGATACTCACGTAGATGAGTTCTGCGCATGTCAAAAACTGGGAGTTCGTTCTGTGTGTTCCGCCCAGCTGGGGAGTTTAGAAATGGTCTGAGTAGCGAGCGGACGCAACCTGCGTCTTGTGATTTTCTGAGGGAAATACGTTGTCTTTGTGAGTTAGTTAGCTAACTAGACTATTTCCCAGTATTATTCAAGCCTGCCTGGAGGCATATGTTCGTGGTTGATTTTCCGAAATAAGGTAATTCCTCTTGTATCGAACTTTATGCTATCATCTAGAAGTTCGTCATTTTGTCGCTCTCTGCTCGCCTGTGTGATTCAAAATGGAGAGGTACTTTGACTAGGATTAAGTCACCGGTATCTTTATACCTGAACTAGTTATATATATGGGTCGCTCTAGATTCGTTATATCAGAGATCACGTCCAAGTCAGATGGTTAGACTTAGAAACGTTATAAAGGTCGGTATGACCTGTATGCCCAGTATGCTATTCACGTGCAGACAGTAAACGGACTTATTGTATACATCTGATCTGCTAGCATCAGAAAGGGAGCATTTATTGTTGTCTATGAACATTGAAGATCTGCAGCTGACACTGTTGCAGAAGTTATATATATTATTGATACAGCTTCACGAACCAGAACTTTATGATATCTGTTTACAAAACAACTATTGAGTATTGAATCCTACATGACTATCAGTTATATGATTTTGAATGCTGCATTCGTTATACTATGCTGGTGATGACATAAATATCATGACTGTTTTGTGGCGTGCAATAAATGGTATAAAACTAAAGCGAAGTTACCATTTCTATGACTCTACATGTCATGTTGCCTGTGGTGTACCCTGTGAACTGTTCTACTGCAACACACACAGCAACATTCTAAATCAGAGAAGACACCTACATCTTGCACTTTAATACCAGGTGTCGATAGGGGTGGCAAGTTATCATTTCAGCTCAAATCCACCTTTATCAGTCATGTCACAAGATAATTCAGAAGTCAAGAACAATGCTGCATAGGGCAGAGCACTATTAACTTATATCTGATTCGGCACCTTTTGTGAAGTTTTAAGCAATGGCTTGGCTTGTATGAGCCCCCAGCTGGTTTAATCCAGCGAAATTCCTTTTATAATTAATGTTGGCTCTATGGCTGTAAATATATGTATATATATATATATTAAAGATTGTCGATGATACATGCGCTCTCTTATCTATAAAAACTGAATCAAATATGAATTTGTAAAATAACAAATCACAAATTTAATAATCACTTAGTCTTTACCAAATTTAAATAAATATGGATGAAGATGATTTTAGAAGGTTTTAAAATTTGTCTTCACTGAGACTTAATTTGGGACTGATGGTTATTAGTGTCCGTCACGTCCTTGTTACAAAAGACTTAGCTTGCTGAGTACTGCACTGGGTCGTTGTCGGTTTTCTGTGATGAATACTCTTCTCTAGAGGCGTCTAGATGAACGTCACTCCTATTGTCAAGGTGGGTGTCTCCACAACGTGTCCACTGTAGGTAGTTGGTGTCGAACAAAGTTTCTTGAATCACGAGATAGTGGCGAAAATTCTTACTTCAAACTGGTCTGGTCCTAACAACCGTCTTGTAGCTTCGAACGACGAACTTTAGGAAAAATAAAAGAGCAAATGCCTCTGCTAAGTACATTTGTGGGCTGCAAATTAACAGACGCATTGTCTTGCTGTCCACCCACCAATGTTAGCCTCTCTGAATAATTATTCTCCCTGAGTATACACAGTATAACTCAGGGAATATGATTAGAAATCACCGTTATTCTTCTGGTTACTTTAATGGAGAAAATGTGTCTGAACATCGCGAGGGCAATGACTTCCCTGAATTACAATTAACAATGTAAATCTCATAAAATTATACTATACACTTTAGGCACATGTGATGTAATCGTCACTTTTTACTGCTCCATTCGGAGTTTGGGGTCACCTCTGTTGTCGGTTTTCTGTACGACTGGCAAGAAGCAATCACCAGCGCTTGTTGTAGTGGTGTAAGAATATACTATTTTCATATGTAGAGGTTGCCAGCCTCCTATGACCGGTATAACCACTTAGCAAATACAGAGTACAGACATGCCACAATTCATATTTTAAACTATATGTTCACAATTTACCCCAAATGGGATATACAATCTCCAGGCACAGTAGAATGGACACAGCAACTTTGATTAGATGATTCGAACACTTGGTCGGGGAAATTTTAGTATTCCTCTTATGACGGGAGCTCTGATTCCTTAAGTGTCCAGTCTTGGCATTTAAAAATTCGGGTTCTCTTTTAAATTATAAAGGCGCACAAGTACTTTGATCTGTCACTGTTAATTCTGGATTACTTTGTCCGATCCTTCTCTCTGGCTACTGGGAGTTGCTAATTTGACGTTGCGATGCAGTCTTATCTGTGTCTCCGATTTCGTTAAATTATATTTCCATTTCTAATTTCAAGTCCCAAATTGTATTTGTAGACCAACTTGCAAATGAAAGCGAAAGTCTATTCCGCCTCTCAAATTAAACCAATGGTAAGCTCTTTAGAACTATGTGGGTCGAGTGTTAAATCCTTACTATCCCCCGCGTGTTTTAAATTATCAAATTTTAAACTTTAAACTCGTGACCTCTTTCAAATATGGCAGTAATACTTCCGATTGTATTTGTACAACCTCACAAACACATCGGTGAACTTATTTCCTGGCTCATACCTTTCGCCGATATTGTCTCCTCTTGCAGGTTATCTGTAATATTGATACAGAGATGGTCCAGCGGAAGCGATTACATATATCACCTGTGTTTACGAGTACCCCTACCAGACGGATTTCTTTCTGTCGATCGGGCGAGACCACCTGTTTGTCAACAATGACCATCTCTATCAAAGGTGCTAGACGACTTAAGTGATAAAAGTATTATCCGCTGACCTGTCTAATTAACCTTGTAGTACTACGATTCACCTGGCGAAAGGTAAACAAGTCTATGGAGTGGTCAGAGCAAAACATGTAGGGGCATAAAATACGCCAAATAATAGGACGATCGGTGAGGAAAATGAAGAAATGAAGTGATACTGCTGGAGAGAACGAAAGGTATGAAAAGTGCACAACTGATTTCGTCACTGCCTTGAAGTACAGGTCTGTGTAGCTCGATGCTGAATTTATATATTTCTCTGTTGCAATGCCTTCTTCAGCTTTACCCATAGCAATCCGGTTACTCTGGAATCCCCTTCTACCACTCTTGTCCCATGTTCTCATTGGCTTCCCATTTCTTTACTTCCCATGTAGTCCAGAACATATCCAATTTGAGTGGTAGGTTGTTTCTTATGTCTTTTCCACCTCCACTTTCTCTCTAATCTCAAACTAACTGGTGGGCTGTCAGGTTTTCGCCCAAAAGGCCGTGTTTGTTACAGCATTTACCAACATCATACTGAGAATGCAATAGAGACTTCAGTTGGTGAATGTCCACAGTTTGGACGTTAGGCTTTTTTCGAAGCGGCAAGTTAGAAATTTTAGAGTAAGTGATGTTCATATTTGTGTTCTGCAGGTTTTGCAAGGAAGAATAATCGACCTTTCATATTGATCCGACAGAGTTAAAGACAATTCTGGTTTTATTAATACATCCATTGACATCTCGATTTATTAGTTCTTCTTTGTCGAAATCACGTCCCATAAAGGTACAAATGTGCACTCATTCAGTCATCTGACCTTTGATCTGAATTGGATATATGTGAATATTATTAATTCTAATCTCCTTTGTTGTGTTAACACTTATATCAATCAGTCAATATCACTCACTTAGTCAATAAATACTCTATAACTTCCCAAGGAGCGTAGACCTTCAAAAACACAAGCCAAGTCTTACTGTCCCGTGACACCAGCTCAAGATCTTTCTTTGTCTTTTTCATCATTTTCATTTCTGTATTTTGATTATCGTGCTATTTATTTCAAGGTCGTCTTATCATAAATATTTTCTATTTCAAAGCGTCATAAATATAAACGTTTTCAAAATGTCTTGTCATTCTCCTCCAATCACTTCATGCTATATTTTCCCAAAAACTATCGCTGCAAGAGCTCGTGGAAGTTTTCATGCAGACTTCCTGCAAATGTTGTGGCACCATGCTTCAAAGGTGTGGCAAATTTGTCTCCAATACAGTTGTAGAATCGATTACTGCGATGCGACGGTGTCTCTAAAAGTAGCACGCAATCACGGAACGGTGAGCGAGGAGGGTCACAATGCATACAATATGGCCACCTTGTTGTTAAAGTGATCTTTATTTTAGTTCTGATTGATGGTATAACGATCAGGATGGACAAATAGTGGAAAGACTTTTATGTTTCGATTCTGGAAGTTTGACTCCATATTCAAACACACACACACACACACACACACGCACACGCACACGCACACGCACACGCACGCACGCACGCACGCACGCACGCACGCACGCACGCACAAACACACACACACACACACACACACATATATATATATATATATATATATATATATATATATATATATATATATATATATATATATATATATATATATATATTGGCTGGAATGGTTTTGGAACGGAAGATATCGTAAAGTGAATACATAAAATTGTACTTTGAAAGGGTCACTACACATTTTCGAGCGATATAGAAAAATGTTAAATAGTCGGACGAATAAGAAAGTTAAATGGAATAGTAGCTCTGGACTGTCCGGTTCTAACGTGATCTGAATGGACAGAATCGGATGGACAGAAGACTAGAACGACGAAGGAAGAGGTGGAACAGTTTGTACAGAAGTCAAAATTTCATTCATCTTGCTAACAAATTAAACACGCCTAACACGCATGTGACGTCATGCTCTCTCAGCGGAACGCAGTGGCCAATAAAAAGGGGGAGCGCAATTTGAACAAGGGACACTGAAATAAGTTTTGAATCAGACTGGATGCAGGACAGAGTTTGCCACTACGCCTTTGCCATCTGCAGATGTGTGCAGCCTGCCAAGCCATTAATGTCCAGTGTGATTTCTGAAGTTTGAGGGTAAGCCGAATTATAAAAACTATCATGTATATATTTCATTTATTGCAGATTATTATGTGATGTGTATTATTTGTGTGTAGATGCTAGGAATTGCATCAGTTTATTTCAATTTGTACCTAATGAGAAGGATCAAGCATATGCAGGAAAAATATAAGGCGTGTGATTAATATTCGGAAAGGATCAAGCTGTAAAATATTACAGGAGTGGAAAAACCAAGAAGATTGTTAATACATACAATAATAGAAATGTTTACGATAGTACTATGTTACTGAAATGATGTCCTTGCTTACTATGAGTTTATAACCTCGACATCTGATGACTGACTGGTCTGACATCTGTGCTAGTCACATGTAAATCTAGCCAGATACTAGCCAAGATCGATATGTTGTTTCAGGTTCATTTGACATTGCAATCCATACTGTCAAGTATCAGACGCCTGTGTACGTTCATCAGACGTAATCCCACAAAAGTGAAGTAACCCAACGTGTGAAGTACAGCTGGTTCTTGGTACCCCTACTGTTGGGTCTGCCGAGACTGATATACTCCATGATAGTACAGTGTAAACAGTATCCAGGAACAAAGATAAGTGTTCGATAAAGGAACTGGCAGAAGCTTATATGAAACACCAGCTAAAACAGCTATTTCAGCTATCATATGTATTTCAAGTATCACGTCAGATGATGATAAGCTTGTGTTAAAAGTCAAAGGACTTAAAGAACAGTAATACCAGAACAGTAAAGCAAGTGTTCATTAACTTTACTAACCAAGATAATAGTATTCCAGATCCTGAATTGAAAAGGACAGTATTACTGATTAAAGTGCCAAGTGACTTTTATTTTTGTAAATCTATTTCTCCAAGAGGAAAGAACATTCCTACACTTCTCTATATAAGAGATAACATTACATTTGTGAATATTATGTGAATACTGTATTACTCTTTTCTAAACAGCAGAAAAAGACAGTCATTATAAATATTAAATGATTCATTAATTGTACCTGAGGACTTGTTTACTTTTTACCATTACGTTTAATGTTCTTATTCATTTCATTTGTCCCATAGCATTAATTTATCATAGGATAGTTGTGGGGAGGAGACATCTTAAATCCTGGTACTACTTCTTACTATCTGGACCAGTGATTTTCACAGTCTGACTATTCCTATGACAACTATACACCAGTGCTTATTTCTAAGACTGGGGTATTGCTTATAAGACCAGAGATCTTGACTGGCATTATATCCTTGTATCATCTGATACACCTGTATATCTTATCTATTACATATATGATCAAAAATCTCTCGTGACAATAGGAAACAACAAGAAATCTAATGATTATGACATAAATAGACATATCTGTTGAAACACAAGATAAACATTATAATAAAAAAACTGCTGACAATGCTGGTGATAATGATTATGAAAATAAAGTTAATGCTGATTTAAATTATGATGATGATAAAGACGACGATATCTATCTAACTTCGAAGACATTTCACATTTAATATTCGGTTTAAAAAATCACTAAACAAGGCATATTTGCCTAACATCTTCCGCCGAACCGAGGGAGAACTGAAAACATTCACAAAAAGACATTACCATACACGCTTAGAATTCTCTATTGCTTTGACCCCTCTCTTGCAATAATATAAATAAGGATACAGGTTTTATATTTTCTAGGTAAGCTATTTATAAAGCCTGCGCATTTTTCATTCCGTCACAGGGATCTTTCTCAAGATTATGCACACAAGAAATAAATATCTTTTTTTTTTCTTCCCGTAATTTTGTGAAAAAAAGTGTGCATAAAACTCTTGAAAAGTCAGACTGACATACATGTCCATTCCGTGGACCATGCCCCGTTCCAGAATGTCAAATCAAATTCTCGTAACTCATTCAAAAACGAGGGAAATCAATGTTTTCCACCGAGCTCTTCCAGCTGACCACCTATCTTCCATCTAAACTCTAAACAGAGAGAAACGCACGCACTTCCTGGCGTTTACGGACGTTATAATCAACATGGAAGAAAGCGCTGAAATAAACCTACGGAAGCACGAAAGGATATAAAGAGATGTCTCAGAAACAGCCATCTAGGGAAGGAAGTTAAAAAAGATGCCAGGTCGATGGGGTTATTAGGGCTTTTGAGAGAAATATTATTAATGATGGAGCAGAAATTAGAGGCGGAAAGTGGCAATGTGAAGTAATTATACACACACGCACACACCACACATACATGCACACCACGCTGATTCACACACACACCTATATATATATATATATATATATATAGACATGAATGAAGTGATAGACTACATTAAATATTTACTTACTAACTTACTTAGTTGTTCCTCTTCTACCGTGAAGTGTAGAGGTTTGTAAGACAGTGCGCCATACTATCCTGTCGGCTGTCTCCCTCCTGGCCTGGTTCCATTCTAGTTCTCGGTCCTTCAGAGATTGTCTAATGTTGTCCTCCCAGCGGACTCTGGGTCGTCCTGGAGAGCTGGATCCCTGGCTCTTAGCCTTCCATACCTGCCGTGGCAGCCGATCTTCTTCCGTTCTGCAGACATGGCCAAACCTTTACCTTAAATTAACATTAAATACAATAAAATAATATTAAATACAATAAACAATAGAGGATAATTTTTTCATTTAACAACAATACGAAGAAGGTCCACAGTAATCACAAATGGGTGGTTTTTTTTTTTTTTTTAAACATCGAATTTTCTATGTCCTATAAAGGTAAAGGTACAGGTATTACCATAGCAGATACTGCAGTAGGGGAGTGAAGTGTTAGAGACTTCGCCATGATATGTTCACCATCGAGAGGTGGAGTGACTCTTCCTCGCTGCCGTTTCCCTCCCTAACTCTTAGAGCAGAGTCAGGTACCCACGTGCATCTGGGTAGACTGGAGTGTGTCAGTTCCGTGATTCGAACGCGGCATCTTTGCCGCTAGATACCAATACTATAACCACCCTGTCCTATACATCCCTAAAATAGCACGGTTACTTACATATTTATATAACACCATGGCATCCAAGATTCTCACCCACAAAGACATCAATCCACTCACACACGTTGCATGTAAATATCCGAAACTACAAATTATCAGAACGATGGCAAATGTACGATATCCTAATTCGGTAATTTCCTCACTCGATGGATAAGTTACCATTACGCACCAACAACGGTTGAAGATCTGGTACATGGAAGGCCAAGATTGGGATGGATAGACAACATCACAGACGGTTTACAAAACACGGCCTCACAGCAGCCAATGCAGCTCATTTGGCGCAAACTTCAGCACTCCACTACCCTTCCTGGCACGAAGAAGGAAGTAAATAGATAGTACTTATGGAATTTATTTTTATTAACAGGTATTTAAATGAGCATCGGTATGGTGTTGCCGCTTCTACAAGATCAACTAACTTACTCTGTTGATTGATTATAGTTCAATCGGGTTTTACATGAATTATAACAGCTGCTGAAGAGAGTTCGTTTAACTATTCTTTCTTTATTTCTGTCTGTCTGTTTCCCTTCTGACTGTCTTGCTGTCTTTCTTTCTTTCTTTGTCATCATTGTTACAGTTAGCAACATTAGCTTTCTCATAAATAGTGTCTCAAACTCTTTTAAAACTCATTTAAACAAACGCTCAGGCATATATACATATATTATACGCGGACAGACAGAGGCTGTCACGTGTTTACATAATATGTGCCCAACTGGCCAACTGATCTGAATCAAGACAGTACAAGAACCAACAGTCTGAGATGACCAAGTGTAGAATAAAGGGCTCCAGGAAACGTCACGTGGGAAGACGACATGTGAGTGTCCACAGTTCAGTGTACAAGCATGACCTCAACAATGAGAACGAACAAAGTGAGTTTAAACTAAAACTGGACCAGTCCAGACTTGACCAGAACAGTGGCTTTTCATTAAAATGAAGTTCAGTGAGGGGGGAGAGAGAAAGAAAAACCGAGTGAAATACAGAACAGAACGATATATATATATATATATATATATATATATATATATATATATATATATATATATATATATATATATATATGTGTGTGTGTGTGTGTGGTGTGGGTGTGTGTGGCTGTGGGTGTGTGGGTGTTACCAACCGGACATGCATCACGCTTCACAGTTTTTGGGGTTTTTTTCTTCAGATTTTTGTATAATGGACTGGACTATATAGTCTAGGAGTAATTCTTTATCTTTCCGAGTTCATGCCTTGTGCTGTCTGTGCCCGATTCTGAACCCTTTGAAAATAAAGTTCGTTCGTTCCTCTATTTTTCTCAAAAGTAGTGCATCTAATGAAGATAGATTAGATGTAGGATAAGACGCATTTTAGTTTTCTGCGCCCTAAACCTGTGTAAAATATGATTAGATCTTCAATAAGATCATTGTTACTTTTTCTTATTCCGGTACCAAGCCAGTTGACCGAGGCGATCATGTCTCTTTACAACCTATTGTCTTCAGTGCTACTGACTGATTGTCTTTGCTGTCCTCTCTACAATGCACGATGTCAAACTATGCAGCATTTGCTCTCTTTTGTCGTCATGTATCTCTTGTTCTAATAAGAACGGGTATCTGACTCCGCTATTGAGTTAGAGAAGACAAAGGCAGCGATGAAGGAATCTTGTCACCACTTCATAAAGATGAGAACTAGTATAGTGAATTCACTAACGCTTTGCTTCCTGATGCGTGATGCCATATGATGATGGATGGTATCCGCATGTCTGGTTTTGTGTAGTGTGCAGATGTGTTCAGTCAAACAATGTTCATACAAAAATAACAGGGCAATCCACATAGGACGTCAGTAAACTCACGACGTATAAAGTCAATGATTCTTGTAACAGCCGTTGACGTTTTTCTTCATTATTTATTGTGGACGCCACAGTGACAAAATGGTTACGCGAATATGTAGGCACATCAAACAGTCATTATCACAGCAACATTCAATACAGCAATAGACGGTAGACAGCATTACAATGATGAGTCAGATGCATGTTATATTTCATAGTGCTGTAAATGTAGTCAGGTGAAAAACTCCATCCTTTTCTATAACAGCCAGGAGATAACCAGATGTATGAGATCAGTTCACTCTCCTTAGTTTGACTTCAGCAAGACAGACACGTCTGCCGAAGTATAAATAATGTCCTCAAAAATATCCTCTAGATAATAAAGGTTTTCCAAACCTAGTTCATTTAACAAAGTAGCAAGTAATGGTCCTTGGGACATGCATCAACCGATGCAGTACAATACAGCGACATGTGAGCTGGGAAAACATCTCGTGACGACGACTTTCGAAGACAGGCTATGAATCGAAATCGCTCACGACCCAAAATCGATAGAGTTAATGAAAAGTCAATTTACCTTGCTTTCATGAAATACACAGAAATATCACGCCTCCCGACATGTGGGAAACACTAGAGGTATTATCTCGAATAAACGAAATATCCATTAAGAGGACTACACATCCCTGACAGAACAAAAAATAGCGGAGATCCCCTCTTCAACGAGGCATCTCTTTCGCCATTCCAAATCGCTCACTCCACTAGTGGTGGGCGGAAACCGATCGACCAAAAAACAAGACAAGTCATGCGCAGTCCAGCGCAAAAATGACCACAGCTCAAAACTTAACTGCATTCGATACCAACGCGAGAAGACAAATGCTTACCGAGAAAAGTGACTATAAATTTCAAGCAGTTGTTGCCCTTGCGTTATAAAATAGATATTGAAATAAAACGATGTTGCGAGAATTTATCACGCAACATATCACCACCTCCTCCCGATAAAAAAAAAATGTGGAACATATTTTTTTTTTTAAATATCAAAGAGCATGCGATAAGCGGCTCAAAACGCACGAATTATGCGCTGATAATTAATTAAATTGCCAAACAATAGGCTAATTATAGAGTGTCTGGTGAGGATATACCTCAACAGAAAAATAAATATGTCTCAAAAAATATTCACATCGGGGAGGTGTCACCAACACACATCACGTTAGCATGTAAACACAATATACATATGCAAGTTACTATAATCATCATTAAACAGCATACTCTAATATTGTCTTTAAAAATGGATGTACAAATCTGATAGGAAAATTTAAATAGTACATTCTTTGACATGTAATGACATAAGTACATAGTAAAGTTAAACTACATGACGATCCAGGACATATGCTCTGGTATTCCGAGGGTAAGTACACAATCTAGAACTCGTCATGCTTGATACTAGTAAGGTAAGTCCTCAGCTCAACAATGACATTCTGAGAAAGTACAAGCAATATAATGCTAATTAATAACTAATATGCTTCATAAGGTACAATACATTATTAATAATTGTGGCTGTTTAGTAAACTAACGGCCCTTATATTAACTACTCAGTCCTCCTCTATCATCTTAAAAAACGAACAGAAGAAGATGACAACAAAGCACGATAGTGTGTACATATAAAGTAAGTACAGATGTGCTAATCTATTGTAGAAATATAGGTGTGTTATGACTCTGTAATATATGGAAATATAGGACAGAAGTATTAGTTGGAGTCATGTGGGCATCTAGACAAAATGTCAGCCATCACATTATCCGCACCACGGATAGCTCGTACCGTGAAGTGAAAAGGTTGAAGAGCTATAGCATATCGAGTGGATCTCGAACTCTTCAAATTCTTAGTCTGAATAGCTGTAAGAGCTTTCTGATCAGTCTCTAGAATGAAATGTGCGCCCAGGAGGAATCTTTGTAGCTTTAGAATTGACCAAACCATCGCTAACAACTCACGGTCTAAAACCGAGTAGTTCCTCTCTGCCGCATTTAGTTTTCTAGAAATGTACATAACAGGATGCAGAGTATTTGCATATTCTTGCATCAGTGCTGCTCCAATCCCAGTGGATGAAGCATCACTCCGAAGAACAAAAGTCCTATCAAGAGTAGGTAATCTTAAGATGGGAGGAGAAGAAAATATATTCTTGATTTGGTCTAGTGAAGATTGGCATTCTTCAGACCAACGGACCAGATTAGGCGAACCTTTCTTCAACAATGTTGAGAGAGGTGCCATGATCGAAGATAAATTTGGAATAAATCTCCCATAAAATTGAATTAAACCTAAGAGACTCCTAACTTGTTTCTTCGTTTTAGGAACAGAGATGTTCAGTATTTTGGAAGTATTGTGGTCTTCTGTCTTCAAGAGACCATGACCAACACGATGACCCAGGAAAGAGATTTCACCAAAACCAACAAAAGCTTTAGAAGGTTTTGCTGTCAAATTATTCTCACGTAGAGTGGACAGTAAGTCATATAACCCTAAATAGTGATCTTCCCAGGTATCACTGAAGAGACAGATGTCATCTAAGTATGCGATGACATCCGAACGATGTGACAGAATTCGACGCATCATGCGAACGAAAGTGGCAGGGGCGTTCATGAGACCAAAAGGCATAACATTCCATTGAAATAGACCCCTAGGTGTAGAAAAAGCAGTAAGAGGTTTGGCATGCTCTGCTAAAGGCACTTGCCAATAACCTTTAGACAAGTCAAGTTTAGTGAAGAATCTAGAATTAGAAAGTCTAATCAGTAGATCTTCTAACAAAGGCATCGGTTCAGCGTCGAACTTTGTGACCTGATTCAATTTGCGATAATCAACGCAAATTCGTATGTTCTTATCCTTCTTCCGGACAATAACCATGGAAGAAGAATATGGTGAAGTCGATGGTTCAATTATATTTAATTGAATCATTTCATCCAATTCCTTTTCCACTTGCGACTGAAAGTGTATAGGAATAGGATACGGCCTAACCCTAATTGGATTATTGTCGGTAAGAATTATGTCATGTTCTATGACATCTGTGTGTCCAGGAATGTCAGTGAGAACATCCTGAAATGTTTGTAACATCGACGAGACTTGTCGATGTTCGTCACCAGAAAGATTAGGAGAAACAGAAACGTTTTTCCAAGATTCCGTGGAATGTAATGGAACCACTGGAAGGGGAAGGTTGACATCAGAGAAGGTAGCTTCCTCATCCTGAATGACAGACAGGGATGAATAATGACCGTGAGGTGCAGGAGCATCATCCGTTGCCTGGAAAATAGGCAGCAAATAGTCCGGACGTTCGTGAAATTCCGAAAGCATGTTTATGTGGAAAGTTTTATGCTTTCCATCAATATCGACCACATAGTCAACATCGGAAATCCGAGAGACTATTGCATACGGACCTTTCCATGCAATAAGAAGTCTATTTTCCCTACTGGGGAGTAGGACGAATGCTTTGTCACCTGGACAAAGTTGTCGTAGACATCTATTCTTGTTAGCAAACTGCCTTGCCTTCTCTTTAGCAATTTCTGATGAAGCAGTTGCTAGCTTACATGCCTCAATGATCTTTTGTCTAAGAGCAATGACATACTCATATGAGGATTGAGTTTCATCGCTAATATCATCGGCAGTGATGAGATCGTGTAATAAAGACATAGGGCCGCGTGGACGCGCGCCAAAGACAAGTTCGAAGGGAGAAAATCCTGTGTGTTCATTAGGGACTTCTCTATAGGCAAAGAGAGCCGCGGGTAAAACCCTGTCCCAATCTTGAGGATGATCTTCAGTTATCTTACCAAGCAAAGTCTTGAGCGTTCTATTCAGACGCTCAACTAACCCATTAGACATAGGATGGTAGATACTACTGAGAGATCGTTCAATATGTAAGGTAGACATTACCTGTGACATAGTGTCAGATATGAGTTGAGTGCCATGGTCTGACAATATTTCTCTGGGGAACCCCAAGCGAGAAAATATCAACCAAAGAGCATCTGCGATATCTGTAGTAGATATGCTCTTAAGAGGAATAGCCTCTGGCCAACGTGTGCACATATCGACACATGTAAGGATAAACTGATGTCCTCTGGCCGACTTGACCTTAAAAGGGCCAATAATATCTATGGCCATTTTCTGAAACGGCCGAATAGGAATGTCAGCAGCCTGGATAGGCGCAGCATGTCGTGGTCCTCTAGATTTGACCTCCTGACATACCTTGCATGATCGGCAGTAAATACGAATGTCCTTATTGACAAAAGGCCAAAAGAAAGCCGCAAGGACTCTCGACTTCGTACGGGCAAAACCCATATGTCCAGCACATTGCGAGTCATGAGCATGTTGTAATATTTGCACTCTCATGCTCTTGGGAACAAGAATTTGCGAATGTGCCGACGTAGTCGAATCTTGTACCATACGTACAAGTACGCCGTTTCTCCCTGCAATCCAAGATTTTCTATTTGTATCCTGATTCGGATCACCTTTCTTCGCAAGAACGAAGAATTTTTTTAAAGAAGGATCTTCTTCTTGCAATTTTATGAAAGAGTCACGAGTGATTACTAAGTGACTATCTTGGCTATCAACTTCATTATCACTATTCAGTGAAGTTTCGGGTGTTTGTAGAGCTTGTGCTCTTGTAACTACTGCATTTGTAGCTTGCATGTTATTATCTTCCCAAGCAGCAATCTGCTGTGGGGTACACTCCCTAACTCCGTGAATACGACCAATAATAAGGTCCGCAATAGGATTAGGTAAGAGACAAGCATGCACATCTCCAGTAAAGAAAGGAGTGGCAATGCGAATTACAGCAGTAGGATATTTTTCTAGAGTGCCGCCAAATGTGACACATTTAATAACCCTTCCTGTAGCACAAGATGGATCTACAAGCGATTGTCTAACACCAATAGTGGTGCATCCGGAATCGAAAAGTAGTGAGACCGGAGTATCATTAACAAGACCCTTATGTAGAATTAAAGAACCCCTCCCGTCATGCGCAACAGCAGCAGGAAGAGCGGGAAGTGGGTGACCACAACTCAAAGTAGTTATGGTACCCGGTTCGAATAAAGTACTGCATTGGGGGCATTTGTTTGCTCTCTCAAAGTCAAAAGCAGAACCAGTGACAGCGTCAAAGTTTTTACTATCAACAACATGATTACAGGCTCCCTCAGTTTCCTGTTGTACAGCATTAGCCTGCTGATATCTCTTTTTTTTGTGTTGAGATCTACCCCGACTATTATTACCTCTGAAGTTATCAGAGTTATTATTATCTCTGCAGTTATTATTGTCTCTATTGTAATTGTTATCCTGGTTCGAATTCCAGTTTCCACGATTACTATCATGTTCACATTGATGCGAACATCTATTTGTTTGGTTCTGAGGTCTTCGGCAGGAATAACCTCTATTACCATATCCTCTTTTGAAATGCTTATAATTATTAGGGTGATAGTAACGAGTACTATCAGGTTGTCTCCAATTCTTCGAAGAAGAATCACCATGAAATTGATTTCCATGATTTTGACAGAAATTACCGCTACTCTTTCTATCAAAATTTTGTTGGGATCTACGAGCAAAGTTTTGGCCATACGGAGCTGCCGAAGCAACTGGTAAACCTTCTTTCACCTTAGAGTTACCCATGGTTATGTGTGGGTGCGCAGTTACGTATTGGCAACAGAAATCTTCCATTTCTTTTATTGTTTTGGGTTTACGTTCATGAAGGAAAGCAAGGAAAGACTCATTGACAGACGACATGACTTTGTCTCTAAGTATTAAGTCCATAAGTCCTTCATAAGTTTTTTCCGTCTTCCGTGATAAATTCTCGCAACATCGTTTTATTTCAATATCTATTTTATAACGCAAGGGCAACAACTGCTTGAAATTTATAGTCACTTTTCTCGGTAAGCATTTGTCTTCTCGCGTTGGTATCGAATGCAGTTAAGTTTGAGCTGTGGTCATTTTGCGCTGGACTGCGCATGACTTGTCTTGCTTCTTGGTCGATCGGTTTCCGCCCACCACTAGTGGAGTGAGCGATTTGGAATGGCGAAAGAGATGCCTCGTTGAAGAGGGGATCTCCGCTATTTTTTTGTTCTGTCAGGGATGTGTAGTCCTCTTATGGATATTTCGTTTATTCGAGATAATACCTCTAGTGTATTTGCACATGCCGGGAGGCGTGATATTTCTGTGTATTTCCGGAAGGCAAGGTAAATTAACATTTTCATTAACTCTATCGATTTTGGGTCGTGAGCGATTTCGATTCATAGCCTGTCTCCGAAAGTCGTCGTCACGAGATGTTTTTTCCCAGCTCACATGTCGCTGCATTGTACTGCATCGGTTGATGCAGGTTCCAAGGACCATTACTTGCTACTTTGTTAAATGAACTAGGTTTGAAAAACCTTTATTATCTAGAGGATATTTTTGAGGACATTATTTATACTTCGGCAGACGTGTCTGTCTTGCTGAAGTCAAACTAAGGAGAGTGAACTGATCTCATACATCTGGTTATCTCCTGGCTGTTATAGAAAAGGATGGAGTTTTTCACCTGACTACATTTACAGCACTATGAAATATAACATGCATCTGACTCATCATTGTAATGCTGTCTACCGTCTATTGCTGTATTGAATGTTGCTGTGATAATGACTGTTTGATGTGCCTACATATTCGCGTAACCATTTTGTCACTGTGGCGTCCACAATAAATAATGAAGAAAAACGTCAACGGCTGTTTCAAGAATCATTGACTTTATACGTCGTGAGTTTACTGACGTCCTATGTGGATTGCCCTGTTATTTTTGTATGAACATTGTTTTGACTGAACACATCTGCACACTACACAAAACCAGACATGCGGATACCATCCATCATCATATGGCATCACGCATCATTTGGTGGCCATAAGCTGGTTTGATTCTGGTACCAGCAAACACGGGGTCCCTTACCCACTTCATTTTCAACAAGAATTCATCAGCATCCTTCAAGAAATTAACATTCTTCAATACAGTCAACATCTTCAAAATTTTCAAAGTACTCGGCGTTGCCCGGTAAAAGTCAAAATTTCAACTTTTTGACGGAAACAAGAATTTGACAGTACCCGGCGTTGTTACATGTTGCCGGATAACTCGGACTGCTGTTATCTTTTACGCAAGTCAAGCAAGTTGCTGCTGTCAAGGTTCCAGTGCTGTCGTTTTTGTGAAGGTCAAGTGCCGGTTGAAACGGGTTGTTTTCTGAAGAAGGCCAAGTACCGATTTCCATCAACTTACTTTTGGATTAGAAGGTCAAGTGCCGAAACAACTCAACACACAGTATTTCAGAAGCTCTTGTACCATCGTGTTAGCAGTGGAAGCAGTTCAGATGTGCCATCATCGTTGGAGCTTCGCTCTTTAGGACGTTGATTGACATCCGTTTTTTCTGCTGTTCTACGATTGGAAGCCTATAAGTTAAGTGGCCTGTTTGTATGTAAACTGTGCCCTTATACTTCTGCTGAGTCTTCTGTGTATCATCTCATTCTATATGTTATATGTTTATATGTTATTTGTATATTTATATGTTTATATTTCAGCGGGTTCTCGGTTGGGTGGTGTCTCCGTTAGATTATGCCACGTCATAGAGGTCGTCTATTGTGAGCGTTTTCTGTAGGGTTTGCAAACTTCCGATACTGGAATTTGCTAAGCGACTTCTGTTGCTATTTATGTTAGCTGTGATGACATGTTTTAATATTGTTTTCGTTATTATTTCGCATTCTTTAGTTTTGTTTTGATTTGTTTGTATTTGTTAGCCTACTCTTGTCTATAATTTAGTTTCATACAACATTTTTGTTTATACACTGTGGTGTCATGTATTTTGTTTAATTCTATCGCAGATATCGTCACATTTTTTGTGATATTTCATTAATTTCTGCTTTATTTTTAGTTGATTTCTGCGAACGTTTTTGTATTGTTGCTGATCTTTGTTATTGTTTACATTGTTATTGTTTACATTGTTTGTATTGTTTACATTTTCAATGTTTACATTCTGCATGTGTTTACATAGTCATTGTTTACAGTTATAGTAATTAGTTAATGGGCTATGCTAATGCACTGTTACTACTACACTGATGATAAATGAATGATGAATAGTGTCGTGCACTATTGAATGAGAAGTGCACTTATGATCAAGAATTGAGTGCTGATATTTCATATACAAGTTCTTTGATTGGAGACTTGTTTCCCACAGAGACTGGGATAATATAATGTGATGTGAATATACAAGTGCTTAATTAAGACTTGTTACACTTAGGTTTGAAATAAATTAGTTAATTATTTCAGGTTTTGGACTCATATGTTAGACAACATGTCTACATTTGAGCACTTTATTGAGCAGGGTAAATTGCTTGGGAAGACTGGTGATAAGTTAGAAGAATTTGCAACTGCTCGATATGATAAAGCAATGGAAGCTGAACAAAAGAAACTGCATATGGAAGCTGAACAAAAGAAACTGCAGATGCAGGTGGATGAAAAAAGATTCCAAATGGAAATGGAAAAACAAAAAAGGGAATCAGAAGCTGAGGAAAGAAAACTCCAGCTACAGCTAGAAGCTGAAAGACTTCAAAAAGAGGCTGAGAATAAAAGACTTGAAAAAGAAGCTGAAAATAAAAGACTTGAAAAAGAGGCTGAAAATAAAAGACTTGAAAAAGAAGCTGAAAATGAAAGACTTCAAAAAGAGGCTCAGGCTGAGGAAAGAAGATTACAGAGAGAGTCTGATGAGAGGAAAGAGAAAGCAAAAATGGAACATGAAGAAAAGGTCTTAGCTTTAGAGTTGGAAAAATTGAAATTGACGAGCATGAGTAATGGTAATGATTCAAACAAGGGTTCATCTTCTGGTAAGGCTAATAATGATACTTTTAAGATTAAGTTACCAACATTTAGTCCTTCCAGTGATGACATAATGTTCTATCTGGACAGATTTGAACAAGCATGTACAGCTCATAACATAGACAAAGCAAAATATGTTTATCAGTTATCAGGGATACTGACAGGTAAAGCTCTAAGTATATTAAATATGGTGGATGAACCTGACAAGAACAATTATGAGGTTGTCAGGGCCGCTTTGTTAAAGAAATATCAGCTTAACGAAGACGGCTATCGTCTACAATTTAAAAACATGTTACCTGAAAATGGAGTTGAATTCTCCGAGTTTATTGCAAGAATACGCATTACTTTCTCACGATGGGTTGAACTATCTAAGACGGAAAAAACTTATGAAGGACTTATGGACTTAATACTTAGAGACAAAGTCATGTCGTCTGTCAATGAGTCTTTCCTTGCTTTCCTTCATGAACGTAAACCTAAAACAATAAAAGAAATGGAAGATTTCTGTTGCCAATACGTAACTGCGCACCCACACATAACCATGGGTAACTCTAAGGTGAAAGAAGGTTTACCAGTTGCTTCGGCAGCTCCGTATGGTCAAAACTTTGCTCGTAGATTCCAACAAAATTTTGATAGAAAGAGTAGCGGTAATTTCTGTCAAAATCATGGAAATCAATTTCATGGTGATTCTTCTTCGAAGAATTGGAGACAACCTGATAGTACTCGTTACTATCACCCTAATAATTATAAGCATTTCAAAAGAGGATATGGTAATAGAGGTTATTCCTGCCGAAGACCTCAGAACCAAACAAATAGATGTTCGCATCAATGTGAACATGATAGTAATCGTGGAAACTGGAATTCGAACCAGGATAACAATTACAATAGAGACAATAATAACTGCAGAGATAATAATAACTCTGATAACTTCAGAGGTAATAATAGTCGGGGTAGATCTCAACACAAAAAAAAGAGATATCAGCAGGCTAATGCTGTACAACAGGAAACTGAGGGAGCCTGTAATCATGTTGTTGATAGTAAAAACTTTGACGCTGTCACTGGTTCTGCTTTTGACTTTGAGAGAGCAAACAAATGCCCCCAATGCAGTACTTTATTCGAACCGGGTACCATAACTACTTTGAGTTGTGGTCACCCACTTCCCGCTCTTCCTGCTGCTGTTGCGCATGACGGGAGGGGTTCTTTAATTCTACATAAGGGTCTTGTTAATGATACTCCGGTCTCACTACTTTTCGATTCCGGATGCACCACTATTGGTGTTAGACAATCGCTTGTAGATCCATCTTGTGCTACAGGAAGGGTTATTAAATGTGTCACATTTGGCGGCACTCTAGAAAAATATCCTACTGCTGTAATTCGCATTGCCACTCCTTTCTTTACTGGAGATGTGCATGCTTGTCTCTTACCTAATCCTATTGCGGACCTTATTATTGGTCGTATTCACGGAGTTAGGGAGTGTACCCCACAGCAGATTGCTGCTTGGGAAGATAATAACATGCAAGCTACAAATGCAGTAGTTACAAGAGCACAAGCTCTACAAACACCCGAAACTTCACTGAATAGTGATAATGAAGTTGATAGCCAAGATAGTCACTTAGTAATCACTCGTGACTCTTTCATAAAATTGCAAGAAGAAGATCCTTCTTTAAAAAAATTCTTCGTTCTTGCGAAGAAAGGTGATCCGAATCAGGATACAAATAGAAAATCTTGGATTGCAATGAGAAACGGCGTACTTGTACGTATGGTACAAGATTCGACTACGTCGGCACATTCGCAAATTCTTGTTCCCAAGAGCATGAGAGTCCAAATATTACAACATGCTCATGACTCGCAATGTGCTGGACATATGGGTTTTGCCCGTACGAAGTCGAGAGTCCTTGCGGCTTTCTTTTGGCCTTTTGTCAATAAGGACATTCGTATTTACTGCCGATCATGCAAGGTATGTCAGGAGGTCAAATCTAGAGGACCACGACATGCTGCGCCTATCCAGGCTGCTGACATTCCTATTCGGCCGTTTCAGAAAATGGCCATAGATATTATTGGCCCTTTTAAGGTCAAGTCGGCCAGAGGACATCAGTTTATCCTTACATGTGTCGATATGTGCACACGTTGGCCAGAGGCTATTCCTCTTAAGAGCATATCTACTACAGATATCGCAGATGCTCTTTGGTTGATATTTTCTCGCTTGGGGTTCCCCAGAGAAATATTGTCAGACCATGGCACTCAACTCATATCTGACACTATGTCACAGGTAATGTCTACCTTACATATTGAACGATCTCTCAGTAGTATCTACCATCCTATGTCTAATGGGTTAGTTGAGCGTCTGAATAGAACGCTCAAGACTTTGCTTGGTAAGATAACTGAAGATCATCCTCAAGATTGGGACAGGGTTTTACCCGCGGCTCTCTTTGCCTATAGAGAAGTCCCTAATGAACACACAGGATTTTCTCCCTTCGAACTTGTCTTTGGCGCGCGTCCACGCGGCCCTATGTCTTTATTACACGATCTCATCACTGCCGATGATATTAGCGATGAAACTCAATCCTCATATGAGTATGTCATTGCTCTTAGACAAAAGATCATTGAGGCATGTAAGCTAGCAACTGCTTCATCAGAAATTGCTAAAGAGAAGGCAAGGCAGTTTGCTAACAAGAATAGATGTCTACGACAACTTTGTCCAGGTGACAAAGCATTCGTCCTACTCCCCAGTAGGGAAAATAGACTTCTTATTGCATGGAAAGGTCCGTATGCAATAGTCTCTCGGATTTCCGATGTTGACTATGTGGTCGATATTGATGGAAAGCATAAAACTTTCCACATAAACATGCTTTCGGAATTTCACGAACGTCCGGACTATTTGCTGCCTATTTTCCAGGCAACGGATGATGCTCCTGCACCTCACGGTCATTATTCATCCCTGTCTGTCATTCAGGATGAGGAAGCTACCTTCTCTGATGTCAACCTTCCCCTTCCAGTGGTTCCATTACATTCCACGGAATCTTGGAAAAACGTTTCTGTTTCTCCTAATCTTTCTGGTGACGAACATCGACAAGTCTCGTCGATGTTACAAACATTTCAGGATGTTCTCACTGACATTCCTGGACACACAGATGTCATAGAACATGACATAATTCTTACCGACAATAATCCAATTAGGGTTAGGCCGTATCCTATTCCTATACACTTTCAGTCGCAAGTGGAAAAGGAATTGGATGAAATGATTCAATTAAATATAATTGAACCATCGACTTCACCATATTCTTCTTCCATGGTTATTGTCCGGAAGAAGGATAAGAACATACGAATTTGCGTTGATTATCGCAAATTGAATCAGGTCACAAAGTTCGACGCTGAACCGATGCCTTTGTTAGAAGATCTACTGATTAGACTTTCTAATTCTAGATTCTTCACTAAACTTGACTTGTCTAAAGGTTATTGGCAAGTGCCTTTAGCAGAGCATGCCAAACCTCTTACTGCTTTTTCTACACCTAGGGGTCTATTTCAATGGAATGTTATGCCTTTTGGTCTCATGAACGCCCCTGCCACTTTCGTTCGCATGATGCGTCGAATTCTGTCACATCGTTCGGATGTCATCGCATACTTAGATGACATCTGTCTCTTCAGTGATACCTGGGAAGATCACTATTTAGGGTTATATGACTTACTGTCCACTCTACGTGAGAATAATTTGACAGCAAAACCTTCTAAAGCTTTTGTTGGTTTTGGTGAAATCTCTTTCCTGGGTCATCGTGTTGGTCATGGTCTCTTGAAGACAGAAGACCACAATACTTCCAAAATACTGAACATCTCTGTTCCTAAAACGAAGAAACAAGTTAGGAGTCTCTTAGGTTTAATTCAATTTTATGGGAGATTTATTCCAAATTTATCTTCGATCATGGCACCTCTCTCAACATTGTTGAAGAAAGGTTCGCCTAATCTGGTCCGTTGGTCTGAAGAATGCCAATCTTCACTAGACCAAATCAAGAATATATTTTCTTCTCCTCCCATCTTAAGATTACCTACTCTTGATAGGACTTTTGTTCTTCGGAGTGATGCTTCATCCACTGGGATTGGAGCAGCACTGATGCAAGAATATGCAAATACTCTGCATCCTGTTATGTACATTTCTAGAAAACTAAATGCGGCAGAGAGGAACTACTCGGTTTTAGACCGTGAGTTGTTAGCGATGGTTTGGTCAATTCTAAAGCTACAAAGATTCCTCCTGGGCGCACATTTCATTCTAGAGACTGATCAGAAAGCTCTTACAGCTATTCAGACTAAGAATTTGAAGAGTTCGAGATCCACTCGATATGCTATAGCTCTTCAACCTTTTCACTTCACGGTACGAGCTATCCGTGGTGCGGATAATGTGATGGCTGACATTTTGTCTAGATGCCCACATGACTCCAACTAATACTTCTGTCCTATATTTCCATATATTACAGAGTCATAACACACCTATATTTCTACAATAGATTAGCACATCTGTACTTACTTTATATGTACACACTATCGTGCTTTGTTGTCATCTTCTTCTGTTCGTTTTTTAAGATGATAGAGGAGGACTGAGTAGTTAATATAAGGGCCGTTAGTTTACTAAACAGCCACAATTATTAATAATGTATTGTACCTTATGAAGCATATTAGTTATTAATTAGCATTATATTGCTTGTACTTTCTCAGAATGTCATTGTTGAGCTGAGGACTTACCTTACTAGTATCAAGCATGACGAGTTCTAGATTGTGTACTTACCCTCGGAATACCAGAGCATATGTCCTGGATCGTCATGTAGTTTAACTTTACTATGTACTTATGTCATTACATGTCAAAGAATGTACTATTTAAATTTTCCTATCAGATTTGTACATCCATTTTTAAAGACAATATTAGAGTATGCTGTTTAATGATGATTATAGTAACTTGCATACGTATATTGTGTTTACATGCTAACGTGATGTGTGTTGGTGACACCTCCCCGATGTGAATATTTTTTGAGACATATTTATTTTTCTGTTGAGGTATATCCTCACCAGACACTCTATAATTAGCCTATTGTTTGGCAATTTAATTAATTATCAGCGCATAATTCGTGCGTTTTGAGCCGCTTATCGCATGCTCTTTGATATTGAAAAAAAAAAATATGTTCCACATTTTTTTTTTATCGGGAGGAGGTGGTGATATGTTGCGTGATAAATTCTCGCAACATCGTTTTATTTCAATATCTATTTTATAACGCAAGGGCAACAACTGCTTGAAATTTATAGTCACTTTTCTCGGTAAGCATTTGTCTTCTCGCGTTGGTATCGAATGCAGTTAAGTTTGAGCTGTGGTCATTTTGCGCTGGACTGCGCATGACTTGTCTTGCTTCTTGGTCGATCGGTTTCCGCCCACCACTAGTGGAGTGAGCGATTTGGAATGGCGAAAGAGATGCCTCGTTGAAGAGGGGATCTCCGCTATTTTTTTGTTCTGTCAGGGATGTGTAGTCCTCTTATGGATATTTCGTTTATTCGAGATAATACCTCTAGTGTATTTGCACATGCCGGGAGGCGTGATATTTCTGTGTATTTCCGAAAGCAAGGTAAATTGACTTTTTCATTAACTCTATCGATTTGGGTCGTGAGCGATTTCGATTCATAGCCTGTCTTCGAAAGTCGTCGTCACGAGATGTTTTTTCCCAGCTCACATGTCGCTGCATTGTACTGCATCGGTTGATGCAGGTACCAAGGACCATTACTTGCTACTTTGTTAAATGAACTAGGTTTGAAAAACCTTTATTATCTAGAGGATATTTTTGAGGACATTATTTATACTTCGGCAGACGTGTCTGTCTTGCTGAAGTCAAACTAAGGAGAGTGAACTGATCTCATACATCTGGTTATCTCCTGGCTGTTATAGAAAAGGATGGAGTTTTTCACCTGACTACATTTACAGCACTATGAAATATAACATGCATCTGACTCATCATTGTAATGCTGTCTACCGTCTATTGCTGTATTGAATGTTGCTGTGATAATGACTGTTTGATGTGCCTACATATTCGCGTAACCATTTTGTCACTGTGGCGTCCACAATAAATAATGAAGAAAAACGTCAACGGCTGTTTCAAGAATCATTGACTTTATACGTCGTGAGTTTACTGACGTCCTATGTGGATTGCCCTGTTATTTTTGTATGAACATTGTTTTGACTGAACACATCTGCACACTACACAAAACCGGACATGCGGATACCATCCATCATCATATGGCATCACGCATCAGATAGTTCAACCCATCGTGAGAAAGTAATGCGTATTCTTGCAATAAACTCGGAGAATTCAACTCCATTTTCAGGTAACATGTTTTTAAATTGTAGACGATAGCCGTCTTCGTTAAGCTGATATTTCTTTAACAAAGCGGCCCTGACAACCTCATAATTGTTCTTGTCAGGTTCATCCACCATATTTAATATACTTAGAGCTTTACCTGTCAGTATCCCTGATAACTGATAAACATATTTTGCTTTGTCTATGTTATGAGCTGTACATGCTTGTTCAAATCTGTCCAGATAGAACATTATGTCATCACTGGAAGGACTAAATGTTGGTAACTTAATCTTAAAAGTATCATTATTAGCCTTACCAGAAGATGAACCCTTGTTTGAATCATTACCATTACTCATGCTCGTCAATTTCAATTTTTCCAACTCTAAAGATAAGACCTTTTCTTCATGTTCCATTTTTGCTTTCTCTTTCCTCTCATCAGACTCTCTCTGTAATCTTCTTTCCTCAGCCTGAGCCTCTTTTTGAAGTCTTTCATTTTCAGCTTCTTTTTCAAGTCTTTTATTTTCAGCCTCTTTTTCAAGTCTTTTATTTCAGCCTCTTTTTCAAGTCTTTTATTTTCAGCCTCTTTTTCAAGTCTTTTATTTTCAGCCTCATATGGCATCACGCATCATTTGGTGGCCAATGTGGGGAACACTAGAGGTATTATCTCGAATAAACGAAATATCCATTAAGAGGACTACACATCCCTGACAGAACAAAAAATAGCGGAGATCCCCTCTTCAACGAGGCATCTCTTTCGCCATTCAAATCGCTCACTCCACTAGTGGTGGGCGGAAACCGATCGACCAAAAAACAAGACCAGTCATGCGCAGTCCAGCGCAAAAAGACCACAGCTCAAAACTTAACTGCATTCAATACCAACGCGGGAAGACAAATGCTTACCGAGAAAAGTGACTATAAATTTCAAGCAGTTGTTGCCCTTGCGTTATAAAATAGATATTGTAATAAAACGATGTTGCGAGAATTTATCACGCAACATATCCCTATAGCAGTATCTGTTATGGATCTACCTTTCTGTTTAACCTGTACATGGTAATGAACAAGTATTTCTCATTTAAATTCACCGTAAACAGTAACCTTCCTACTCACTAAACATTTACGCTAAACATAATTAACCCCATCTAAACTCTCATTGTGGGGTTAGCAACCTCATCATGTTAAACAAATTGCTTCATAAACCACCATTGCAAGAGCCCAGGAACGCTTTGGTGCAGGCATGCTGTGAAGAGACCAGCTACAGTGGCGGATCAAGCTCAATAAGAAGCGAAAAACGAAATGACGCTCATGATGAAACTCGCCTTGCTGACATTCTGGGTGTTTTTTAATCAAATTCATTGACCTCGGGTTCAAGGACGCTTTTGAACGCGTCATGGCAGGTCATCGAGTTCTCCACGATATCCGAAAGTCCGGATGTCAGAATGCATACGCACATGCATATAAGCAGGAAAACCCCGCGTATTTGCAGGGGCGAGATGAGAAAATATGTCTTTGCCCTTAAACAAACTCGGCTAGATAATTTCCGCGGAAACTCAATTTGCAGGTCGGCCACACTTAACCAAGTCTGAAGCCCTGAGCGAGGAATTGTGAGCCAGCTCAAGAAAGTTGTAACCTTATAAACAAAAGATTCCAAGACGATAAAGAAACGACAGCTTTCTTGAAGATTGAAACTGAGACAATCCTATTGTCTTTTTATCCTTAACTTTATCTAATTTCCGTTTCTCGATCACATGTTTATCCAGGGGCGCAAACAAGAACTACCGACTTGAGTCTCGTTGTTTCTATCTATCTATCTATCTATCTATCTATCTATCTATCTATCTATCTATCTATCTATCTATCTATCTATCTATCTATCTATCTATCTATCTATCTATCTATCTATCTATCTATCTATGTCTGTCTGTCTGTCTGTCTGTCTATCTATCTATCTATCTATCTATCTATCTATCTATCTATCTATCTATCTATCTATCTATCTATCTATCTATCTATCTATCTATCTACCTACATACCTACCTGTCTATCGATCTACCTACCTACATACCTATTTACATATCTATCTATCTATCTATCTATCTATCTATCTATCTATCTATCTATCTATCTATCTATCTATCTATCTATCTATCTATCTATCTATCTATCTATCTATCTATCTATCTATCTATCTATCTGTCTGTCTGTCTGTCTATCTATCTATCTACCTACCTACATACCTACCTGTCTATTGATCTACCTACCTACATACCTATTTACCTACCTACCTACTTATCTATCTATCTATCTATCTATCTATCTATCTATCTATCTATCTATCTATCTATCTATCTATCTATCTATCTATCTATCTATCTATCTATCTTTTTATGAGTCTTTCTGTCCATCCGACTGTCTGTTCTTGTTCCTGTACTTGTATTATTTCTTAAGCTTTACTTGATTCGAGTGTGCTTTTTGTTTGTGTTATTTCGATCTAAGTAACAAGTCCGTGACTAGAAATCCATTGTAGACTCTTCTTGATCTCGGTACCATTTGTCTGTCATTGGAATAGGCACAGGAGAAGGGAATGGCGAGAAGCTAAGAAAACTTAAAGAAAAAAACGCAAGAAAATAACAGTCATAAAAATATCGCACCAAATAATTTCAACTTAACGAAAAAGATAGTCCATCATTAATAATTGTTATACGCTTTTATCAGTAAAAAGAATCTGCAGTGTCATTATTTGCTGCCCGTGTGAATTTGTAAATTGATACTTATTGCTGAAGCGTATCTTCAAATATGTAAACATAAGTGCAACATTTTTATATTAAAATTCAGTATAAAAACTATACCCGGGTGACCGGTAGTGGAACGACGTAACATACACTTCAAATCTCGCTAACGAGACAAAGTGGGGTGCGAACGAGAATTCTAGACGGCAAAAGTGAAGACAGCAACAAGAAGAAAACATTTTCTCATCGACAGGGGCCACAACTCAACGTCCACTTCCTGTCTTCACGTATTTTCCCCACAAGTCGTCCCAGCGATCCACTCAAACATATTCCAAGTCATGGGCGTCATTGTCTGAATTTTACTCGCGTTTTGCAGAAGTTCCCAGGGCTTGATACTTCTACAACCACAGTGTTGTTTGTATTTGTGTCTTTAATCAGTTCCCCCATTCTATCTTCCGTGTTAAAGTTCACAACGGAATTACATTCTGGCTCGCAGTTGTAGCTTGCCGGCAATTCTCCATCATGAATATCACAGAGGTCTTCAATAAAATTGTTTTTTTCTTTGTTCACTTGAATATTTTCAAAGAAAGCAGTGGTTAGCTTGAAGCCGTTGCTATCTACGTAGAGTTTGTTTCAGATATGGTACTAGTAATGGCCATATGCCCTTTCTCTGCTCATATGTTCAGCACCTTTGAAGTAGATGTTCACAATACAATCTGAAATATTTTTTTTTTTTTTTTTAATCCGCTAAAAAGCATGTAATCACGCGATCCAGTTTATGTGACAAAACGACACAAGTGTGTTAATGGCCTAATCCTCTTCTTCGTTGATCAGTGGCCACTGACTGACGTAACGGTTAGTGGCCATCACGCCTGGTGGAGTCTTGTAGGGCAGCAACAAACTGCCACTTTGCTCACTCGGCGACCATCCTTCGTGTTGTGCCCCCACTCTGGTTCATTTATTGCATCTCTGACTCCATAGTTCTCAGTCAAGTTGTTTTTGGCCGGCCTCTTTTTCGCCTTCCTTCTGGGTTCCATAGCATGACAGTCCAGATGACAAATGACTTAATAGTGAGGTACAGATTCAGCTATTTTCAGGAGAAACATTTACGTTTTGATGAGATTATGCTGACGGTCCGAGTGACAAAAGTAGTTGGAGCTCTTGTTTCTCAAGGCAAAGGTACATGGTTCGAAACCATGTAGCGTCGCGATCCAGTCTACTCAGTTGAGAAATTGGATGCCTGACTCTGCTTTTGTTTTAAGTAAGGCAAAGATAGCGAGGTAGGGAACTAATGACCCCAGCTCACAAAGCTGAGATCTTGTGCATGAGAGGTCTCTAATACTTTACTCCTCTATGGTAGTATCTGCTAGGGAACCATCTTTATCTTAAGATGTTGCTGCTTTTGATTTATTGATTATATGGAAATGATTATGGGAATGCCTTATGAGAAAGAAAAGAAGTGCAGGGCGAAAGATAAGAGGCTTAAAAAAAATGAAGATCTTGGATTTTATGACAAGATGGCGAGAAACGAAGCATTACAATCAATTTTGTGGAATGGCATAAAAGTTAGGCTCTGCAATAGTATGAATCCTAATTTTTGCATTTGTGCGGAAAATTAGTACAGCAACTAATGCAGTCTACTGTCTTTATAAATCACCTGAAAAATCTAAAACCGCTTCACCGTGCATACTCATTCGGCAAAAAAAAAAAAACCCAAAATAACAAAAATAAATTCGAAAATGTCCAGAAGTAATTGATCAAATGGTTTAACGTTTTGTGAAGGTTATATTAGCTTTTGAATTCGTACACTGTGCATATTTGTTTCAGCAAGACAATAGCAACAGGGAACAACAACATCCCAGCAATGCGGTGATAAGACAATAAGTTAACGTGCCTTTATCAAAATAAAACACATACGGAAACAATAAGCATGCACATTGGCAACATTAGAAGGCAGGTCTTTGTGCTGGAATCCCCAGGTTAATAGAGGCGGAGACCGAAGCATACGGAGAAAAGAGAAATGTAGACAGACACGAAAGAGACAAAGAAGTAATGGAAAGACCTTGAGCAGAAAGCACAGAGCAGAAGGAGCTAGCATGATTTTTTAAGGCCTATGCTTCCCGGAGAGCTGAAGGCGAATGATGATGATGAATAAATGGAAATCAAAACTAACTGAATATATTAAAGTGATTAAGATCGGCGGTACAATCAATTTGAAATAAAATTTGAAATAAATAAAACGCAATACGCAAAATTAAGTTTAACTGAATACCCTAATTATAACTGTAAATTAGGTTGAACAGGGTAGACGCCCTGCTGAAATGGTAAATGAGTGGAGGCAAGTAAAGCTTATCTGATGCTATATCCCTTTCCATTCGTGTTCCGTGTTAACTTACTTAGTCGTTCCTCTTCTACCCTGGAGTTCAGAGGTTTGCCAGAGAGAACGCCATATCGGCTGTCTCTCTCCTGGCCTGGTTCCAATCTAGTTCTTGGTCCTTTAGAGATTGTCTACTGTTATCCTCTCAGCGAACTCTGGTCGTCCTGGTTTCCCATATTTGTCGTGGTAGCCGGTGTTGTCCCATTCTGCAGACATGGTCAAACCATCGTAATTTGGACTGTTCCACTCGGGTCTGCAGGGTCTGGGTTTTGAGACCATAACGTATCGTCTGGTTGCGGACCATGTCTCTTCTTGTAACTTCAACCGCTTTCCTCAGATACCTCATTTCTGAGGTTTGGAGCTGGCTTTTGTGGACTGTACAGGGTATACGCCCTGCTGTAGTAGTAGATGAGCAGACGCAAGTAAAGCTATATCGCACTCCATTCTGTCTTCTGCGTTAACGTTCACAAGCAACGAATCCTTAAAAAAAATATTTCGTGTTATTTGTTATGTCTCCATCGTGGATCGCAGCTATACTTTCCTGTATGTGCAATGTCATTTTGTACCAGTTGTTGAGAGGTATGTCGAAGTATCATTTTCACGTCTAAAATTTGATCATGTGCTGTAACATAATGTCTAATCGATTTTTTTTTTAAAGTAAGTATGGAATTACTTTTGGCTCACCCTGATATAAATAACTGTTACAACTTAATTTACTGTACCATTTAAAAATATTTAAAAAATGCAACCACTAGATTGCAAATTCATCTCTGGAGTACCTAAGACCACACTTATCCATCAGCAAACTCGAAAAGTTGTTGCCATGCACAGTGAGTTCCCATCTCTCAGACATGCTGTCCCAAGACGTAGCCGGAAACGAGGTGCAGTATTCATGTAAGAACACGAACTCACTTACTGTGGTCATTGAATCATGTTAAAGGCTCACCCATGATTCAAGTGGAACCCTGTTGCAATTGCGTTGTAAAACTTTGCTTGTATTACTGCTTACGTCTGGTCCTACTTTGGTGCAAATTATTTTCTGAAAACTATCAGTTACTTGAGGATACGGCCTTACAAGATGAAAACTGTATAGAGACAATAGTTCCTAAGTAGGTAATTATTCAAAAGGAAAACTATACATGTTACTGTACTTAACAGCGTAATTCAATTATATACAGCAACGATGAGGACTACCTGATTTATTGCTTCTTTCATTTTTTGTTTAATTACAAGTTACCTCTTGTCGCACCGTTCTCCAGCCTTACAAAAGGTAGTCTCATAGTATATACTGCCGTAGGGTAGTGAAGTATTAGAGACTTCTCTATACTAAGTGCAGCTTCGAGAGATGGCGTTATAAGTTCCCTTCCTTGCTGTCTTTACCTTCCTTGACTTAGAAGCAGTGTTTTGTGCCCATTTAAAACTGTCTCCAAGCCTACACATTAAAAAAAAACAAGTGCGTCACCACGAGTAACACTATATGTAAGTCTATATGCAGTATTAAGTTTACAAGTACAGATACATAACTACGATACCCATATTTTTAAAAAAATCAGTATTGTGACACTGGCCTTTTCAAAATAAAAGAAATGAAGTGTTTGTTCGTACAGTCGTTCACAACCAAGAATCCTGGGAATCTCGCATCAGCAATGATCTCGGCTTTCATCGAAAGTGTGGAGTCTCACAAGAGCGAGACCTCGCGAGAATTCAACAGTTGCTGAAAATTTAAAGCGAATCTCTGCGGATCCCGGATCTCATCAAAGACCGATCAGAGCCTGTTGATTCAATTTAATGGAATGAAGACGACTTGGGCAAAACCGATTCTGAAAGTTGGATATGTTGAGAGATATTCTCCTGTTGGGAATGTGAGGAAAAGGAAGTTTTGGGAGAGGAGGAAGAAGAGGGGGAAATTGAACCTGGGAGGATAGAGAATTCAGGGACACGCGGTGTGTTATAAGACAAACAGAAGTAAGGTCCGATGGGTGAAAGAAGGGTGTACATGCAAACGACGGCTGATTATAAGTTCTGAGACACCACGCATGTGACAAGTGAAAACGAGTTACAGAAAATAAGTGATACAATAAATTATAATTTATGGGTTGTAATCTTAGAAGTCCAAAAATAAATAAATACACAAACAAAGAAAGTAAATAGATAAATGTAAAATAAAAATACAGACACAATGGCCATCTCTATAAAAATGACTTTTCCAGACTGCACCATCAAAATATACGAGACAATTTTGAAATTGATCAATGGATTCAAATATCATCATTATAATCATCATTTCCATTGCACACCCTACGGAGCATGTAGTCACCACTGTAGATTGTTCCCTTGCAGGAAGCCTGCACCAAGCATTCACATGCTCATGTAGCAGTGCTTTCTATGGTAATCTGTTTAACATGATGAGGTTGCCAACCCCATGCGCAACCTCACATTAGTCGCCTTTTTCGACGTGTCTGAGAGTGCAGTAGTAATATTCTATCTTTGCCTCTTCAGAGACTCACGGAAACTATACAGGGCATTTGAAGTACAAAGACACGTTAAACTATTGTATCAAATGGAAAACGCATATCAGCGCTGAAGAGTAGGACAACGCAAATGTGATATAGTGTTCCTATCCTTTCTCGGCTCTTACGTTTTTCATCATCATTCTTATTTAATTTCTCTCCCGGTTTAGATCTTTCATCTTTTTTTTTTAAAAAGAAATCTTCCCTAATCACGGCATTTACCTAAGTGTAACTTTAGTATTTCATCACACCTTTGATATTTCCCAAACTTACGTTATCTTTGGGAACATACCTGGCCATAAGACAAGTTATTGTTTAGCGCGGGAGACGGCCACATGCGCCATAGAAAGAATTCGTTTGATACGTAATCCACTGTTTAAACAAAGCGAATTTCACCACTTTTTGACAAAATGTCAGGCCAGCCGGGGCGACGGAAACCACGTGACTTGCTAGACGCACAAGACATGCTTGCACAATTAACACATTGTCTTAACATGCCATCTGTGGCCAGATTGGTGTCGTAAATTTTTTAATAATAGGTCTAAAATATTTATGGCCCGGTCTGAGCAGAAGTGATATTGGTCAATATGTGAGAATAAGGTGTAAGAAAATAGATTTTCACGAGGTGATAGTGTAAGAGGAAGGCAGTCTCTGGAGTGAGTAATTTCTTTAATCCAGCCTATCTATACGACTATATTTAAATCAGACGAACTTTCTCTCCTTATATCAAATATAAGTTTCACTGCACCCACATACACACACAATTATGTGACGAATACGCACAGACGTGAAAAAAACTATGGGTAATAGATATGGGTAGGGGTTTGACCAACACATTAATTTAAGTTTTTGTTTAGTTTATTATCAATTAAACTTTACAACATCGAACATATATATCAATAAATCATATTACAGACATGGGAAAATAACCCCATAAAATGCCCTCCCCTCTTGTGAAGAAAGAAAGATCCCCAAAAGAAGTTAATAACCCAAAAGATCAAAGGTTAGCATTAAGGTATGGAATATGCAGTAAAGAAAAGAACAAGTTCCTAGTTAAGCTATCCCGTAAATACTCAGTTCAGTGAGATAAAAAAAAACCAAAGTAAATTAGTATAATGATTGTAACAAAGGAAAATATTTTTTTCTCTCTCTCTCTCTCTCTGTTTTTTCACTCAGTCATTCTGTGGCCACAAACATACTCGCTTACCCAGTACTTGGCGTAGGTATCTCTAGGAAAAAATACCACTAACAATAGTATGATCTATTGTGTCAGGTTGGTTGCAAAATCTGGCCGCAGACTAGCCTTTGTACTTAATAATAATGTCAAGGTAGTCGCCGAAATTGGTGCGTTAATTGTTTTCCTAGATGAGTCCTGTATCACCACATATATTGGTTGAAGTAAGGCGTATTCGGGACTGTCACAGTCATAGAAAGAAACAATAGTTCCTGTACTGTCTAACCTCTGGTTGCTGAGACAACTGTTACGTTATGCACACTGGTAATGATAAATCCTATCGGCTTTTCTCTGAGTTGAGTGCCGGTTATGAAAACAGTGAATTACCCTGGGTATAATCTACTTGGGAAACTGTCTGTCATAGGTCGAGTAAACTGTTATATATTTTGCCACAGCGGGCTGATAAAATTGGATAGAAAAAATCTGGTATTATTCAAGTCCAGTTTAATATTATTTTTATTGTTTATAGTTTGGCCTCTCTCATGAATGAAGAAAGTGGACCGCACAGGTCAAAATCGAAGACCCAATATTAACAATAATGTCACTGGTAGCCTATAAGACCGCTGGTTCGCTAGTTTTTGATCGAGCCTAAATTAGAAAGAAACAAAACATTTAACCCAAACTGAAAATACTATGCTATCACGCGAAGTGTGATCTCTGATCCTCTGCGTCCTCTAATTAACTTAAAAGGCATACGGTATCTGAGTCTAACTTATCGCGCTTCGCTTCAGTGGGTACGGTTGGGTGTTAGGTATGCGCCTTTTCCCCTCCCGCCCAGTAAAACACTCAGCGCATAATATCAGGGTTAATTTAATTAATACTCCTTTAACACATATCGCTGGTCATTACTAGCTATTTGATGGTTGGCGTCTAACGTTTTAACACGTGATATAAACACTAGTCATTTAAAAATTATTTACACACAACGAAATATAATGCGCGTACTACTCTGTCACGTTTAACATTATACTTAAGTTCTCGAAAAATGGTTGATGGATTTTACTTTACTAAACCACTGGTAAGAGAATATCTGCGCGTTTTGGTATTTCACTAGTCTTAACGCTCGGGAATAGCAGTAAATAAAATGGTAACACTTTTAACACATTTAATAGTTAAGCACAACTAAAATGTTACCACAATCAGAAATTTAAATCCCCACGGGACAATTTAACACATTTAGTGAATAAAATGGTGCCTAGTCGGACGTGCTTAGATTCATCCAAATTTTCTGATAGACTGATAACTGACTCAGGAGAGACGGCAAAATATATACAAATTATGTTTGATATCTCTGAAAGATGGCAAAAGTCACACCAAGGACGTTTTCAGGAGAAATCGCGAGCTGGCTTCACGAGATAAAAAGATTCTACGGTTTGCTCCCCCGCTAAGCCGACCGGCATCAGAGAACCGCCTCTTGCGAGCGGACCGTCTTGATTATCTCCCCTTTATTTTGGATAAAATGCTTAATTTTCCTGAAAATGTCGGACATCAAAGATGACCGGGAAATATTATAATCGCCTTTGAAGTTGCTACTAAGCCTGATCAGTTTCATCGCGTGATTTCTGTCACTTCCCGATTATTGACATGTAAGCTCGCGCGAGAATTCTGTTAAATAGACCGGTTCGCCCCCTATCATCGGGCATGATGCGAATAATAGGTAAACAAACCGTTGGCGCAAGAAAGACGGAAAAATAGGCGTGGCTAAAATGTCAGTCCACAGACAGCAATTTGCGTGGGTTTATTTTCGTAGCAAAACGTAACACTAAAGAGGAGCAAAGGTGGACGGATTTATGTAGTCTATTTACATATACACGTCACAATTGGAAAACCCGATGCAACATTTTTTGTGTGGAAAATTTTCTGCAAGCCACGTCCATGAACCAAACGTCCGTTATCTTCGTTCCTCGACACAAGAGCGGTTTTTGTCGCCATAGGCTAGCTTGTGCAAAGACGATACCTGCTTATCTATCACGAGTCCGACTTGCCTAACAATAAGGATGTCGCTAAATGTAGACTTTTATCCATCTAGTGCTGAAGATTGATCAAGGACCTGAACGTGAAGATTGATCAAACAAGTCAACGTGGCAGTTGTGCCCAACTCGCTTAACACCGACAGTCACAAAGAAAGACCAACAGGTCAAAGAGCCACATCAACTGTTTGAGATTGGCGAAGTGGGTGAACTCGAGGAGAAAATAACAGCGAAAGATGAAGGCGTAGTCAAATAATTAGCGGACAGAACAAAAGGAAATGATAGCACAGGCAAGGGAGCAAAGATGGCCACGGAAAAATGTATAGATCGAATTATGACTCGTCACATCATCATCGTCAATTTCATTTTCGCTTTGTATGGAGCATGCAGTCACGTGTGCAGCTGGTGCCTTTGCAGAAACCTGCATGTACGCCCGCTGTGGTGGTTTCTGTAGCAATGTGTTTTACATAATGATTTTGTTCTGCCCAATGCACAACCTCATTTAAGTCGCTAGTCGGGTATATTTATCGAAATCCTAGTGCAGGACCTATCTGGTTCGAAAATTTCACCATCATGATGGACAATGTATTTGCCACCATCAAGGAGGTTATTCTTCTTGGTGATTTTAATATCGATATACACAATTCAAATCTAACATGAAAAAATATAATACTATCGTACAACTTAAAACAAATAGTTAACGAGCCAACAAGAGTAACACAAGCATCATCCACACTAATCGACCATATCTACGTAACTTGCCCAGAAAACATCTTAGAATGCTCTGCCCCACTATTGCAATGAGTGACCACTATCCTGTATGCGGCACATGGTCAAAGAATAAATGTAAAGTTCCCAAAAATAAACATATAAGTATTAAACGTAGAAGTTTCTAAAATTTCAATAGGGAATTATTTTTAAATGAGTTTCTAACTGCACCTCTCGCCAGTGTTTATCAACTTCTTGATCCGGACGACAGATACTGCATACTGGACAGAGATTTTTTATAGTGTGTTTGACAAGCACGTACCAGCTAAGGAAATTCGCATCAAACGACAAATAAAATCTCCGTGGATCACACAAGAAGTGCTGACAACTATGAGGCAGAGAGATCAAGCGCACAAAAATAAGGACCTCAGCACATATAGGGTACTAAGGAACAAGGTTCAATATTTAATTCGCAAAGAAAAGAAAAATCACTTTAGAAATCTGGTTGAGAACAAATCAAATTGTAAGGAGATATGGAAGGCAATCAATACTTTAGCGAAAAAACGTAATGCATCAGACTCATTAACTACTGTCACGTGGGTCTTTATATCATTAAATTACCTACATCTTCTTCCTATTCTCTCACCCTAATCCTTTCATTTTATTATCTTTCCGTACTTGTTTTTCCTGTATTTTTTCGCATCATTCGTTGCGAAAAATATATTTCTTTCCCATCATCGTTTTTCTTTCTCATACTGACTAGTAACCTTATTGCATCAGATGTCAGTCGCGCAGATAGCTGTGAAGATACGGTTCTCGCCAGACATACGTCTGCAGTTTCCCCCGGTCAGAGCGCGGCCCGACCAGATTTCTGGGCCTGAGGTGTGAGAAATTCGTTTCGCTGGACATAGAGCAGACTTTTGGTCTACCATTTTGTTCACCTGTCACTAGCTTAAGGTGTCAAACCCGGCATCTGTACGACGCAGTCGTAGACGGTTGTCTGAGATTTGCAACTGTCACGCGCATTTCTCGGTCACTGGTGGCAGTTACGTCACGCGTTAAGCTGACGTAAATGTTGGGAGTAGGGGAGATAATTTCGCTTGGCGAAATAAGTTTGGGCCCTTTGTCTGATTTTAAGATATTGGCCCGAGTTTGAAACTTTAATTTCATTCTCGCTCCTATATTCGCAGTAGACAGGTTGTTCGAAACAGAATAGCTGTTAGCGAAGTTTCTCAGTTTGTTTCGGCAATTTGTCGAACTTCTAGACTTCCTTAAATATTCAGCATATAATTCTTAAGTTGTGCGACTACCTGTAGTTCTGTGTGAGGTAATATATATTATATCTAGTATTTTGTGAAATGATAAAGTGTTAAGTCGCTTATTTCATATTTCACTAGTTAGATTTTGCGCAGAGTGCCAAATTTATATAGTCTGTATTATTTTCTAGTGACGTGTTTCAGTGGATAGCAGAATAAATTATATCTTAGCTTACTAAACAATAATGTAGCTATAATGAAGTTAAATTTTACTGCTAAGAAATCAGACGAGATCATATTTTTCTAAGCTAACTTACAAATGCTAGAAACCTCATGAGATGTTGACGGAACACGCACGTGTTCCTAAATTCATGGGGATTGATGATTTTTTTTGTGGATATAACTTACTTTACGGGAAATTTAAATGATAAGTCAAGCAGTACACTTGCGGTTTAATAATGTAAGTTATAGTGGGTACATATTGTAAAATTATTTGATATGTGTTCTTTCTTTTATATAGTGAAACGGTGGTACCCAACTTTACCAGCATTTTAGTACGTGAACTTTATTTGGGAAGAAACAAATCACTTTCATTACCTGAACTGTAACAGTTAAATGAAGTAAGAGGCCTTCGCGCCAGAATTAATTCTTCCAGAATAACTCTTCAGTACAATTCAGCCCGTTGTGGCAAGCAAAGATCAGAAACATTCCGACAGAGTTTTGACTAGTACTGTGGTGACCAAATATAGTAACTTCCTGAAAGTAGACACCGATCTGACATTCCTTAAATTCTAGAAACCAAAGCTAATGACATTGTGCTCTGCTAACTTTCGTGCCTGGACAATATTTTATGTGACTTAATCAGACATTCGAAAAATTAGAACACCCAAGGAATCGTTCCCTGAGAGTTTAGTACGTCTTTTGGAACTGGGGATTTCTTGGTCAAGGACTGCATTTTCGGGTCTGTGTGAAGGTCCTAGAATTGAGTATGTTCCCAGAGGCAGCGAGCAAAGTTGTGAGTATAACTGCATGGCCATGGCTGAATGAATGAGTGTACGCAGATCAGAGTGTTATTTTACAGTTATAGATTGTCACCCATTTACTGTCTTAATTCTTTTTGTTTAACCTGCAGAATTTGTTACTATTTTGCTAGAGTTTCTTTACTTCTTAGGCTAAATCTGATTATTCAACTCTGTGCATACATTTACGAGAAAAGAAGAAAAACTCTTAGCCTCAACCCTACGTATCTATAACTCTTTGGGCCATCATCTGTTCTCTTAACGGGGCTGTGGGCTAAACCTAGAGTAAGATTCTAACGGGCTATCATACTTGTATCATTTTCTTAAATTTTATGACTATTTGTATAGGTTTGCCTTGATGTAATTTTTTGGTGTTGTGAGAAAGTTTGATATGATAAATAAAATATCTCTCTTGAACAAAAAAATCAGTGCGTTGGTCAGCTCGATCCCATTTATCTGTATATCATTGTTATAGTTTTCCCACGTCTGTGTGTTTACCTGTCGTCACGTGTATGTGCGTGCCCGTGAGTAGATAGATATATATATATATATATATATATATATATATATATATATATATATATATATATATATATATATATATATATATATATCTGTGTTTAGACTGTCTGACGCCTTTAAAAACGGTCGTAGAAGATAGGTGAGAGAGAGAAGATTATCTCGATTCTCAAAGACAGCTTCTTTATCACATTCTATCATCTCACGTGTGGGAAATTCTATTGTGGTTTTTTTTTTCACCAGCTCTCACTGTGACTATCACTCATTCCAACCTATTCTGAAGGGACCAACCCTAGTCTTAATTCTCCTATCAAAATCTACGACAAATGGTCGCTCGTTACCGGGAATTGAACCCAAAATCCTAAGGCGATACGACAAATGGGTTCTCGTCCGTAGGATTTTTGAACTTAGAATAGGAAGACGAGTACGACAAATGGTTGCTCGTTTCCGGTCTTTGAACTTAGAATAGGAAGACGAGTACGACAAACGTGGACTCGTCTATCTGGATTTTGTATTTAAGATTCTTTATTCTGTAATAGAGTAAGAGTGTGATGTCTTGTGAGTTTTGTATCTTTTAAAAATAATTTATCCCCTAGACTAACGATCTGTTTACGGGCGTGCTGACCACACAAACTGATAGTTTTTTTCCACAGCATTTAGAAATAATATACATTTCAGTTACAGGTTGATTGTCGGAATATATGTTAATTACTGATTTTGTAATACTAAACGCTGGTAAAGTTTTGTGAGTGTATAACATTCACAAGGGTTCTGAAGCAGGAAGGTGTGTGAGCAAAAGCTAAGGAGTGCGTTTCGGACTATTTGTCCAGATTAATTGCCTCCCTTACCCTAACTGTCTTCAGGGGTGAACTTGATAGTGGACTTTATAATTAAGGGATTATTTTTCTCTTTAATTTTTGCAATAATTATTTTGCTTTTCCACTGTAGCAACTTATTTTTCAGAAGTAATCTTAACTACCATTTAGTTGGCGTAGTCGTGTTTTGCATTAAGTGCTTTATTGCCGATAATAGCAGCGATAGTTAGATTTTACTTTGGAGGAGGTATCCCAGGGTTAAGGATATCATCTTTTGAATTTTTGGTATTTTTTTTTTCTCGTAAGTGGTAGGAGTCAGTGTATCCTTTTTCCTATTTTCTTTCTCCACTAGTCTCAGTCACTGACATAATATGGCCGAGAGGGCAAAGCTTAGACAACTCCTCAGGGATGAAGCGAGAGAGGAGGGACTGGAAGGAGAGGAAGCGAAAGCATTTGTCAGAGACGAACTTGAGAGATATGATGCGGAGAGGAAAGCAACTGAAGCTAAAGAGCAGAAGAAGATGGACGAGGAAATGGAAATCCGCAGGGAGAGAGAAAAAGAGAAGGAGAGACAGCATGAGAAGGAGAGGGAGGACAGAGAGGAAAGAGAGAAGGAGAGACAGCATGAGAAGTAGAGGGAAGAGAGACAGCACGAGCTAGCTCTTAAAACTCTGGAATTCAAAAGTCGTGGTGCCGCCTCTACCTCCAGCAATGGAGAGTCTTCTCCTCATTCTTCCTTAACTGATCCTTCTAACACACAATCTCTTCAACTCAACGCTATGTCTTTCACTCTTGAGTCTTTCCCTTGTCCTAATGAGAAGATTGACACTTGGCTAGAAAAATTTGAGAAAATTGCAACTCTGTACGGTTTAGAGAGGTCGCGTTGGAATATGAAGCTTTCCCAGGCTTTGAAAAGTTCTGCGTATGATGTTTACGCCAAACTGGAAAGCAGCCAACAAGACAACTATGATCTGTTGAAGAAAGCGTTACTGGAGCGCTTTGAAATGAACGCTCGCAAATTTTTGCAACTGTTTCGCAACAGCCGAAAAGAGAATTCTGAAACTTTTCAGCAGTTCTCGTCTCGTCTAAAGGGATATCTAACAAAGTGCCTTGAGCTTTCACAGCTCCCCTCTACCTATGAAGGTCTTGAGGAATTTGTTTTAACAGAACAAATAAAGAACACATTGTCTGCTGATACCCGGAGATTTCTAGCTGAGCAGGGGGCAGAAAAACTTGAAGACATTTTGGAAAAGTCTGAGCGTTATCAAAATGCGCTGGCTGAACTACCGGCCACAAAGCGGAAACCGACAGAGGAGCATTTTCGAAAACATAACCTAGAGCAATCTTCTCAGGCTTCTAACCTAAATAACCACAGAGAAACTGGACCTCAAAACCCCCCTCCTGAAAAATCCAAGTTCTACAAGAACAAGTACCCCAACCACCCCAAACAGTCTGATCAACCCGACCGCCCTACATGGCAGCGTAGCCAGAAAGGACAAGGTGGCAAAGGGAGAACCCCTGAGCACGGGACATATGATCAGACCGAGCACACCGAGCCGAAACGCATCGGATGCTTATTAACAGTCTCGCAAGGCGGAATTATTGACAGTGATTCCCAACCTGTTGGGGATAGACCCTCAACGCGAGGTATTGTTACTTTGAACGGTTCTCAAACTTCTTGCTTATTTGACACGGGGCTTTCTTATGATTGCATTGTTGCCAGAAACCTGGTCAAACCCGGTCAAGAGACAGCAGAGACCGTCCAATTTTGTGGAGTTCGTAAGAGTGATGCACCTACAGCGCTTCCCATCGCATTGGTGGAGATCCACTCTGATTTTGTCAGAGGCGTGATCAAAGCGGCTGTTATGGATGATCCCATCTACCCAGTCATACTTGGCGGGAGATACGTGTGTATTGGGAAACCGGAAGAGCCGATTGTGGCAGCAGTAACTACAAGAGGGCAAACCAAGAAGGAACGGGAGCCTGCGCCTAATTTGTTACCCATGGAACTTAAAGAAGCGCAATACAAGGACCCTACTTTGGCACCCTGCTTTAGGAAACTGCCCATGGCTAAGGAACCCAAACAGCACGGGGACATTTTTTCTAAGGATGGCGTACTTTATCGGAGAACGGGCAAGCCTGACCAAGGTTACAACCAGCTCCTAGTACCGAAACAGTACAGAAGCCAAATCCTAGAAATGGGGCACTCTCTTCCCTTCAGCGGACATATGGGACAGAACGCCACAAACCAACGTATAACCACTCATTATTGGTGGCCAGGAGTAAACACTGATATTATCAGGTACGTCAAATCCTGTGCCCAGTGCCAACGTGTACCACCCAAGCAACGGACACCCCCAGTCCACATGGGTGAAATGCCAATAGTGGGAACACCATTCGAACGGGTTGTGATCGACATTTTAGGGCCTTTCGAAAGGACTAAAAGAAGGAACAGGTTTATCCTGACCTTAGTCGATACATGCACTTTATGGGCAGAAGCTATCCCGCTAACATGCGCAGATGCCAAGCATGTCGCAGAAGCCCTCGTGCAGATTTTCACTCGGTTGGGATTCCCTCAGCAAGTGTTGACGGATAACGGATCTCCATACCGAAACCTGTTGATGGATGAGATCGTTAAGATCTTGAGGACCCAACACATCCACACTAAGCCATATACTCCGGCCGGAAATGGGCTCGTGGAACGTGCTAATGGAAACCTCAACATGATGCTAAGTAAACTGGCACAAGTGAAACCTGAAGATTGGGATCTTTGTATTCCTGCAGCTTTATTTGGCTACAGAGAATCTCCTCATACTTCCACAGGATTTCCGCCAGCTACACTCTTATTCGGCAGACCCATTAAGGGCCCGCTTGAAGCCTTACTTCAGTCTCTGACAGACGAGAAGGCGGATGAGACAGTTGTCTCAGCAAGTAAATATGTGTCGGTTTTAAAGGAAAGGTTGAAACTAGGGTGGGACCTAGCAACGACTAACTTTAAGCGAGCACGCACCAAGCACGCTAACCGATACAGGAAAGTCGCGAAAGAGAGAGAACTGGAAACAGGAGAGAAAGTTTTGGTGTTACTCCCGACCGAGAACAACCAACTGAAGATCGGATGGCAAGGGCCGTTTACCGTCCTGAAAAAGATGTCTAAGGCTAACTACCAGATATCTATTCAAGGAAAGGAAAAGGTTTTCCATTTAAATCTCTTAAAGAGATACTTGGAAAGACCAGTGCCAACCTCCGACCATCTCCTGACGATCGCCAGAGCTGACGAAGATGATGATAGTGGCAGGGATATTCCACCGCTATCACAAGAAATCTTTCAAAAATGTCAGAAGCGGCGACGCTCTTTCAAGCGCGCATGGGAGACATTCCAGAGGAAGGAAACTTTGGGGAGTAGACTTGAGTAGGAATTGGGGAGAGATGAAGGGGGAAGATGAGAGGGAAGAAGACAGACACCCCGAAGCTACGGTTATAGGAAATTTAATTCCATAACGTAGACATGGAGTGCTTCCATATCTTAAGGGGAGACGTCCTGTCACGTAAGTCTTTATATCATTAAATTACCTACATCTTCTTCCTATTCTCTCATCCTAATCCTTTCATTTTATTATCTTTCCGTACTTGTTTTTCCTGTATTTTTTCGCATCATTCGTTGCGAAAAATATATTTCTTTCCCATCATCGTTTTTCTTTCTCATACTGACTAGTAACCTTATTGCATCAGATGTCAGTCGCGCAGATAGCTGTGAAGATACGGTTCTCGCCAGACATACGTCTGCAGTTTCCCCCGGTCAGAGCGCGGCCCGACCAGATTTCTGGGCCTGAGGTGTGAGAAATTCGTTTCGCTGGACATAGAGCAGACTTTTGGTCTACCATTTTGTTCACCTGTCACTAGCTTAAGGTGTCAAACCCGGCATCTGTACGACGCAGTCGTAGACGGTTGTCTGAGATTTGCAACTGTCACGCGCATTTCTCGGTCACTGGTGGCAGTTACGTCACGCGTTAAGCTGACGTAAATGTTGGGAGTAGGGGAGATAATTTCGCTTGGCGAAATAAGTTTGGGCCCTTTGTCTGATTTTAAGATATTGGCCCGAGTTTGAAACTTTAATTTCATTCTCGCTCCTATATTCGCAGTAGACAGGTTGTTCGAAACAGAATAGCTGTTAGCGAAGTTTCTCAGTTTGTTTCGGCAATTTGTCGAACTTCTAGACTTCCTTAAATATTCAGCATATAATTCTTAAGTTGTGCGACTACCTGTAGTTCTGTGTGAGGTAATATATATTATATCTAGTATTTTGTGAAATGATAAAGTGTTAAGTCGCTTATTTCATATTTCACTAGTTAGATTTTGCGCAGAGTGCCAAATTTATATAGTCTGTATTATTTTCTAGTGACGTGTTTCAGTGGATAGCAGAATAAATTATATCTTAGCTTACTAAACAATAATGTAGCTATAATGAAGTTAAATTTTACTGCTAAGAAATCAGACGAGATCATATTTTTCTAAGCTAACTTACAAATGCTAGAAACCTCATGAGATGTTGACGGAACACGCACGTGTTCCTAAATTCATGGGGATTGATGATTTTTTGTGTGGATATAACTTACTTTACGGGAAATTTAAATGATAAGTCAAGCAGTACACTTGCGGTTTAATAATGTAAGTTATAGTGGGTACATATTGTAAAATTATTTGATATGTGTTCTTTCTTTTATATAGTGAAACGGTGGTACCCAACTTTACCAGCGTTCTAGTACGTGAACTTTATTTGGGAAGAAACAAATCACTTTCATTACCTGAACTGTAACAGTTAAATGAAGTAAGAGGCCTTCGCGCCAGAATTAATTCTTCCAGAATAACTCTTCAGTACAATTCAGCCCGTTGTGGCAAGCAAAGATCAGAAACATTCCGACAGAGTTTTGACTAGTACTGTGGTGACCAAATATAGTAACTTCCTGAAAGTAGACACCGATCTGACATTCCTTAAATTCTAGAAACCAAAGCTAATGACATTGTGCTCTGCTAACTTTCGTGCCTGGACAATATTTTATGTGACTTAATCAGACATTCGAAAAATTAGAACACCCAAGGAATCGTTCCCTGAGAGTTTAGTACGTCTTTTGGAACTGGGGATTTCTTGGTCAAGGACTGCATTTTCGGGTCTGTGTGAAGGTCCTAGAATTGAGTATGTTCCCAGAGGCAGCGAGCAAAGTTGTGAGTATAACTGCATGGCCATGGCTGAATGAATGAGTGTACGCAGATCAGAGTGTTATTTTACAGTTATAGATTGTCACCCATTTACTGTCTTAATTCTTTTTGTTTAACCTGCAGAATTTGTTACTATTTTGCTAGAGTTTCTTTACTTCTTAGGCTAAATCAGATTATTCAACTCTGTGCATACATTTACGAGAAAAGAAGAAAAACTCTTAGCCTCAACCCTACGTATCTATAACTCTTTGGGCCATCATCTGTTCTCTTAACGGGGCTGTGGGCTAAACCTAGAGTAAGATTCTAACGGGCTATCATACTTGTATCATTTTCTTAAATTTTATGACTATTTGTATAGGTTTGCCTTGATGTAATTTTTTGGTGTTGTGAGAAAGTTTGATATGATAAATAAAATATCTCTCTTGAACAAAAAAATCAGTGCGTTGGTCAGCTCGATCCCATTTATCTGTATATCATTGTTATAGTTTTCCCACGTCTGTGTGTTTACCTGTCGTCACGTGTATGTGCGTGCCCGTGAGTAGATAGAGATATTAATATATATATATATATATATATATATATATATATATATATATATATATATATATATATATATATATCTGTGTTTAGACTGTCTGACGCCTTTAAAAACGGTCGTAGAAGATAGGTGAGAGAGAGAAGATTATCTCGATTCTCAAAGACAGCTTCTTTATCACATTCTATCATCTCACGTGTGGGAAATTCTATTGTGGTTTTTTTTTCACCAGCTCTCACTGTGACTATCACTCATTCCAACCTATTCTGAAGGGACCAACTCTAGTCTTAATTCTCCTATCAAAATCTACGACAACTACCAACACTTCATTTACTTGCACAGACTTCAGAAATCACTTTCAGGAAGAAATAGATAGTCTGAAATCCACAATACCACCTTCATCTAGTCATACTTTCAGCATTCTACGAGAAAAAATATGTTAACTCAGTCATTCACTTGATGATAAGTGTATAATTATCTCTTTAGCCTTAAAGATAATAGCTCATCAGGGCTTGATGGAATTAGCAATCGAATACTGCATTATGCTGCACCAGCTATTAGTGAATCACTAACTTATATATATAATCAATGTATCGCTAAGAGTTATTTTCCTCCGGCCTTTAAAATCGCCAAAAGATATCCCCTGGTTCATCAGATAATAGTAATCTCGGTAACTATAGACCAATTTCTCTTTTATCATCCCTATATAAACCACTAGAAAAACACATACATAAAACAACACTACAGTACCTAGTTAGCAATGACTTGCTAATTGACAGTCAGTCAGGATTTAGACAACAGCATTCATGCCACACAGCCTTAACTAAGATGATAGACAATTGGCACCTCAACATCAATAACGATAACATATGTGGAGCAATCTTTGTAGAATTTAGAAAAGCATTCGATATGATAGATTACGTTATTTTAATAAGATAATTAGAAACAATGAAAGTTAACTTTAAACTAGTGTCATTATTTAAATCATTCCTTTCCGACAGACAGCAAGTAGTGTGTTACAATAATTCCTTGTCAAGCCCAACCTAGATCAATACTGGAGTTCCTCAGGGTTCAATTCTAGGTCCCTTACTTTTTGCCGTATACATAAATGACTTGCCACTACACACCAAGCACTCATCCTGCGACCTATTTGCCGATGACTGTACCATTTACACAAGTGATAAAAGTTGCAACACACTAGAAGTATTATTGCAAACTGATGTAGACAATCTTATCAAATGGAGCAACAAAAATCGGATGCAAATAAATATCATTAAAACAAAATGTATGATAATATCAACTAGGCAAAAATTACAAAACTCACAGAAAACAACATTTCAGCTCTATATTGGCACCTCACTAATTGATAATGTAAAGAAACACAAAACACTAGGACTCATAGTTGACCAACATTTAAGTTGGAATTCGCATGTACTAGCACTGACCAAACAAACGACACAGAAAGTTTACCAGTTAACTAAGATCAAACATTTTCTAGATGAGAAGACAGGGAAGATGTTCTATATATCCCAAATACAAACACGCCTAGACTATTGCTCCACAATCTGGGATGGATGCTCCATGTCCAACACAAAGAGACTCCATTCATTACAAAAACGTGCAGTGCGCCTAGTTTCTGACAAACACCTAACACACTTAGTAGATATACATAAACTTCGTAACATATTACCTCTAAGAAAGCGCTTCCTCTTCAACAAAGCCAAATTCATTCACAAAATCCTATCACAGAATGCTCCAACCTACCTGTGGTATATTTTCAAATACAACGGAAGACACAGCCAACGCTTAAACATATTACACGTGCCCAAACCAAGGCTTGACTTATTCAAAAAAAGTTTATCATTTTCTGCTGCTCATCTGTGGAACAATCTTCCACATGACCTAAAAAAGCACTCTTAGTCCATATTTATACAATCGCAGACTTTTCAAATACATCATGAGTACAGATTATATGCCACCCTAATTTAGTTATGTTCCCAAATCATTTTCTAATGTGATGTGTATTTTTTAAGGCTTATTCTGCCCGTTTCATTATTGATTATGATAAAGTCCTGTAATGTATGTAACTGTTATACTTTTACAATGTTGGGATTTTACTTTGTTTTATTGCATTGAATTTGTTTATTTTATTTTATACATATTTTTAAAATATAATATTGAAAATGCATGTGTAGGATAAATGAATTGAGTATGGAAGACGAGAGAAAGGATGGGCAGAATGTTAGACAGGCCTGCGTGCCCAATTCTAAACCATTTGAAGATAAAGTTCGTACGTTCTATCTGATAATGCTCTTGAGTTAGGGAGAGCAAAGAAAAACACGGAGTTCCTACTCAATAGCAGACTGTTCAAATGTTTCAGGAGTTCCGATTCTATACTACCCCAATGTGATCATACTCGATTTATTGTCTGATTTACCGTATATATGTTTTGGATTTGTTTGTTTGCGTGTTTGGGTTTTTTCCATTACGTTCTTGTTTGCTTAAAAACAAATACTTTATTTTGATTATGATTGGGTAATGTCATTGTATGTTATATAACCTTTATAATGTTTTATGCCTTTAATTTAATGCTTAAAGTAACATGTGGGAATGAAAGGGCATAGTATGCAAGATAAGTAAGAATGGAAGGGCAGAATGTTAGACGGGCCTGCGCTCCCAATTCTTAACCCTTTGAAAATAAAGTTCTTTCGTTCGTTCGTTCGTCTCATACGACTTGCCTGAGAGAGCATTAAGCTTATTATCTCTGTATCTCATAAGAGACCCGCGGGAACTGGACAGTGCGTAGATCATAACCGTAAAAAAAAAAGAAACTGTGAGTCTGTAGAGAAGAATATACCGCAGGAATGTGTAAGGAGAATTTATATCTTGGGGTTTGAAATCTTGCGTTCAGTGGACTGACATTAACGATAGTATTCAGACCTAACAAATATAGAAGTGGCTTTAGCGATGTTACTAAGAGAACCGTCGCATAATTCACCTGTCTTAAATATAATCATTAGTAAGCTGTGGCAAAAGTTAAGCGTTTATGGTAACAGAGAGAAAGAAGGAGAAACTGAAGACGTAGGAAAGATGGTACAAAAACTACAGATAGATAAACATAAAGAGTGGACAGATAGATAGATAGATAGATAGATAGATAGATAGATAGATAGATAGATAGATAGATAGATAGATAGATGGATGGATGGATGGATGGATGGATGGATGGATGGATGGATGGATGGATGGATGGATAGATAGATAGATAGATAGATAGATAGATAGATAGATAGATAGATAGATAGATAGATAGATAGATAGATAGATAGATAGATAGATAGATAGATAGATAGATAGATAGATAGATAGTAACACGATTTCTATATCATGTTTTCAAGATCAGATTTGATCAACTGACACGTCAGTATTTATTGTTCTATCTTATATCAAGGATGCAGCCATGTTGTCCTAGTGTCGAAGAATGAAAACACATACACTGGAATCGCCTAGTAGTGTTTCTGAAATAGCGTCCAATCAGATTCGCGTATTTTGTACAAGCTTGCCGACAATGCGTTTGTCGTAGATTTAGGATAGGTATTTAAGATAGATAGGTCCCGTCTGAATAGAACTGGAAAAGGTGGTACCTCAGTGAGAGATAAGGGTAAAGAAATAGATTTCACGAGTGAAATGGTGGAAAGGTAGAGTCTGTCTCTGGATTTAGAAGATACTCTAGTCCAGCCTATCTTACGACTGAAGTTTGTTTATCAGACAGTTTCCTTTCTGTATATATTAATATATATATATATATATATATATATATATATATATATATATATATATATATATATATATATATATATATATATATATATCAACCACTCACTTACACACACACACTCAGATAAGTGACGACAATTAGACGCACAAACGTGAAACTGTATTAATGGAGTAGGGATATTGGGACGAGCTGACCAACACAGGTAATTAAGTTTTATGTTCAGTTTATTTATCATAAAGAACCGTACAACATTTAATTATCAAGATAGAAAAATACAAAATCATATGCTACAGAAATAATAAAAGAAATAGACCCGTAAGTGCAATTCCCTCTGTTGAGACAAGATCCCGTTAGAAGAAGGTATTAACCCCCAAAAGGTAAAATAATTAGCACTATGGTATAGAATTTGACTATACTGTAAAGAACAAAGTTCTAATGAATCTATTCTGAAAATATAATAACAGTACTAGCAAACTAAAATAAAAAAAAGCAAAACAAAGTGAGTACAAAGCTTATACGTTAAAAAAGAATTACTCATTCCTTCTTTCTCTCTCTCCAGACAAACCCGTTGCCACGTTCATTCGTTCTTACCTAATTGTTGATTAGCAACGTCTGTAACAATCTTTAGGATACACACAGCAAATTCAGTGTTATTTTGGCAAAATAAACCCCAGCTCCTCAAAGGCTGATTAAATCCTCTTCTTCGGGGAACGTTTACTTCGTTACTGTTATTAGCATTTCTGTTTATGTCACATTAATTAGTCCAGGTACGAAAATTAACCGTGCTCACAGTGTCAGTAGCTTTGGATTCCAATACAGAAAGGAATGTCGGGTATGTAACTTCTCTCAGTATACAAATTCCTTGTCACACCACAAATGGTCGATAGTCGGGAAATGTTAATGTTTGATTATTTTACCACAACGGGCTGAATGTACATGAAATTGGAAAAAAGAAATCTGAATAGCTATAGGTCCAGTTAAAATTTATTCTTAAATTCTTTTTGTTGGTACTCTGTCTCTTTCTTGGTGTAAACAAGAGGCCAAACAGGTCAACCTTGAAGACCCGATATTTATATAAGAATGTTCTTTTTGTACTGTTGGACTTAGATTGGTTATTCTCAGATTCAGTTTAGGCGTATTCTTAGACCGCTGGTAGTTTTAGGTTTGTGGCCCGTACTATATTTTAGGAAGAAAAATACAAACATTTAATCACAATATCAGTATCTATCCTATCCCGCGCAACGTTATAATTTATTATCCATTCGGTTATAAGATTTGATTAGAAACACACATAAGAAGCTTATCTATCGGTCTTATTAACCCGTGGAATAAATTCTAGTCGTTTACAAAATTGACACATGATGGATAGAAGATAAATATATATTTCGTCGGTATACATTGCCTAGTGCATTTACTCGTCAATTAAAATATCTCTTACCGGTTACTGGCAATTAATTAAATTTATTTTACAGTTGGAAGAATATTATATATATATATATATATATATATATATATATATATATATATATATATATATATATATATATATATATATATATATATATATATATATAATCTGCTAGCCAATTTAACACAGTAAATCCTAGTGAAATATAAATGACGAACTCACAATTAAATCACTCGAACTTCTAGTATAATATTTACCACAACACAGAAATGTGACTATCTCCATTCAGAAAACTAAGAAATTCTACTGGTATAATGGATCTAGAATTCGAAGCTAGACGTCTGCAATTTCTGTGGGTACTAGATAAACTGAGTTGAAAAGCTGGAGTATATATATTAAATGGTCAGAAAATCGCTATCACGTGCTAGATTTCACGCCTTCGCTTAGATTTTGGGAAATTCTTCGGTCGAATGCTGAATCAAAGCTTATTTTTACACTTATGCCGACCGTAGAATCGCCACTAGAGAACGGATGTGCTTTGATCTGGCATCTCTCGCTGTAGCTGATTACGTTCACGAACGAACGGATGTGGGGGGGAACTGTTGATTATCTCCCCTTTCCTCAGATTAATTCCCCCTGACCAAAGTAATTACCGAAAAAGTACGTCTTAACTTATCACCCTTGATTTTAAAATTAGACAACTCATTCTCTGATCTGTCAATATTTCAGCTATCGCCCAATCGTTTGCGTGATAAATACAGTTAACGGCTCAGGACTAACTAATAGGTCTGTTGGTAAACATTACTAGTGCCTGATAGACAGAGAACAAGAAAATAGGCGTGGCTACAATTTGAGTTCGACAGATATCGAAGCGCATGCCTTCTGCGTTAAAGAAACGTGGATATTAAAAAGCAAAGAGAGGTGGTAAACAGGTGGAAGCAAAACGTGTTGATACATGTGAATATATTTACATACTCTGTCACAGCGTTGCCTAACTTACATTGGACACATGTCAGCGAAAGCATTTGTGTTAGGACTGCATCGTATCAGGAAAAATATAATAAAACGGATGGACATATTGAAATTATACGTAATCCTTTTTTTCAAGGGGGAGACAACATTTATGTGGATATATTGGAAAGTGGAATGCGTGCTGTATTTTCGGTAATAATAGCAAGTAAGTGTATCATGTTGTTATGGGGAGGAGCGCCAGGCATTTCTCGGTTGAAATAAAAAAAATTAAGAATTTGGGATTAGTCCATTTTCTGATACTTTAGCATCTCCCGAATCTAAATATAACAGAATTAAATGTCCAAATGCATTCTAACAATATGTATTTTGACTTTGAAAAAGGTATGGTACAGACAGATTTTCTCAAACTCGACAAAATATGTCCAATTTAGACCTGGTTTCTTTCATAGCAACCAAGCTTACACCCCTACATATTATGCATCGTTGGATTCGTCCAAATCTACACTTTACTGTAAGCAGGTCACTTATTTCGGGATTCCAAATGCCAGATAGGAAATTTATAATTTCAAAGTCAACATTTAGGGTTTCCCCTCGATTCTAAATTTTTAATTGGCTGTGCGCGTTCACGTGACCGGCAACGACAAAATGGCCGCGTGTTTACGTTATCTCAGTTTTGATTTGTTATTGATGTGACAATGCCTAAAAAAAAAGGAGATGTTCTCGTTACCTCCAACTGGAATAGGCCAGAGTTAGAGATGGAAGCAAGACTTATCCTACACTGCAGGTAAAACGTACTTATTGTGACGATATAATGGTAAAAACTGGGACATTGGTACCGTACTCAGGCAATGAAGGTTGAAATAAAGCACAGCGGACCGTTTGTTCGATGCGGCCTTTGACAAGAATTTAGAGACGCAGTAAACAGGAGTAAGGGTTAGGCTTAGTGGTTGAAATGAAGCAGACAGGACCGTCTGTACGATAGTTCCTTAAATTAGAATTCAGAGATGCAGTAAAAAGGGCTAATGGTTACGTTAATGTATCCTAAACCTAACCTTAACGACGTTGGCAACTTACTGGGATGACATCTAAGAAGACGGCCCACAGTGACTCATTTCAACCAGGTTTAAGAATCTTAACCTAACCCTAAACCTTACGACGTTGGCTACTTACTGGAATGACATCAAAGAAGGCGGCCCACTGTGCTTCATTTCAACCACCAGGGAGTTACATGAACTAGCTATTACGAGTAGTAGACAGTCAATTAAAAATCATCACGTTTTCCTGAGTTTACAGAATAACGGGTGACTTCTCATAACTCAGTACATTATCATGATTCTTGTAAGCATAGTGCATATTTGTTTCCTCAATTTAATGTTTGTTTCTTGTGTATTTTTATTGAAATGTCACAGATGCTTATGTGTTATTTTAAAAATGCCTGCCAGACATGTGCAACAGCTGGTTATTGGTACCAGAAGAAAGATTGGAAACTTCATCAAGTGGAAAGTGAAGCAAGGCTGTCATATACATTTTGAAGGTACTTACTTTTGAAACTTACTTTATGTTTCCCCTTGCCTAAGCATAGACATTCATGTAATTTATTTTGATCTCCATAAATATCAAGTTTAGAAACATATTTCATTACTTACATGTATTGTTTGGCTTCCATTGTACTTTAAGGCACAGTTTATTAATGCTTGTTTACATCTTTATTTGAAATTTTACTAATGTAAACATTTGCCTCTTTCTAGGAAGTTCAAGTGTCATGGAAGCTGAGGCAGGTAGTGATTTGTGAAGCTGTTCTCTGACGCGACAGAAATTTTGCTACACCGTGTAAAGTGATTGTGATAGCAAAGCATTCAATCAGATCATAGCAATTAAACCATATGGCCCTAATATTGCTGAATTTAATCAAGGACCTGAGGCTGCTATATTTTTCAAGAAAGTCCTGGGGCTGAACAGTGGAAAAGAGGCTTGTCGACTGGCAGGAGCAAGAAAGCGTTAAACGTCTGGTGCTCAGCTCTAAAATGGCAGAAAACTGCACTAAGAAAATGAAGGACATTTAGCACAAATCTCAACAGAAAACCAGACAAGAAATTGCAGAGGAAGCTGGATATGCTGCCGGTATATTTTGCATGACTAGTAAGTTATTTTATTTTGCTGCAGTATTACATACTTATTTAATTATATTCTAATTATAACAAAAAATGTGATTTTAAAGAAATCATTATTCTCATACTAATTTTCTTATAACTTCCACACTTACGTATTAATTGACATAAGAATTGGCACATATATTGCCCATAATCTTTTAAAACTGTTTATGTGATGGATTTTAAGTATCTGATCAAACTTTTGGTTAATTGACAAAAGTAATGTAAAATTTAGTAAAATTTGTTACTATTTTAGACGCTATTTTCAAAGTCCTACAACTTTTTTTGTATAAAAGATATCAAAAATCCATCACTGGAAAAGTTTTAACATATAATGATAAACACTGTGTTCATATTTAGTATTCATAGCTTAATAAACAAAAAAGCTTTAGCAAATTGAAATAGAACAAAGAATCCAATATTGCTCAGCTCTAAAACGGCAGAAAACTGCGCTAAGACAAGGAAGGAAATTAGGCACAAATTTCAACAGAAAGCCAGATAGGAAGCTGCAGAGGAAGCTGGCTATGCTACCAGTATGTTCTAAATGACAAGTAAGCAATTTTTCAGGGGCAATATTACAGACTTATTTAATTGTAGTCTATTTATGGAGAAAAATGCGATTTTCTCAAAATCTAATTTTCTCATCCTAATTTCCTTAAAACTTCCACACTTATGTGTTAATTGACATAAAAATTGGCACATATGTTGCCCATAATCTTTTAAAACTTTCACATTGCTGGATTTGGAGTATCTGATCAAACTTTTGATTTATTGCAAAAAGTAATGTAAAATTTATCAAAATTTGTTACTTTTTTTAGACACTATATTCAAAGTCCTACAACTTTTTTTGTATTAAAGTTATCAAAAATCCACCAATCGAAAAGTTTTAAAATATAATGACAAACGTTGTGTTCATATTTGGTATTCATAGCTTAATAAATAAAAAAGCCTTAGCAAATTGAAATAGAACAATAGAATCCAATATGGCCGCCGTTTCTATGGCAACCAGTAGTGCAGTGCCATAAAACTCTTCATTTTTCGTATCTAGTATTGATATAGGTTAAGTCTGTGCATTTTCATTGAAATCCAGCAATTAATAACGAAAATAGCATTTCAGGGTAGCTCCTCCCCTTAACAAATATTGCTAAAGTACACTTTTACAAAGCATAGCAAATCGAAGGCTGAACAGATTTGAAAAAAACTATGTATAAAAAGAAAGCTACACTTCAGCTAAATAAAAAGAGATAAGGATGGAACCAATAGCTGGTGTAGGACATGAGCACGACGAAGAAACGTGGGGAAGGAATAACAGTACTAGCAAACTAAAATAAAAAAAAAGCAAAACAAAGTGAGTACAAAGCTTATACGTTAAAAAAGAATTACTCATTCTTTCTTTCTCTCTCTCCAGACAAACCCGTGGCCACGTTCATTCGTTCTTACCTAATTGTTGATTAGCAACGTCTGGAACAATCTTTAGGATACACACAGCAAATCCAGTGTTATTTTGGCAAAATAAACCCTAGCTCCTCAAAGGCTGATTAAATCCTCTTCTTCGGGGAACGTTTACTTCGTTACTGTTATTGGCATTTATGTTTATGTCACATTAATTAGTCCAGGTAAGAAAATTAACCGTGCTCACAGTGTCAGTAGCTTTGGATTCTAATACAGAAAGGAATGTCAGGTATGTAACGTCTCTCAGTATAAAAATTCCTTGTCACACCACAAATGGTCGATAGTCGGGAAATGTTAATGTTTGATTATTTTACCACTGTGGTGGATTTAGATGTTATGAACTGTTGTTATTATGTATTTATATTGTACTGAATGAGGTCAGCTGTGAAGGCCCATGAGTGTAACAATTATTACGGTGAGTTCTCAGACAGCCTTTCTGCTACCACCTTATGATCTCATTCAGACTTATTCTTGACTAGTATGTATGATGACTACGTCTAGTGTCTAGGGTTATGAACCTGTGGTGTGAAGATAATTTAATACTAAAACACACACACATCAACAAATATCAATGTCTATGATCAAATGAACTAACACCGTGTTTGAAATTTTGGTATTAAACTATATTTACAATTTTATTTTGTCCTGAACCTAGTATTCTTCTGGTCAGGACTTTCAACTCAAATGAAATCAATTTATATACATATATGCAATGCAATTACACAAAAGGGACAATCTGTCCAAACACATATTTTACAATCTAATAATGGTGTTAAAATATTTCTAATACTACTGTTAAACTAGCACTGGATGGCGGGTCGGGATTCTGTAATCACTCCCATGTCTTTATTTCACAACTTTTAATTTTAATTTCTTGGGTGGAAATAGTTTTATTTATTTCAGTTAGGGAAACACTAATTTTCGTTGATGAACGATCATGTGCCAGATTATATACTTATCTAGCACATGTAGTAGCTGTCAGTTGTCACTCCGGCCAACGGTCACTGTTGTACTTGTCCAAAAGTAATAGGGTAGACAGCGTGTACACCTATCACTACTGGAATACAAAGTCTTCTCAAATTCTTCACTCAGAAATCTGGCACCGGACTAGTGCCAGACAAAAAACCCTGTAACATGAAATTATGTTTCCTTGTTTACATCATGTTTAATCTACTATTTCCACAAATTATAATACATGCAAAATAAAAGACCTGGGTCAGATCTATCTGACCAACCCAACTCATCCACATAACAAGGTGTACCAGTTTTTTTCACATTCCTCTCCTCTAATGGCTGCACTGTATCTGCCATATTATCATTAATCTCTTTTTTCCATACAATAAGGTGGGTGATATGTTTCCACCTGACCACCTAAGAAAACATGTGTATTCTACATCTCTGGTAATTTGTTATAAGATAAACCAACCTCTAGGCCCTGCAGAAGTCAGCTAGGGACCTGTGTACTTACTATCGTATGGCAGTATCTCTCACTCACATTTTTAAATAAAATATTGATAATTTCTGCCTTACCACGAATTCAATGAATAAACACAGGAACGATGACCATGGCACAGATTCAGCTCTGCTGCTGACTTGACTATGAATTTGTTTAAGTATTTACTTTAGTTTTAGTTACAATTCATACTTCAGTACATCGTCCTGGCTAAGGGACAGTATTAGTCAAATGGCGTCGAGCCGTCAAATTTTTCAGTAATATTAAATGTGTTGGCCAATGAGATCGGACGACCTCCAATTTTGATTTGAATTTGAAAAATAAAGCCAAAATTACACACTAAAGTGGTGTACCTTTGTCGGTCGGTCCGTCCGATCTTGGCGTTAGTTAAAAATAGACTTGCTTTTTGGCCTAATACATTTGCCTCTCACTCCTAAAGTTCCCCACTTGGACTTTTACCCTCCCTCTTCTGCTTCTTTTCAACAACGCGTGCAAAAAATTTGTCACCGATAGTGAATGCAAAACCGAGGGTCTGCTTGTCAGTCTGTACGAACCAATCTAGTATTTTGTCAATATCTTTAGTATTAATGGGGAAATTTTGAAAATTGTAACATAATATTTATCAGGAGATCATATTCTATCAAACTAATTAGGTTTTATGGCCCCATTCCCAGTAATAATGAATTCCATATATTTTCCATATTATTTGGCAATTTCTACTTTTATATAAATACTCCATTTGGTCCCCTCTCCAACGTTGTTCAATGCGAAACCACAAGTCGTTACGCCAGAAAAATAAGCTACTTGGCAGACACTGCGCTGTGTGAGTGGTTATTGTCGTGGAAAATTCTAATCCACATATATAAATGAGAAAATAAATGTAAAGCCTAACGAAGTAATTTAATAGAAGGAAAGAAGAATGGTAAAAGACCAGTGCTTTTCCCAATAGCGTACACCTGCGTTGTAGAACGCCATAATGGCTGAACCAGAAAACCCCTTTTTCTGCTCCGTCTGCATAAACTACACGCGTGTCTAAAAATAAAACTGGTACTGTGTTTCTTAGAAAACCTTGAGATAGGCGCACTGCTTAATGACCTAGATATAATATTACATTAATCTCATTATATACACTGCGTTAACCTAAAAGACAGACGGGCTTAGAAGAGAGAGAGAGAGATGCACGGAGGAACGCTTGCAATGCTACCACGTCGCTTCGCGATTTAAAATTAATGCCACCCCACGCGAAAGGCATGCAGGCTTGATTTTTTTCAAATAGACAGTGATAAAAAACACTAACGATACGAGGTAAGGTTTTAAAAAAACATGTTTAATGCTTATTAGGAAACATGACACAATACTGTTTTACGTCTGAAATCCTGACTTTATACTGACAGAACAGTCGAAAAGGCAGGACAGGTGGCGGTTCGAGGAAAATAAAAAAACAAATACACGACTATCCGAGAATAATACATATTTTGAACGAAGCCACTTAACCCCATTAAATTTATATATTCTTGTACCTTAAGACTTACTGACAAAGAATATGTTATGTGTTACGCAAATGGTCTAGTACTTAATAAATTATAGCCAAAATACTGTAGTGAGGTTGTCTGACAGCACAAGATCATATTTGCTCATAATGGCTGTTTGAACAACACTGCTTTAGGGGAATTAGGCCAACCAGTTAGATACGATTTGATTGGCTGTAGAAATATGTAAGGCGAAACCGGATTAGTCGGACTGCAAATACTAGTTGGTTGTTAATGGTTACGGTAGGATGGGTAGAGTTTTTTCAAAGGCTCTTGTAAACATGGTCTCATTGGTTAGAGCATTCGTTATAGGCAAATAGAAGCGTCAGTTCAGGGCCAGTTTTGAAAATAAACTTTATGAGAAGACAGTGCGTGGAGAGCAAGCTTATATTTTTCTAAATAAAAGCCTGGGATAAGGCAGATCAAAATTGTGCCAGAATTCATCGCCAGTCAACGTACTTGTGTATATTTCCTTGAATTGTGGTAAGCTAGACATATTTCATATATATGTATGTATATTTTATATGAAAATTGAATATGAATTGATAAATTGTGTCTGTATGTGTGTGGGTTCAGTAGCAAACAGAAGGCAAAGCCTAGATATTGCTCCACCATGTAAAAGGTGTCAGAGAGGAGTATAACTGCATTGGCATATATGGGATTGCCATTTATTAACATGACACCTATCTTATTGTATAGAAGGACGTACAGCTGGAATTGCAGAGGCGTTGTAACCATTAGGGAGAGGAATACTGGTATATTGTAACATGAGAAGCTAGTAGTTGGCATACAGCGCTGAACTCTGTGTTTGTAATGTCCTGTACTTCAGTGTGGAAATAGATATTATATATTAGTTCTGAAGAAGGAGGTACAACCTTCTTATTTCAGGGACCGTGGTACTGAAGTATTAGAGCAGCACCTGGTCTGAGTTTTGCTGGATCCAGAAGGCTGGCAGCAGACTCCTTGTTCAAGATATCGACCAGTGGGGTATCTCAAGATAACTGAGAAGCAAGCGAGCAGAGGAGACAGTTTTCCTGCCGCAGACACCTAAGTTAAGACTGTGTCAGCAAGAGCAGCTCATCCTTGTATAAACCCCTTTAAAAATTGACTGTAATACTAAAGCAAGAGGGGCAGTTATTGTTTTACAAAGAAAAAGAACTGTGAACCCTTCGAGATTATTTCCACCATTAACAAACACATGAAGTCGTGATGACAAACAACAACATAGCTTCAAAAGCCAGTATTACCTCTTAATACCAGAGCATAACACTACACACATATTTTAATAATATTCTATGTCAGGACAAAAATCCTTTGTATAATTTGTGTAAATAGACATTGTATTTACATTTGATTGTGATTCCTGATTCACTCTGTTGTTGGATCAGGATATCTATTCTTGAAAGAAATTAATACATAATTTAAACGTTAACACTTGACTTACTTAAGATAGTCTTCTAGAGTGTTATATGTATGTGCTTGTCATAGTGTTGTAAAGTGTCATGAATCTTAAATAAAGTATTTGTCTGTTGTTGTTGTTGTGAACTTACACTTCATCAATATCATAACCCTAGACATTCAACGTAGTCATCACAATATTCCAGAATAAGTCTGACTGAGGTCTAAATGTGGTATATCTATTAATTTACTGTTTACAGGCCTCGGGTTTCCCTCAATTATGTGTAATAAATGTTTATACAATACCAAACCTACCCACTATTCTGTTCTCACTGTTCTAGTCTACTATCATTTACTGGACTCAGTATTAAGGTTCTTGTCTTGTTGGATTCGGCCTATACTGCTTGATAGAAATACAACAGAAGTGATTGCGTCATTAATAGGCTGAACTGCCCATGGTGGACTTCTGGTGTCATGTATTGTGGTTCGCACTGTTGACCTGCCATTGAAACATCATTTTTTGATGATGCGTAGATGGCAGGGCGGATAGTGTGATTCGCTTGCATGGCTAGGCGGGGTTGTCGCACGGAAGGTCCAGTGTTCAAATCCTGGGTAAGCCACTCATGTCTGTTGTTTTTCTGTTGTCTGGTGTTCTACTTCTTTATTTCCTGCGAGTGCCTGATAACATACCTTTATATTTGTTTCATATTAATCTAAATGTGGTAGCAAAGTAAGGTCATCTGTAACACACCACACATATTATATACAGATACCTTCACAGCTGATCTCAGTCAGTACACTAAGTCCCCTATAAATATTTATATAATCCCAACTTACCACAGTTATATATGTCAAACTGCGTGCCTATGAAACGAACAAGTATTGGCTTTTCGTTGCATTTTCAAATCTGCCAAAACCAATGTTTCGCGTATTTTATCAATTTTTGCTTCCAAACAACGCGTGTCAGTGTATCATTTTCCGTCTCTCCCCTCCAGATGAAAACCGGATTGATCGTGTCCCAATGTTCTAAATAGTTTCAAGGACGCCGGGGAAAGATAGTATTTTTTTAAATTCTTCGTTAATGTCTGCTAAAGTCCATACGAGTCCTGGCGTGGGCGAAAACGAAACGTTACAACTACACCATTATTATCCCTACATTACTTAGACTTTATAAATACTACAAATTTTATAGGTGTATCAATGTATATCATCACAACCACAACGGGCTGAATGTATATGAAATTGGAAAAAAGAAATCTGAATAGCTATAGGTCCAGTTAAAATTTATTCTTAAATTCTTTTTGTTGGTGCTCTGTCTCTTTCTTGGTGTAAGCAAGAGGCCAAACAGGTCAACCTTGAAGACCCGATATTTATATAAGAATGTTCTTTTTGTACTGTTGGACTTAGATCCGTTATTCTCAGATTCAGTTTAGGCGTATTCTTAGACCGCTGGTAGTTTTAGGTTTGTGAACCGTACTATATTTTAGGAAGAAAAATACAAACATTTAATCACAATATCAGTATCTATTCTATCCCGCGCAACGTTATAATTTATTATCCATTCGGTTATAAGATTTGATTAGAAACACACATAGGAAGTTTATCTATCGGTCTTATTAACCCGTGGAATAAATTCTAGTCGTTTACAAAATTGACACATGATGGATAGAAGATAAATATATATTTCGTCGGTATACATTGCCTAGTGCATTTACTCGTCAATTAAAATATCTCTTACTGGTTACTGGCAATTAATTAAATTTATTTTACAGCTGGAAGAATATTATATATATATATATATATATATATATATATATATATATATATATATATATATATATATATATATATATATATATATATATATATATATATATATATAATCTGCTAGTCAATTTAACACAGTAAATCCTAGTGAAATATAAATGACGAACTTAACAATTAAATCACTCGAACTTCTAGTATAATATTTACCACAACACAGAAATGTGACTATCTCCAATCAGAAAACTAAGAAATTCTACTGGTATAATGGATCTAGAATTCGAAGCTAGACGTCTGCAATTTCTGTGGGTACTAGATAAACTGAGTTGAAAAGCTGGAGTATATATATATTAAATGGTCAGAAAATCGCTATCACGTGCTAGATTTCACGCCTTCGCTTAGATTTTGGGAAATTCTTCGGTCGAATGCTGAATCAAAGCTTATTTTTACACTTATGCCGACCGTAGAATCGCCACTAGAGAACGGATGTGCTTTGATCTGGCATATCTCGCTGTTTCTGATTACGTTCACGAACGAACGGATGTGGGGGGGGGGAGACTGTTGATTATCTCCCCTTTCCTCAGATTAATTCCCCTTGACCAAAGTAATTACCGAAAAAGTACGTCTTAACTAATCGCCCTTTATTTTAAAATTAGACGACTCATTCTCTGATCTGTCAATATTTCAGCTATCGCCCAATCGTTTGCGTGATAAATACAGTTAACGGCTCAGGACTAACTAATAGGTCTGTTGGTAAACATTACTAGTGCCTGATAGACAGAGAACAAGAAAATAGGCGTGGCTACAATTTGAGTTCGACAGATATCGAAGCGCATGCCTTCTGCGTTAAAGAAACGTGGATATTGAAAATCAAAGAGAGGTTGGAAACAGGTGGAAGCAAAACGTGTTGATACATGTGAATATATTTACATACTCTGTCACAGCGTTGCCTAACTTACATTGGACACATGTCAGCGAAAGCATTTGTGTTAGGACTGCATCGTATCAGGAAAAATATAATAAAACGGATGGACATATTGAAATTATACGTAATCCTTTTGTTCAAGGAGGAGACAACATATATGTGGATATATTGGAAAGTGGAATGCGTGCTGTATTTTCGGAGATAATAGCAAGTAAGTGTATCATGTTGTTAACAAATATTGCTACAGTACACTTTTACAAAGCATAGCAAATCGAAAGCTGAACAGATTTGAAAAAAAACTATGTATAAAAAGAAAGCTACACTTCAGCTAAATAAAAAGAGATAAGGATGGAATCAATAGCTGGTGTAGGACATGAGCACGACGAAGAAACGTGAGGAAGGAATAGCGCAAATGACCAAACTGTACCAGTTCAGCCAAATAAAATCTCACACTAAGTCCTGGTGACGTCACAGTTCTAACTTACGCCGGATGCAAGGCTATTTAAGCCGCGCTAAATTTGAATTAACGGTAGATGGGGACATGCATTGCAGGATGTGAGGGTGGGGGGAGGTGCGGATGTGGGAAATGATCACCATTTGGTGGTGGCAAGGCTGAGGGTGAGGCTGGGAAGGGCTGGGACTGGATAGCACCAGAGACATTGGGCACCATAACACTGAGAAAGGAAGTGAAGGGAGGGGGAACAGAAGCGAGGTCCCCCAGGTTGGGGCAACTGTGTGGCGAACGGTGCGGTCGGCTGGACAGGGAAGTTGGACGCCAGGCCCGAGCCAACGGAGGGAATTTCCTGGGCGATCTTGCGGAAGGGCAGAGGAGGCAGCACTGAGAGATGAACGGAGCACAGTATAAAGAGTAACTAATTTCATCAGCGGAGGGCGAGATGCAGAAAATATTGCATTGGTAAGAGATGGGCAAGGAGATCTCATCGCGACAGCGGAGGGACGGGAGACGGGATGGCTAGAGCGCTTCGGAGAAATTCTGAGCAAGGGGCCACCGGAGACACGGCTGAATGTTCCTGGGGCTGAGGGCGATCTGGATGTAAATGCAGACATTCCACGAGAGGAAGAGATCGTCACAGCAATCGGGGGGGTTAAAGAACGGAAAGGCTCCTGGCCATTATTGCTTAAATGCAGAGCTGTCTGGGACGGGCCCTGAGCTAGCAGCAGAACTATTGGAGCCGCTGTTTGCATGGGTCTGGAAGGCAGGGACAACGCCGTCGGAGTGGAACGGGGGAATGGTTGTCAGATTGCCCGGGGGGGGGGGGGGAGATCTTGCGGACTGCAATGGTTGGAGAGGAATTGCTCTTCTCTCGGTTCCCAGCAGAATGCTGGGCAGGATAATTGTGCAGAGAATTTCAAAAGCGGTGGACCGCAGGCTGGGGAAAGAACAGGTGGGATTTGGAGGGAACAGAAGGTGTGTGGATCGTATATTCACTAGGAACATTGTGGAGCAGTGCTCGGAGTGGCAGGGACGGCTATGCATTGATTTCGTTGATTTTGAACGGGCTTTTGACCGCGTACATAGGGACAGTTTATGGAAAATATTGAGGGCTTGTGGAATTCCGGGCTGCATGGTGTCAATCGTAAAAGGCCTCTGTGCCAACTTTGCGTGTGGTGTTGGGCAGAGCGGCCTGGCCTTTGGGGTGGGGACAGGGGTGCGGCAGGGATGCCCGTTGTCAACCACTCTGTTTTTGGCAGTCATGGATTGGGTGATGCGCCGGACGGCGGAGGGCAGTCCGGGAGGAATGGGATGGACTACATTTTCTACATTGGAGGATCTGGGGTGTGCAGATGACGTTGCACTGCTGGCGCATTTGCATCGGCGCGTCCAGGAAAAGACGGATAGACTTGGTAAGTTTAGCCAGCAGGTGGGCTTGGACATCAGTTTGAAGAAGTCAGGGGTTATGGCGCTCGGTGTGAGCGGCCCTGGGCCCATGTCGGTAGGGAATCGGCAACTGGTGCAGACAGACGCCTTCACATACCTGGGATGCATGGTGACACCGGACGGCGGGGCAGGCGGGGACATCAACGTCAGAATGAATGGGGCAGGAAAGGCCTTTTTTGGCCTGGACAACATCTGGAGGTCCTCTCAGTGCAGCACAGCCACAAGATTAAGATTATATCAGAGCTGTGTGCTTTCTGTGCTTCTCTGTGGTGCGGAGTTCTGGAGAGTTACAGAGAGGGAGATGTCGGGGTTGTCCTCTTTTCACACAACGTGCCTAGGAAAAATTCACCGAATCTTTTGGCCGAGTGCCATCACCAGCCGAGATCTGCTTGCTCGGAGCGGGCAAGAGGACATGCACACTATCGTGGCTGGCGGACGCTGGGGCTGGGTTGGCCATGTCCTCGGGGGAGACTCCGGTGCCATCACGGGAACAGCTGTGCTTTGGGCCCCTGTGGGAGGGCGAGAGAGAGGCCGACCTGGGACAACCTGGCGGGGGACTGTGGAGGCTGAGATGCGGGGAGTGAACCGGGGTTGGAGCACTGTACGAAGGATGGCCGCCGACCGAGTAAGGTGGAATCAATTTGTTGTTGCCTTACAAGACCCCACTAGGCGTGATGGCCACCGACTGCTTTGACGGTCGGTGGCTAAGGATCAAAGAAGAAGAAGAAATTGATTCATTAATTGTACCTTGAGACTTCGTAAATTCCTTTTTGTTCAATTTAGAATTTTTAAATTGGAATTACATTATTGTTTAAGCATAGGGTAGTCTGAACGAGAGGGCATCATACGCTCTTGATCTGCTAAATCTCTGTTTGGACAAGAGTACTTTACAACCTGACTATAACCTTTGCCATCCATACACCAGTGCTCTTTTATGAGACTGGTGTATTTCTTTTAGTCCAGAGTTCTTGCCTGGCACTATCACCTGGTATCATCTAGATACACCTATATTTCCATCTCGTCACACCTAGTTTCACTACACGGATCACACAAACCAACAATGTTTGAGTCAAATACTCGGTAATGGATTAGTGGGTAATTGAAAAGTAGTAAATAAGTAAAATGCAAAAAAAAAACAAAAACAAATGCCTGAAGTCTGCTTTAGTTCCTGACTGAGCAGTGCTTTCATTTGTTTATTGTTCCCCCCTACTTTCCCTCCCCCACACCTGTCACTGACTGCTGTTTCATGTAGCCGCATCGCAACTCGAATTTCAATCACTTAATGATTTCGCATTTCTGAGAGAGGTAGAAGTTTTTTTTTCTGAGTTCGAATCCCCGTGATTGTTTTTGTGGTAATTATTTCTACCGGCTCCAGCTGATTTTTTTCAATACTGTAAAGAGCATTAGTTATTTGCTTCGCTGTTTCACTGATTCTGGTATTAAGCTGTAAATAAAATCATCGTCGTCATAATCATCATCTCCATCATCATCACCATCATCATCATTAAACTTTTGCTTCTCAAGTAGCATATACCTTCAACAAGTTTATGCCAAGTCTTCCTGTCCCGTGCCATCAGTCTTCTTCATCCCCTTCATGTCTTGTCTATAGTTCTTCCTTCACCTCTCTTACCATGGGCATTCCAGAGCGAGGACTGCCTTATAAGGCTATCAACAGGTTTCATAATGTGTGTCCTATCCATCTCCAACGTCTTTTCCTCGTCTCTTGTTCCACTTGTACTCGTCTGGTTCTTGTGTGTAAATATGTTATACTTTAGTGTTCGCAGTCCATATTTTGGGAGTACGTCAACTTTTCATACATACCATTTCGGTGTAATGTATGAGCGATATTTAGCTAATAGCGCATTTAAAGAAAAAATCAGAAACAAAAGTCAATATAATAAATAGTATTGTGGCGTAGGCGGTTAACAAGTTTTTAGAAGGTCCGATTGGCTAAGCGGTTAGAGCCCCCCTCGCGACAAAGTTACCGGGATCTGGTAGTGTCATGCTCCATTCTACCCAGCTGCAAATAGGTACCTGACTCTGCTCTTGAGATGGGTAGGAAAAAGCAGCAAGAAAGGTAACTGGTCACACTACCTGACAAAGCTGGTAGTTAAATCTCTAACACTTTACTCCCATATCGCAGTTTCTGTTATGGGACTAAATTTACCTTTAATAATACCAATAATATTGAATGACGTGGTTCTCTGTATAGTCTTTGCCAATAGTTGGCACTTTAAAAAAAAGAAGACGCTTATGTTCTATGGGACACGTAATGAAGAAAACACGTAAATCCCCAGGGTAGAATAGGCAGAAGAAGGCAGCAAATACGGAAACAGGCCACTCCATCTCTTAAAGATGTTTACCTGGTATAGGTGTATTCTCTAGTACTTCACTTACTTCCTTCCATTTGCGGTGTCTACGCCGCATCCTCGGAAGTGACAAATGTCGAGGTGTTGTCACGTGCTGGCCTTCAAAGTATGTATACGCTGCTTAGACAGCGCAGACTTCGCTGGCTTGGCCATGTTCGCCGCATGGAAGATGGTCGCATCCCAAAAGATATCTTCTACGGACAATTAGCAGATGGCAAGAGAACAGTTGGGCGACCACAGCTGAGGTTCAAAGATGTGTGCAAGAGAGATATGAGGGCACTGGACATGGATCAAGCAACATGGGAGGATGAAGCTGCCGATCGCACTAAGTGGCGATGCTATTTACGGCACCACCTCAGATTGGGCGAAGAGAGGCTCACACAACAAGCAGAGGAGGGGAGAAAACGTCGAAAGGAGCACCAGGAAAATAAGCAGCTGAGGGCTGTCACCTCAGGGGCGCATTCCCATAGTCAGTTATGACTGAAGGGGCTATTATTACTCACTTACGGCAGTATCTGTTTTTGGAGCGCTCTTAATCCATATAGTAGGTAAACCAATAATTGAAAATTAACAAGAATACTTAACTTGAAATAGTTCCATATCGTATATATATTTTATTCATTTATACCATAATGTACACCAGTTAATTAGAAATTCTCCGGCTGCATTATGGTATACAGAAAGCTTCCTGTGGTTTGATCAGGAACTGAATTAGTGTATGAACAAACGAATGAAAGATGAATAATCTTGTTATACAGTAAGCATTAATTATGGGAGACCGTTGAATGTCCACATTACAGTAAAAATAAGGTAAATTAGATTTAAATTTAGAATTTAGTAAATAAAGATCTCTGATTGAAACGACCAATTTAATTTACGATAACTGACATAGTAAATGCGATTGTCTGGATGCTAAAAGTGTTCAGATTTGCTTTTATACTTTTCTTTGCTTGATCTAGAATTATTTACCCCGTTCAACCTCAACTTGGTTCACGTTTAGTGTACGAGATTTTGAGCTCCTTTTTTATTATACGCTTACATCATGTACATAGTATCTCCTGCTTGTTTGTCTATATTTTGTTTAGCACTATTTGTGCCTCATTTTCGTGACACACGCACATTTCAACCTAGAAAAAGTCCGTCATTCGTCAAATCATTCGTCAATTAATTCGTCAATTAATCTAAAGAAGTGGCGTAGCGTTTCTGATTTGTTTTTTTGTTTTTTTGTCAGAGGGGAACCGGAGATATTCAGGTAAATGACTGAGAGCGTAGACTTGACGTAACGGTAACTTAGGAGACGATATTCCACATTCAGCAGTGACGTGACAAATATGACAAGGTACAATAAGGTCACCAGTGTGAAACTGATGGCAAGACCTGGACAAGTGCCAAGTGGAGCCAAGAGGTGAGAAGATGTTGGTGTAGGATAGGCAGCGCCGGATTATTCATTATGCCCACTAGGCACGGGCCTAGGGCTCCAGACTTACAGGGGCCCCTCGAAAAAAGCAACAGAGTCATAACGTACAGAGCTCTACAGCAACGGCATGTGCACGATAGAACACTCGTGCGTGCAGGGTAATAGGATTGTACAACAATTACTTTATTAGTTACATCCAGGGTAATAGTATCTGTACAACAATTAGTTTATTAGTTACTTCCAGGGTAATAGTATCTGTACAACAATTAGTTCATTAGTTACTTCCAGGGTAATAGTATCTGTACAACAATTAGTTTATTAGTTACTTCCAGGGTAATAGTATCTGTTCAACAATTAGTTTATTAGTTACTTCCAGGGTAATAGTATCTGTTCAACAATTAGTTTATTAGTTACTTCCAGGGTAATAGTATCTGTACAACAATTAGTTTATTAGTTACTTCCAGGTTAATAGTATCTGTACAACAGTTAGTTTATTAGTTACTTCCAGGGTAATAGTATCTGTTCAACAATTAGTTTATTAGTTACTTCCAGGGTAATAGTATCTGTTCAACAATTAGTTTATTAGTTACTTCTAGGGTAATAGTATCTGTTCAACAATTAGTTTATTAGTTACTTCCAGGGTAATAGTATCTGTTCAACAATTAGTTTATTAGTTACTTCCAGGGTAATAGGATCAGTACAACAATTAGTTTAGTTACTTCCAGGGTAATAGGATCTGTACAACAGTTAGTTTAGTTACTTCCAGGGTAATAGGATCTGTACAACAGTTAGTTTAGTTACTTCCAGGGAAATAGGATCTGTACAACAGTTAGTTTAGTTACTTCCAGGGTAATAGGATCTGTACAACAGTTAGTTTAGTTACTTCCAGTGTAATAGGATCTGTACAACAGTTAGTTTAGTTACTTCCAGGGTAATAGGATCTGTACAACAGCTAGTTTAGTTACTTCCAGGGTAATAGGATCTGTACAACAGTTAGTTTAGTTACTTCCAGGGTAATAGGATCTGTACAACAGTTAGTTTAGTTACTTCCAGGGAAATAGGATCTGTACAACAGTTAGTTTAGTTACTTCCAGGGAAATAGGATCTGTACAACAGTTAGTTTAGTTACTTCCAGGGAAATAGGATCTGTACAACAGTTAGTTTAGTTACTTCCAGGGTAATAGGATCTGTACAACAGTTAGTTTAGTTACTTCCAGGGAAATAGGATCTGTACAACAGTTAGTTTAGTTACTTCCAGGGAAATAGGATCTGTACAACAGTTAGTTTAGTTACTTCCAGGGAAATAGGATCTGTACAACAGTTAGTTTAGTTACTTCCAGGGAAATAGGATCTGTACAACAGTTAGTTTAGTTACTTCCAGGGAAATAGGATCTGTACAACAGTTAGTTTATTAATTGCTTCCACCCCCGCTTTTTTCCTGCTTTTTTATTATTAAATTTTCACTGTAGGTGCCCCACTATCTTGACCAAATCTAGGTACTGTAACGAACACTTCATTTTTTTCTTTTCTTTTTAAAAAAAAATATTATTATACATTAATCAAATCATTTCTCTGAAATCCATTGTTTTTCTAGTTTCACAATTTAGAAGATTGGAGAGGGGCCCCAAAATATCTTAATAACCTAGGGCCTCCAGAGTTCTTAATCAGACCCTGAGGATAGGACACAGACATTGAGGTAACCAGTTGATAGCATTGCTATGTAGTCCTTACTCTGGAATTTTCAGGGTAAGAGGTTTGGGAGCTAATAAATCCACGGAAAGGAGCTGGAGAAATGACAGAGATTAAGAAGACATGGAAAGCCCTTAACCGGATGGCATTGGACTGGAGACACAATTCCACCATCCCATCTACCTCAGAATTTATCCTCGATGAAAACTAAGCTTAATCCCTCGAGAGAAAACTTTCTTTACATTTAAATTGAAAAGTTTTATATTGACTTTACATTCAAATGAAAAGTTTAATAGTATAGATAGAATATGTTTACATTTACATCTACACTGGTTGAAAAATGTTCACAATATAGATTGAATATGTTTCCATTTACATCTACACTGGTTGAAAATGTTGAAAACGTTCATTATTTTTAAAGTGAATATGTATACATAGACATTTACACTGGTTTATAAATGTAACTATTATAATTAGAATTTACATAATTTCTTTCATCTTTCCCTCCCTGCTCCAAATGGAACTTGGGTTTACCTATGCTTTTAGTTCTCTTTAAGAAATAATATAGTCACCAGCCCCTGCAGTCGTGGTTCATGAAATCATCATTCTATATGCTAAGTTGGCCAGCCTCAAATGACTTGGACATCCACTAGCAATTTTCACATATTAATATTCACCTAGCAATATATACATATTAGTTCACATGTTAGTAATGCAAAATATAGAATGTAAAATGTACAACTTACGCCAATCTTGGCTCACAGACTGTTTGCTCAGAGAAGTAAGCTAAGACTCTAGCAGATGCCTTTTTTTCACGTGTTCTTGACGGTCGTTACTTTAACAATAAATTCCCACTATGACTCCGTGTTTTCAGTTTCCTCAGATCCCGGTTTTCCTTATTAAAATGATACAGTTTTCCTAAGCTGTTCAAGTCTTTCAAAATGCTTCAACAAAGTCCGGTCTGATAAATGGAATTCTGATTCTAACTTCTGGCAGTCTGGTTGTCGTCTTGGCAAGCGATTCTCACAGTGACTTAAAACTGCCAACTCGTCAGTTTATGTGGCCTGCATTTGTTTATTACGATGCTAAGCAGGGCTCCAATCGTTTCAAAATTGCGTGTTTAGTGGTGTAATTACAAATTATTTCCACCTGGAATTATGTGCTCGATGCAAAAAATGACGCCTCCCATATATGGAAGTGACACGTTCGTGCACTCTCTCAGCAATGTGTACAAATACAACATGTTACTTTTATCTAAAGTAATCTGTTCGTGAAAGTCGGACAGGAAACGATTATGTCATTCATGTCTGTCCAAAATGTGTCGCACAGACAAGCAATCTCTTCATCCGTCGCTTGCGCACACAAAATCCGTATGCTGGCGAGTAATTTTATCGCCTGGCACGGCTTGGACAAACAAAACTATGCGAAAACTGAGTAGGCCCATATGGGTTTTACCTGCGCTAATCTCAGCAAAACTGTGAAACGTCAAGGAAATGTGATGAATTATCACCAAAAAGGTGTGTCAATTGTTGTAAATACCAAATATCTGTTACATAGCAGAGAAAGAAAAAGGGTGCCGACAACTGAAAAGCACGTAATAGTCATTACAACAATTATCGCAGAATACGGATATAGAGGACAAGAGAGCGACCCAAAAATTATGTGACATACCCCCTTTCCTAAGATATTTGTAGAATATCGAGCTTTTCAGTGAGTTTTACTGTGCATTGGTTCTTTTTCTCGGTGCGACAGTTTTCCTCTTCTCTATGTCATTGGCGAGCGATTGAGTTTCTCGCTTGGCAGTGTGTGCAGTTTTGAATGTACTGACGCACATCTGCCCACCGTCTAGGCCAAATGTAAACCTCCTTAAGGTTACTCATAGTGGTTCCTACTGAAACATGTTCTCCCGATGTGGATTTGTGGGTTGATTTCATAACGGAGGATCTTAAGGGGAGAGGCATCACGAGTTGCTTCCCTTGCCTCGTCCGTAGATAAATAATTCCATCTTCTTTGTGAAAAGTTCCAGCTGAAGAATGGGTTATCTTGATCTGACTATGTTCAGAGTACGGCGCTAATGTATTCCATCTGCGCTTGTCGTAACTCTGCTTTACTACATAGAAATCACGAGTTGAGGTACGAGTTATCCAGTTTTGGGAGTTGGATACTCTGCTCAAACTCTTTCTTCGTAGTTTCGTCCTTCTGAATGTCCGGGTTATGGCGAACAGAGCAAACTCGCACAAACTGTCGAATATCGTGTCGCATACCAGGCCAGAAGTGGTTCAAGGAGACCTGTTTTATTTGGGCATACGAACCTTTAATGGAATGGGGCATGGTTGAATGCATTTCCTGCATTAGGCAGGAACGATAGGGTAATGGGACAACTAACTGTCTCTTGTTCCCCACCCATCTATACACCAAATCTTTCTCCCTGTAATATGCTGCCTGAGGAATATGGAAGTAATTGCCATACCACTTATAAAAACCAAGGCTATAAGGTTTGTCGTCCCTTTGTGCCTTCTTCAGCTCCGAAAAATGCAGGCTGTTTAGAGATAACAACTCAGGGGCCACTGGAGCGTATCCTGGGTTCTCTCTCTTTTGTGTCGACCTGGAGTCACGTGAAGGATCTCCAAGGAACACATATTTCCTATCACATTAATTCCCTTCGTCATGGACGGACGTGTTTTTTATCTGCTCTCACATTTCGCAGCATTAACGCAGGAAGTTTAAGTCACATTCCGTGGATTTTTATATCAGTATATTGGTTATTGGACGGTGAAATTTTTAAACATGATATTGTGTTAATGTAATGTGTAACATTTTATAGAATACCGTTGAAATGTGTATCAGTTTTTTCTCTATGTTATTGGAGGATATTTTTAACAATGACTACATGACTCATCCGAATGTGACCTTCGCCAAAGCAAGAGGTCAGTTGTTGGTCAAGCGTTGCTGTCAAGCATCATAAAATTTTCCCGGTATACAATGTTCCTCACCGATAACAAAACGCCCGGTGGAATGTAACAATGTCATGCTTGGAAGAAGGTGTTAGTTCGCAGCTAACAGTGGGCCCCAGGGACGCTCGTTTAAGACCAACGACCATAAAGAACTATGCTTTGAACAAAGAGAGGGCTATTCACCTAAAACTTAAAGGTTGTAGAACAGGGTCCGGTATAACCTTGAAGCTATCAAGTCATGGAAAATGTGTAACTATAACATTCCAAAACACCTTTCAGTACGAGGCATTTCGTTTCATTGTCATTAAATTCTACGAAACAGGACTTGTAGAGTCAAGAACAGACATAAATGGTGCACTAGTAGAAGACGTTATAACAACACCACTTCTCAAAATTCACCTTTATCACACTAAGAACAAAATTATGACCCAGGGGACTGCCGCAGCTATCGAATCATGGCTAGAAACAGAATTTGAAGAATTAAAAGAATCTGCAAAAATTGTAACTGATGTTGAGTTAGAAAACACTAAAATGGACTCCGCTGTTTCTATGCCCCACTTGGCAGTAGACTCAATGATTCCAGGCATAAGTGACTTTACTACCGACAACGACATTCTCAACATCAGCTGCAACCCAATGTCTCACAGTGAATCAGAAATTCTACCTTCTGCAGTATTGGATACAATAACAGACACCCCTACAATTTCTAAACCTATGTTGGCCATCGAATACCCCATGGACCATGAAAATATACGAAAAGCTGAAACTGTATCTCTTGAGCAACAAAAAGAAGACACCACGAAGTTACCTGTGTCGTGCTGCCAGGAGCTAATGCAAAATATGGAGGACACGCTACGAAGTTTAATTGGTGATCTCATGTCTAGTATACAGACATCGCTCAAGGCCGAAAACGAACTTCTTAAAAGGGAGATAGTATCTCTGAGGGAAGACAATTCTAGCATGAAGGACATCATCGAAAAACTGCAGAGAGACTTCTCACTCTATAAGATAAGACAACCAGATCATCCTCAAACAATAGTAGAAGATTGCGAAGAATCCATACATAAAAATACGCCAAATCAGCAAAAAGGTCACCACCAAACTGTACACAAAAAACACGAAGAGACACTCACAAACACAACATATCCCATTGGAGTCAAAATTACCAACAGATTTCAAGTTCTTGAGGATTGTTCAACAGAAAATGAGCAGGTATCAGCATCCCTACCAGACAACGTTCCAGTGCCCGAAAACCAAATTCACAAATCTCAGAGCCATCACAACAGTCCACAAAAAGAACACCACAAAAGGCAGCAGCATCAATCTAATAGAAAACAAAGTGAAGAAATACGTAGTGACGTTACACATATTGTAATTGGTGACTCCCTCTTGAAGGGTATTTATTGTGAAAGAATGTCCACTACAAGAGAAGACATCGTTTCAGTTATGACAGTGCCGGGGGCTGGTATTAAAAGACTACTGGACATAATTAATAAGTTCGATATTAATCACAAGATAACAAAAACAACACTACACGTAGGAATTAATGATATCATGAATGAGCAGAGCCTAAACCCCTCAGGATTGGTGGCTACAATAAAACAAAAATTTCCCAAAGCCTCCATCTTTATTTCATCAATCATACCACCATGCTATGGGTTTCAGCGTCGCACAGCGGACACTTACAACACAAAACTACAGAACTATTGTAAACAAAACGGCCTTGGCTTCATCAACAATACTCCATTCTTTACATCTAACTCAGGAGCACCTAAGAAACGACTCTACAGAGATCAAATTCACACATCCACACTGGGAAGCAGTATCCTGGCCAAAAACATAAAATATCCAGAAAGGACACAACAAGACAGCTCAACCCATATAGAGAATGCAACGAAATCTACTGAGACATCAACATATAATTACAACGCATCACAAACCCCACCTACCCCTCAAAGAAGCACACCTATTGCAAGCAGGCAGCCTTCCAGCTATCACAACGCCACTTTCAATCAGGAAGCCGAATCTTATGATACCATGTTTCCCCCATTAGTCACAAAGCAGCCCCACTCAGGTACCTCTACCAACAGTATTCCAATGTCCCAGGCGCAGAATACTCCTACCAACACTACAACAAGGACGGAAGAAATCAGAGATCACCATGCTTCCTCCCCTAGTTCTTATTATCGTCCTCAGTGGAACCCTGAACTTGTCTATCTGATGCAATTCAGCCCTGCGTCACTTAGACAAGCATTAATGATGTCTGCCCAAAGTCATCCCTATTATATGCCCGGCAGAGACGTCAGTTATTGACGAACAAACACTTTGCTTCACTAAATCTCTGTTACTACAGCCTTCACTCCATTTGAACATTTGTTGATTTTTTAATACAACGGTAATAATCAGAACTTTTAATAGTTTATCGGTTAATATCCTCTAAAAAAAAATTTTCTTTGATTACTTATTTCGTTACAATTTAAATTTCTTATTATCACGCGTAGCTTCAATTTGTTAGAATTTTCGGTGTTAAGGTGTGAAGTGTTGTATACTTAACTTGTCTGACTTGTGACTATTATTAATTTCTTCCATCTCTCGTTTAACTTCACTTTGTTGTGTTGAGCAGTTCTGGTGTGATATGTTGTATGCCTGATTGTTTTGTGACAATTTTCATATACTCAGTTGAAATTGTTTTTTATTAGTTGTATTAATTATTTTAATATTGTATTTTCTGCAATTTCTCATTTCTTGAATTCCACTTCCTTGGTGAAGTATTAATTCGTAAAAATATTTTGCGCTTTTTGTGTGCATAGCCTAACTGTTTTTTAACTTGTATTTTTTTATTATATTTTTTTATATTTTTTTAAAATATATCTTTCTTTTTACTATACAAGCATGGCTGGTAATTATGTACCGTGGCTTCACAAGGATGGTCTACGACTTGGTCATCTGAATATTTACCATCTTCTAGGTAAACTCCCCGAACTTACATACATTCTAAGTAATAATTTTCACATTTTTGGACTTTCAGAAAGTCGCCTAAATGACAGAATAACAGACGATGACATTGCGTTAAATGGTTTTAAAACTATTCGGCGAGACGCAAGCAAAAAACAAGAGACAGGTATAACAGTTTATATTTCCACTTCCCTTAATTTTCGCCGCAGAAACGACTTAGAGACAGCAGAGATAGAATGTGTATGGTTGGAAATAAAGCTACCGAATCAGGGCCCATTTCTGGTGGGATATCTTTATCGAAATCCTAGTGCAGGACCTATATGGTACGAAGATTTCACCATAATGATGGACAATGTATTTGCCACAGTCAAGGAGGTTGTTCTTCTTGGTGATTTCAACATCGATATACACAATTCAAATCTAACATGGAAAAATATAATATTATCGTACAACTTAAAACAAATAGTTAACCAGCCTACAAGAGTAACACAAGCATCAACCACACTAATCGACCACATCTACGTAACTTGCCCAGAAAACATCATAGAATGCTCTGTCCCTAATATTGCAATGAGTGACCACTATCCAGTATGCTGTACATGGTCAAAGAATAAATGTAAAGTTCCGAAAAATAAACATGTAAGTATCAAATTTAGAAGTTTCAAACATTTCAGTAAGGAATTATTTTTAAATGACTTGCTAACTGCACCTCTCGCCCGTGTTTACCAACTTCCTGATCCGGATGACGCTATTGAATACTGGACAAAAATTTTTTATAATGTTTTTGACACGCACGTACCAGCTAAGGAAATTCGCGTCAAACGACAATTAAAATCTCCGTGGATCACGCAGGAAGTGTTGGAGGCTATGAGGCAGAGAGATCAAGCGCACAAAAATAAGGACCTCAACACATACAGGGTATACAGGAACAAAGTTCAATATTTAATTCGGAAAGAAAAGAAAAATCGTTTTAGAAATATAGTTCAGAACAAATCAAATAGTAAGGAAATATGGAAGGCAATTAACACCTTAGCGAAAAAACGTAATGCACCAGACTCATTCTCTTCCAACACTTCATTTACTTGCACCGACTTCAGCAATCACTTTCAAGCAGAAATAAACGGTCTGAAATCCACAATACCACCTTCCTGTAGTGACTTAGACAAACTTTCAGCATTCTGTAAAAACAAATGTACAAACTCAGTTCCACCCGACATTCCTTTTATGACAGTTAATGAAGTGTATAACTATCTTATTGGCCTTAAGGATAATAGCTCATCAGGGCTTGACGGAATTAGTAATCGAATACTGCGTTACGCCGCACCAGCTATTAGTGATTCACTAACTTTTATATATAATCAATGTATTGCTAAAAGTTATTTTCCTTCAGCCTTTAAGATTGCCAAAGTATATCCTCTCTTCAAACCTGGCTCGTCAGATAACAGTAATCTTGGTAACTATAGACCTATTTCTCTTTTATCATCGCTTTCTAAACCACTAGAAAAACACATACATAAAGCAACACTACATTACCTAGTTAGCAATGACTTGCTAATTGACAGTCAGTCAGGGTTTCGACAAAAGCATTCATGCCACACAGCTCTAACTAAGATGATAGACAACTTGCACCTAAACATAAATAACGATAACATATGTGGAGCAATCTTTGTAGACTTTAGGAAAGCATTTGATATGTTAGATCACGCTGTTTTAATAAGAAAATTAGAAACAATGAAAGTTAACTTTAAACTAGTGACATTACTTAAATCATTCCTGTCCGACAGACAGCAAGTAGTGTGGTACAATAACTCCTTGTCAAGCCCAACTATTATTGACACTGGTGTTCCTCAGGGTTCTATTCTCGGCCCTCTACTTTTTTCCATTTACATAAATGACCTTCCACTACACATCGAGCACTCATCCTGCGACCTATTTGCCGATGACTGTACCATTTATACTAGTGATAAAAGTTGCAACACGCTAGAAATATTATTACAAAGCGACACAGACAATCTTATTAAGTGGAGCAATGAAAACTGCATGCAAATAAATATCACTAAAACAAAATGTATGATAATATCAACTAGACAAAAATTACAAAACTCGCCGAAAACAACACTTCAGCTCTACATTGGAACCTCTTTAATTGAAAATGTAAATGAATATAAAACACTAGGACTCATAATTGACCAACATTTAAGTTGGAATTCGCATGTACAAGCACTGACCAAACAAACGGCACAAAAAGTTTACCAGTTAGCTAAAATCAAACATTTCCTAGATGAGGAGACACGAAAAATGTTCTATACATCCCAGATACAAACACATCTAGACTATTGTTCCACAATTTGGGATGGCTGCACCATGTCCAACACTAAAAGACTCTTTTCATTACAAAAACGTGCAGTGCGCCTAATTTCAGACAAAAACCTCACACAGTGTGTAGACGCATATACATATCTTAACATATTACCACTAAGAAAGCGCCTTCTCTTCAACAAAGCCAAATTTATTCACAAAATCTTGTCACAGAATGCTCCAACGTATCTGTGGCCTATTTTCAAATACAGCGGAAGACGCAGTCAACGCTTAAATAAATTACACATGCCCAAGCCTAGGCTCGACTTATTCAAGAAAAGTTTAGCTTTTTCTGCTGCTCATCTGTGGAATACTCTTCCACACGACTTAAAAAATACTCTTAGTCCATATTCATTCAATCACAGACTTTTCAAATACATCATGAGTGCAGATTATATGCCACCCTAATTTCGTTATGTTCTTAAATAATTACGCTGTCACCTCAGGGGCGCATTCCCATAGTCAGTTATGACTGAAGGGGCTATTATTATTATTATTATTATTACATAACATCATATGTAGGTTTTAAAGTTAATTTTGTCCTGTTTAGTATAAATTATGATACGCATCTGTAAATTTGTGTAACTGTTATTGTACTGTTACAATGTTGGGATTTTATTTTATTGTACTTTCTTGTTATTTTATTATTTAAGTAACATTTAGGATACGTGTGAGAATAAATAGATTAACTATGGAAGAAGAGAGAAAGGAAGGGCAGAATGTTAGACGGGCCTGCGTGACCAATTCTAAACCCTTTGAAAATAAAGTTCGTTCGTTCGTTCTATCTATCTATCTATCTATCTATCTATCTATCTATCTATCTATCTATCTATCTATCTATCTATCTATCTATCTATCTATCTATCTATCTATCTATCTATCTATCTATCTATCTATCTATCTATCTATCTATCTATCTATCTATCTATCTATCTATCTATCTATCTATCTCTGATAATGTTTGTACTTTTCAACATATGTTATGTCATGCTTATAAGTAATTAATGTTAATATGAGTGTGCTATATTATTATTTTACTTTACAACGTTGAATTCCTTGAATTTGATATGTAAAATGCATATGAGAATAAATGAATTCAGTATGAAAGGTGAGAGAAAGGAAGGGCAGAATGTCAGACGGGCCTGCGTGCCCAATTCTCAACCCTTTGAAAATAAAGTTCGTTCGTTCGTTCGTTCCCTAAATGAGAGGGTAGACTAAATCGTCTACAACTGCGGAATTGATTTTTCCCAGTACATATCGGCTTGAGACATCAATTTCCGCAACCGTAAGAAGCATATGTGTTACACACAGATTTTTCAGAGACAATATAAATTTACCCGTTCTTATTTGAACACTTTAACTTTTTTGTAGTCAAAGGTTTATAACTCTTGGTAAACTGATGTTACATTTTGACTATGGTTGTTACCTTCTCTTGTGTCTTAAACTAGCGGTCTATTTTTTAGATCGATGTCTAGTTGTTCTCCTTATATGGTCAGAGTAGGTCTAACTTTTCTTGGAATGTTTGCAACCTGAGTTGATGTTTATTCCTGTCCATATAAGGCGCGATTTAGTCAGTATCTTTGCTTGGTATGCGTCTAACATCGGCCCGGTTTGAGTTGAACTCAGAGGTCGAGCGCTTCTGCGCATGTCCAGATTTAGGGCGGTTTAAAAAAATACTTCCGTCGTGAGTCTAAGAGTTGGGATGAGCAGAGCAAGACGCTTTTCAGCGTCTGTAATCTTTTGATGAGGAAATGGAAGTCCTCTGGTGCATTAGTTTATCTAATGAGGATTTTCCCTATATGTTTCTAAGCGCCTGGAGGCGTCTGTGTTGTGGTGTTATTCCGAAGCAAGGTAAATGCTCTTCTAATATTGAAATCTGTAGCCAACTTACATTTTGACAATGTCGTTCTATGCTCGCTCACTATCTACAGGCAGGAGAGGCTCTTCTACTAGGAAATACACCCAGGTATCCTCATACCTTAGATTTATATGTATACGGGTCACTCTAGGCCCAGAGAACAGTTATTATGCTCCGTTGAACTTCGCTATGCCAGCGATTATGCCTTCATCAAGGTTAGACTTATAAATGCTTACAAAGGTCAACCTGAACTTTGCACATAGGTCCGCCATTCCCGTGCGGCCTACGATAGACTTATTTACATCTCTGATCTACTAGTATCAGAGTGGAGTTGTTACACTCATAGAGTGATGATATGGAGCTGAGGCTGTTGTAAGCTGAAATTATACGAGAACAGCTTACATGATATATATGCATGATTTACTGAGGAACTTTGTTTATGCTGATTACTATGTCCGACAGTGTCTGTGACTTATGTATATGGATGTTAACGTACTTGTCATTGTGGAGTCATAAATAAATGATGGAAACGTCACCAGCAGTTCATACTTCTATGACTTTCACGTCGTTAGTGAATGTAATGTCCTCATGACCCATGTATTGTAGATCTGTGGAACTTCATCTCATCTACACTCACAGCAAGCAACAGACCAGACAAGACACCTTACTTCACAGCCTTTGTCATCCCTGGTGTCTATAGTAGTGGTACATTACTTGGCTACATCTTAGCAACAACATTAGACTTACATCTACATTTCTAGTAGCCAGTAGATAAAATCACCGCTACATTTATGGTGGCCAAAAGCTGGTTTCGTCTGGTATCCAACGAATTACGGGATCTACAACCCATTCGGCGGCAACATTTGGAAAGCCAAAATACAGTGAACTGTTGTCACTTCATGCATTCAGTAGCTATATCAGCAGTGATTACACAGTTTTCCCTGCACTCAACATGGTGACGTGCAAGCGTAATATGTCTGTTGTACCTAGGAGCTGAAAGTACCCGGCGCTGCTCGATAGATTGCCAACTTTGCAGTCTCTTCAACATTTAGAAGGTCAAGTGCCGATTGAATCGAGATACTATATTTAGAAGGTCAAGTGCCGAGTGAAGCGTGTTGCTGCTTCCAGTGAGAAGGACAGGTTCCGTACTTTTTTCAGTACTTCATCAGAGGTTCAAGTTTGTAACCATCGTCTTTGCTGTGGTTTTGATGCAAGTTCAGATGTGCGATCAACGTTGGATCATCTATCCTTAGAATGCTGATCACTACCTGTTCTGCACCGTGTTGACGATAGGATTGTAATAAGATAAGTGGCATTTTGTTTGTGAACTGTGCCCTTATATTGTCTTAACTGAGCCTTCTGCACTTTCTCATTCTTTTGTTACATGTTATATGTTACATGTTGTTTATATCTGTTTATATTTCAGCGGGTTTCGGTTGGGTAGTGTCTGATATAGGAGATACCACGTGACAGAGGTCCTATTTCAGCGTTCTATAGGGACTCTGCAAATTTCCTGTGTGAAATTTGTTAGCGACTTTTGTTGCTATTTCTATTTAGATGTGACGAAGTGTACCTTTTCGTTGTTTTTGTTATATATTTTTTTTCTGTTTTTTAGTTTTGATTTCATTTGTTTGTATTTGTAGGTCTCCTCTTTTCTATTATTTAGTTCTATACACCCTTTTTGTTTATACACTGTGACGTCATTTATATTTTTTACTTTTTCGCAGTTATCATCACATCCTTTGTGACATTTTCTTTATTTTTGTTGTTTATTTAGTTGACTTCTGCGAATGTTTTCATATTGTCTTTGATCTTTGTTATTGTTTACATTGTTCTTAGTTAGCATTCACTATTAATAAATATTTGCTCATGCACTATTAGCTGTGTAGTGCACTTATGATAACACATTGGTGGATTTGCTCATGCACTATTAGCTGTGTAGTGCACTTATGATAACAAATTGGTGATAAAGAATTGACTGATATTATTATTATTATTCAGTTGATTATACAAGTTCTTTGCCAACAACTTGTCTCCCACAGATTTTGGGATAATATAATGTGATTATACAAGTACTTTATTTAAGACTTGTTACCATTAAGGTTGAAATAAGATAATTTATTATTTCAGGTTTTCGACTCATATTATTAGACAATATGTCTACACTTGAGTACTTTATTGAGCAAGGGAAATCCCTTGGCAAGACTGGTGATAAGTTAGAAGAATTCGCGACTACTCAATATGACAAAGCATTAAAGTCGGAAGAAAAGAGAATGGAAACAGAAGCTGAGACTTTAAAATTGAAGATGCAGGTGGAGGAAAGGAGATTCCAGATGGAAATGGAAAAACCAAAAAGAGAATCTGATGAGAAGAAAATCCAGCTACAAATGGAAGCTGAAGAGAAAAGGTTACAAAGAGAAGCAGAAGCTGAAACTAAAAGACTACAGGTTGAAGCTGAAACTAAAAGACTACAGGTTAAGACTGAAAATAGAAGACTACAAGCTGAGGCTGAGGACAGAAAGTTACAAAGAGAAGCCGAAGAGAGAAAAGCAAAAATGGAGCATGAAGAAAAACTCTTAGCTTTGCAGTTAGAGAAGTTGAAGTTGATGAACATGGGTAATGCTAATGATCCAAATAAGGTGTCATCTTCTGATAAGGCTAATGCTAGTACTTTCAAGATTAAACTACCAGCTTTCAATGCTTCCAGTGACGACATAACGTTCTATCTAGATAGATTCGAACGTTCATGTGAAACACATAATGTAGATAAATCACTATATGTTGATCAGTTATCGAGGTTACTTAGAGATGATGCTCTGAGTATGCTAAGCATGGTAGATGAGCCTGACAAGAACAATTATGAAGTTGTCAGGGCAGTTTTGTTAAAGAAATACCAACTTAACGAAGACGGCTATCGTCTTCAATTTAAAAATATGTTGCCAGAAACTGGAGTGGAATTCTCTGAATTCGTTTCAAAAATACGTCTCACATTTACACGTTGGGTTGAGCTGTCTAAAACAGAACATACATTTGAAGCACTTATGGACTTACTACTTAGAGACAAAGTTATGTCTTCTGTCAATGAGTCTTTTCTTGCTTTTCTTCATGAGCGTAAGCCTAAAAAAATAAAGGAAATGGAAGAATATTGTTGCCAGTTTGTTACAGCGCACCCTCATGTAACCATTGGCAACTCTAAAGTGAAAGAAGGTTTGCCAGTTGCTTCGGCAGCACCATATGGCCCAAATTTCATGCGTAAATTTCAGGGTACACAACAAAATGTTAATAGGAAGAATAACCGGAATTATACTCAGAATCAGGGCTATCAATCGCATGGTGGTTCTTCTTCGAAGAACTGCAGACAAGCTGACAGTCCTCGTTATTCTACATCTAATAATTATAGACATTTCCGCAGAGGTAGTCATAATAGAGGCTATCAAAACTATATTTCGCGGAGACCTCAAAACCAAACTAATAGAGGTTTTCATCAATATGAAAACGATAATGATAACTATGGAAACTGGGATTCAAACCAGGATAACAGATACAATAGAGAATACAATGATAATTCTAGAGGTAATAATAGTCGCGGTAGAACTCAACATAAAAAAAAGAGATATCAACAGGCAAACTCTGTACAGCAAGAGTCTCAGGGAGCCTGTAAACAGGTTGATGATAATAAGAACTCTAGCGCTATCACATGTTCTGCCTTTGACTTTGGGAGAGCAACTAAATGCCCTCAATGCTCTACTTTGTTCGAACCGACTACGGTAACTACCTTGAGTTGTGGTCACCCTCTTCCCGCTCTTCCCGCTGCAGCTGCGCATGACGGGAGAGGTTCTCTTATCCTACATAAAGGTCTAGTAAATAGTAATCCAGTCTCAGTCCTTTTTGATTCTGGATGCACTACTATTGGAGTTAAGCAATCGCTAGTAGATCCATCCTGTGCTACAGGAAAGGTGATCAAATGTGGCACATTTGGTGGCACTTTGGAAAAGTATCCTACTGCCATAATACATATTGCTACTCCCTTCTTTACGGGAGATGTCCACGCGTGCTTTCTACCAAATCCTATTGCGGACCTTATTATCGGTCGTATTCACGGAGTTAGGGAATGTACCCCACAGCAGATTGCTGCTTGGGAAGATCAAAATATGCATGCTACCAATGCAGTGGTCAAAAGAGCACAAGCTCTGGAGACACCTCAAACTTCATTGACTGGTAATAATGAAGTGAATAGCCAAGATAGTCACTTGGTTATTTCACGTGACTCTTTCATAAAGTTGCAAGAAGATCCTTCTTTACAAACATTCTTCATTCTAGCAAAAAAAGGTTATCCAAATCAAAATACAAATAGAAAGTCTTGGATTACCATGAAGAACGGCGTACTTGTGCGTATGGTACAAGACTCGACTGCACCTACACATTCACAAATTCTTGTGCCTAAGAGTATGAGATTACAAATATTGCAACATGCTCATGACTCGCAATGTGCTGGACATATGGGTTTTTCCCGTACAAAGTCGAGAGTTCTTGCGGCTTTCTTTTGGCTTTTTGTGAACAAAGACATACGTATTTACTGCCGATCTTGCAAAATATGTCAAGAGGTCAAATCTAGAGGACCACGACATGCAGCGCCTATCCAGGCTGCTGACATTCCTATTCGGCCGTTTCAAAAAATGGCAATAGATATTATTGGTCCTTTTAGGATCAAGTCGGCCAGAGGACATCAGTTTATCCTTACATGTGTCGATATGTGCACACGTTGGCCAGAGGCTATACCTCTTAAGAGCATCTCCACTGCCGATATCGCAGATGCTCTTTGGCTGATATTTTCTCGTTTGGGATTCCCCAGAGAAATATTGACAGACCATGGCACTCAACTTATATCCGACACTATGTCACAGGTAATGTCTACTCTACATATTAAAAGGTCTCTCAGCAGTATCTATCACCCAATGTCTAATGGGTTAGTTGAGCGTTTGAATAGAACACTCAAGACTTTACTTGGGAAGATAACTGAGGATCATCCTCAGGATTGGGACAGGTTTTACCCGCGGCTCTCTTTGCTTATAGAGAGGTTCCCAATGAACACACAGGGTTTTCTCCTTTTGAACTTGTCTTTGGCGCGCGTCCGCGCGGCCCTGTGTCTTTACTCCACGATCTTATCACTGCCGATAATATTAGCGATGACACACAATCTTCATATGAGTATGTCATTGCTCTGAGGCAAAAGATCATCGAGGCATGCAAACTAGCAACTTCTTCATCCGAATTTGCTAAAGAAAAGGCAAGGCAATTTGCAAATAAGAATAGATGTCTACGACAACTTTGCCCAGGTGACAAAGCACTCGTTCTACTTCCTTCTAGGGAGAACAGACTTCTTATTGCATGGAACGGTCCGTATGCGATAGTCTCAAAAATTTCCGATGTCGACTATGTTGTCGATATTGATTGGAAGCATAAAACTGTTCATATAAATATGCTCTCGGAATTTCATGAACGACCGGACTATTTGCAGCCTATTTTCCAGGCGACGGACGATTCTCCAGTACCTCATGGTCATTACTCATCCCTGTCAGTTATACAGGATGAGGAAACTACTTTCTCTGATGTCAATCTTCCTCTTCCTGTGATCCCACTTCATTCTACGGAATCTTGGAAAAACGTTACTGTTTCTCCAAATCTTTTCGCTGAGGAACATCGACAAGTCTCTTCGATGTTACAAACATTTCAGGATGTCCTTACCGACATTCCTGGATACACACATGTCATCGAACATGACATAATACTTACTGACCATAATCCTATTAGAGTCAGACCCTATCCAATACCTATCCATTTTCAGTCACAAGTCGAAAAAGAATTGGATGAAATGATACAATTGAAAATAATTGAACCATCCACTTCAGCATACTCTTCGTCCATGGTTATTGTTCGAAAGAAAGACAATAATATTCGCCTTTGCGTTGATTATCGCAAATTGAACCAAGTTACGAAGTTCGATGCTGAACCTATGCCTTCATTAGAAGAGCTACTAAACAAACTTTCTAATTCTAGATTCTTTACCAAACTCGACTTGCCCAAAGGTTATTGGCAAGTTCCTTTAACTGAACGCGCCAAACCTCTTACTGCTTTTTCTACACCTAGGGGTTTATTTCATTGGAATTTCATGCCTTTCGGCCTTATGAACGCCCCTGCTACATTCGTACGCATGATGCGACAAATTCTCTCATATCGTACAGATGTCATAGCATACTTAGACGATATCTGTCTCTTCAGTGATTCCTGGGAAGATCACTATTTGGGTTTATACGAATTGCTGTCTACTCTTCGCGAGTATAATTTAACTGCAAAACCCTCTAAAGCCTTTATAGGATTTAGTGAAATTTCTTTCCTGGGTCACCGTGTTGGTCATGGTCTCTTAAAGACAGAGGACCACAATATTTCAAAAATACTAAACATTTCTGTCCCTAAGACGAAAAAACAAGTTCGTAGTCTCTTAGGTTTGATACAATTTTATTGATGATTCATTCCAAATCTGTCCTCCATTATGGCACCTCTTTCTACTTTATTGAGGAAAGGATCGCCTAATCTGATCCGCTGGTCTCAAGAATGCCAATCCTCATTGGACCAGGTTAAAGCCCTATTTTCATCTCCACCTATTCTTAGGTTACCTACTATTGAGAAGACTTTTGTTCTTCGAAGTGACGCCTCGTCAACTGGGATTGGGGCAGCACTAATGCAGAGTATTCAGATACTCTGCATCCGGTGATGTATATTTCTAGGAAACTAAATGCGGCAGAGAGGAATTACTCGGTTCTAGACCGTGAATTGTTGGCTATGGTTTGGTCAATTCTCAAGTTACAAAGATTCCTTCTGGGCGCGCATTTCATTGTGGAAACCGACCAGAAAGCTCTTACTGCTATTCAGAGCAAAAACTTGAAGAGCTCGAGGTCTACTCGTTATGCCATAGCTCTTCAACCCTTTCATTTCACGGTGCGAGCTATCCGTGGTTCGGATAATGTGATGGCAGACATTCTGTCCAGGTGCCCACATGATTCCACTTAACTCTTCTGTCCTATACTTCCTGATAGACGTCGAGATCTATAACAGTTCTCTACCATAATTATATATCAGCACATCTGTTCTCACTTTTTGGGAATTTATAACATTGTACTGTACGATATCCTTTTTCTGTTACCGATGTTGGTATAACGGAAGAAGGCTAAGTTAGCAATATATGGGCCAAAAGTTCTCATGGCCACAATTTATATTTAAAAGTATGTTGATTACTGTATTAGAAATCTAACATTTATCATATATAATTATGTTATTTATATTTTCGCAGCAAATCAATGATGTGTGCGAGAATCTGTCATTATATCATCCATGAAGTATGGCAAGTGCTAACTTACCTTGGAACGACTCTGTAGATGTGCCCTCTTATTTATGTCCGCGTCTTCGGGGAACATCTACTTGATTACGTATTATGTATAATGCATTTAATCATAATATTATTACATGCTTAGGTAATGTACTATTTGGTTTAAAATATGTATGTATCTCTATTATGCGGTATATTAGTATATGATACCGCTGTTTGATGACATTCCTTGATTTAATCCTTTGATAATATATTTATTGTCAAATAGATTTGTATATGTATATGTTGCTTGCATTATAAGATTGCCAGCACTGTGGCGTATGTTGGTGGCACCTCCCTGGAAAATGTATATACTTAGGGAAATGTTTTCTCTAAGGATCTGAGAAATAATCTCACCTGTCGCTCCATGCGTCGAGCTAGCCTCATATTAGGCATTATATTTTTTGGTGATATATTTTATCCACGCATCATTCGTGCGTTACGAGCCTGTTGGATCTTGCTCTAGGATTTTTTTAAAAAATGTTTCATTTTTTTTCCCGGGCGGTGCGGTAAACTGTTACACACAGATTTTTCATAGACAATATAAATTTACCCGTTCTTATTTGAACACTTTAACTTTTTTGTAGTCAAAGGTTTATAACTCTTGGTAAACTGATGTTACATTTTGACTATGGTTGTTACCTTCTCTTGTGTCTTAAACTAGCGGTCTATTTTTTAGATCGATGTCTAGTTGTTCTCCTTATATGGTCAGAGTAGGTCTAACTTTTCTTGGAATGTTTGCAACCTGAGTTGATGTTTATTCCTGTCCATATAAGGCGCGATTTAGTCAGTATCTTTGCTTGGTATGCGTCTAACATCGGCCCGGTTTGAGTTGAACTCAGGGGTCGAGCGCTTCTGCGCATGTCCAGATTTAGGGCGGTTTGAAAAATACTTCCGTCGTGAGTCTAAGAGTTGGGATGAGCAGAGCAAGACGCTTTTCAGCGACTGTGATCTTTTGCTGAGGAAATGGAAGTCCTCTGGTGCATTAGTTTATCTAATGAGGATTTTCCCTATATGTTTCTAAGCGCCTGGAGGCGTGTGTGTTGTGGTGTTATTTCGAAGCAAGGTAAATGCTCTTCTAATATTGAAATCTGTAGTCAACTTACATTTTGACATTGTCGTTCTATGCTCGCTCACTATCTACAGGCAGGAGAGGCTCTTCTACTAGGAAATACACCCAGGTATCCTCATACCTTAGATTTATATGTATACGGGTCACTCTAGGCCCAGAGAACAGTTATTATGCTCCTTTGAACTTTGCTATGCTAGCGATTATGCCTTCATCAAGGTTAGACTTATAAATGCTTACGAAGGTCAACCTGAACTTTGCACATAGGTCCACCATTCCCGTGCGGCCTACGATAGACTTATTTGCATCTATGATCTACTAGTATCAGAGTGGAGTTGTTACACTCATAGAGTGATGATATGGAGCTGAGGCTGTTGTAAGCTGAAATTATACGAGAACAGCTTACATGATATATATGCATGATTTACTGAGGAACTTTGTTTATGCTGATTACTATGTCCGACAGTGTCTATGACTTATGTATATGGATGTTAACGTACTTGTCATTGTGGAGTCATAAATAAATGATGGAAACGTCACCAGCAGTTCATACTTCTATGACTTTCACGGCGTGAGTGAATGTAATGTCCTCATGACCCATGTATTGTAGATCTGTGGAACTTCATCTCATCTACACTCACAGCAAGCAACAGACCAGACAAGACACCTTACTTCACAGCCTTTGTCATCCCTGGTGTCTATAGTAGTGGTACATTACTTGGCTACATCTTAGCAACAACATTAGACTTACATCTACATTTCTAGTAGCCAGTAGAGAAAATCACCGCTACAATATGCTTTATACTCTCCCGGGGCCCTTGTATTTCTACAGTTTCACCAGTGCATTGGTGGGCCTTCCCCAAAGATGGTGAAACTAGAGCCGAGTATTCTAAACCCGAATCATATAAGCACCGTATGGTTTGGTTACCAACGGTTACTTGCTCAGTAATAGAGGGATGACTGGGGTTCTGTTCTTATGTCTGGGGGTCATGGTTCCCTGTCGGTCCCCTGATCAGGCATGTGACATTATAATGGCCTGTTTTCGGCCTCTTACAATCCGATGTAAAATGTATATTGGTATTGCTCGATTTACAATATCGTTTCCCAGTTCCCTGGGCTGAATTGCTCTGTTTCTGCCTATGTTGATCCTGTGGTTGTTGTTGTTGAGCTGCTGTGTGTGTTGTGTTGTCCGTACTTTTGGGGTTATTATGTGGGTGATCTTTTTTTCTGGGGTGAATATCGTGTTGGCGCCTTTTAGACGGGTTCACTTCCGACTGGGCGCTCTGGTTCCGATCAGTAAACAGTACCACCTGCTCAATAGTTTCGGCCCCGTGCTCCGCCAAGAACCGTCTCATGTCAGGTGTGAGCGAGTCCTTGAATTGCTCCACGATAATCATCTCTTTCAGCTTTTCGTACGATTCATCGAAGATGCTGAGGGACCCCCACTTCTTTAAGTAAGTTTCTAGTCTGGTAGCAAATTATCTAAACGACTCATCTTTCTGCCTCTTAGTTTCACGGAATTTACTACGAAAGGTATCTGCATTTATCTAAAGTAATCTGTTCGTGGAAGTCGGACAGGAAACGATTATGCCATTTATGTCTGTCCAAAATGTGTCGCACAAACAAGTAATCTCTTCATCTGTCGCTTGCGCGCACAAAATCCGTCTGCTAGCGAATAATTATATCGTCTGGCACGGCTTGGACAAACAAACCTACGCGAAAACTGAGCAGGCTCATATGAGTTTTACCTGCGACCCAAGAGCGGGACCCAAAAATTATGTGACAACAGGTGATAACAGAAGACCTGCCAGTTCTTGTTATCATTTAAGTGCATTGCTTTCATTAACTTATTGTTGTTGGCGAATTTCATCACTAGAATACACTAGCAAAATTAAATACTTTTGATACACATAAACAATTATCAATTTCGCCCTTCAGCTCCCCAAGTTTCAATAAACTCATGCCAATTCTTCATGTCTCGTGCCATCAGATCAAGGACAGCGCTTGCTCTAAAAATACAGAAGCTTCTATTTGGAAAACCGGTACTCACGATACATTCTAATTCAAGGGTTCTTAACCTGTATGGCTTGCCTTCTTAGTGCAGCTGCTGATGGGATACAAGGAAGGTGTGAGAAAACTGATCGTAATCGTTTTCTTATTAAATAACATTTTAAAGTTTATAATAAAATGATAATTTCCAAATATATATGTTGGCGGGAAACGAAACGACCGCTCAGCGACACCTATCGATGGCTTATATCAGGGGTCGACGACCGGTCAATCGCGTTCTACTGTTAGATCATAGGGGATGATTTGCTTGACCTCTTAGTGTCTCATGTGGAAAACAGAACGATTTTTTAAAAAAATGAAAAAAATGTGGGCTAGCGTTCTCTTACCGGTGATTAAAATTGCGGTATCCTCGGGATTTAAGGTCCCATTTCAATTTGACTTCTTGACAATATGAGCTAGCTTACTAAGATAAAAAAAACGTCGTGAAGTACATAGGAACGTTGTGAAGTACATAAGATAGGAACGTTGTGAAGTACATGAAATAGGAACATGGTGAAGTACATAAGATAAGAACGCAGTGAAGTACATGAAATAGGCACGTCGTGTAGTACATAAGATAGGAACGTTGTGAAGTACATAAGATAGGAACGTTGTGAAGTACATGAAATAGGAACGCTGCAAAGTACATGAAATAGGACGGTTGTGAAGTACATAAGAACGGAACGTCGTGAAGTACTTAAGATAGGAATGTTGTAAAGTGCATAATATAGGAACGCTGTGAAGTACATAAGATAGGAACGTTGTGAAGTACATGAAATAGGAACGTCGTGAAGTACATAAGATAGGTGTTGTGTAATGGCTATCAAGGAGTGTTATATGTGTGTTGCAGTTGGGTTTAGGCTTGGTGAATATGTCTTCAATCGTGCTGTTATTCCAACAAATGTCGTACGCTGGGTAAACGAATGGTTAACATCATACTTTTAGCCTGAACACACTTACACACTATCTTTAGCTCGTACAACAGTGTTAATGAAATCAATGAGTTGGTGAAGACTGGTCCACATCCAAATTTATTGACAGTAGCTCCAACAATAATTCGGCATAATAATATCATTCAAAGGCATTCATTAAGGTCCAATGTCGGTCCATCGTAGTAAACAACATTAGAGGCATACAGTTCATAGAATCTCAATTCTGTCAGTAAAAGACTAGCGATCAGGTTCGGATACGACGTGAACGAAGTATGGCGGCAAAAATATATGTGCTGACGATCGAATATAATTACCTCAAAAAATACAGTCACAATTCTTCAATGGTGAAGCTGTAACTCTTGACGGCCCATAAATAACATCTTAGTAAATCGTGGCAACCAATCTCATTAAAAGCCACTGGAAGAATATCGAATAAAGTATCCACAACGGGAGCATAAAAATGGCACGTCTAGTCAGGTCAATTGACATTGAAAAAAGGCGCAGGAAAATGACCGTGGGGCTGCGCATGAGCAGGCGATACATACGTCACATAATATATATATATATATATATATATATATATATATATATATATATATATATATATATATATATATATATATATATATATATATATATATATATATATATATATATATATATATATATATATATATATATATATATATATATATATAGCTAATGCAGACAGCTGTATTTCAGCAAAGGTTGACATTCGCCAGTGTGCAAAAGCCTTACACAACAATTGGAATGTTGTAAAGTTACTATTATGTAAAATATCATTTATGGTTTGAATTTTCCACCTTTTAGTTGACAGAATTGCAGGATGAAGATCGTTAGGCAGAAATTAAAGTTGCATATAGATTGCACTTATTCCAGATTATAAAATAATCTGAAACCTGAAAACAGATATGGGCACATCAAGGTAGATCTTAAGAGAACTCAGTGTTTCTAAATCAGATTCTCACAACTCCAGAGTTTTCTACCGCTGACCTACAGGATCAAGTTTCTTTGTCTAGCTCTACGCAGCACCCACCTCTCGACGAAAGTAGGGATATACGGAAGTCATGTGAAAACAAAGGCTAGCAATCGGCTGAATGCCAAGCATTACATGCACGTAGCATTGTTCAAAACTCTGCCGCCGAATTTCTGCCCTTACTGACCGAAAGTAACACCGCAAGATCTCATTAAGGTCATTTATTTATTCTTAATTTGTGTGTGTGCGTGTGTATGTGAGGAATATGCAAGAAAAAGATGTATAGGGCACAGTAACATCTGAATTACGTATTTTTATGCGCTTATTAATTGATTTTGGGAAGGACTGGAGGTGGGAACATTAAGTTCATCCTCCCGGCAGGTGTGAGGGTAATAAGGTTAAGAATCCTGGGTCTAATGGCTATTACGTCGATGCGCCAGATTTTTATGATGGGCAGGCAATCATCACTTTGGCTGGCAAGAGGGTGTAAATACAAATATGTGTTATTCGTTATTTGCCATTAACGATAAATTGTAACCTTTGTGTACTTTTAATTAGTTAAACAATAAATGTAGCAGTAAGCGGCTCTATCACCGCGCATATTGTCGCTACGCCTCTGGTCCAAATGTAGAAGGCATTGAGCTGTAGGGAGTATATGCATTAACACAGTCTGGAATACCAAATCTTGCGTTAAGTTCGAAAAGAACATCTCAAAAGGATAATGCATCACAATAAAACGAACAGGATCAAAAGAGATGTTAACCACACAACTAGAAAGGGCTGTTTTTTTGTCATTAGAATAATATACGAGTATTTTGAAAACGTGAGTTTTTCAATTCTTAGATTTGCTTTAAACGGCATTAACATATGAAACAGAATATAAGAAACTCGTTATATGCCTAAATACTGAAAATCAAATTAAGCAAATGTGCCCAGCTTGAACACGACATTGCAATTTAATATTTATAACGTGCCACACACAAACTTCGGTACAAACAGGGGTGGTTTCAATATTTGAAGAAGAAAAAATAATGAACAGGATGGGCAGATTTCCTTGTCAAAGCTTTAATGCCTTTTATGGAATTAAATTTTATAACATCTTAACGTCTTATTTTTACAAAAATACACTTTATACTTCTTGTTATCATTAAAAGCTAATCTATAGATTACTATGGAATTCTTGGTTTTTTGTTTTGTTTTGTTTTGTTTAAACAATCTTTCGGCCATGCACCTTTTTTAAAAACGATAACGTAAAGGTAGTCCCATAACAATTACTGCTGTAGGAGAGTGAGGTGTTAGATATTTCACTATACTAAGTTCAACTAAGTTCTAAGGTGGGGTGACCAGTTCCCTTCTTCAGAGTTCGGTACCCATTTATAGCTGGGTACACTAGAATGTAATATTACCTGGTTTCGAACCTTGAATCTGGTGACTTTGCTGATAGAGGCAAGAACACTAATCATTCTACCACAGAAAGAAACGTACAAAGACGCGAAGAATAGATTTCGAGACAGGCATGATAGAAGATACAAAAGACACAGAACAAAAACTTGAACACACGTCGCGGATAGAGAATCTTAATATCAGTTTGTTGCAGGCGTTTACTGCAGGAGGAGTTCTCAACAGTATAATGATCATGGTGCTCTTTTTACACGTTGGGAAGTTAATCAGGTTATAACAAACACTTGGTCTGCATATTTTATTGATGTTTTTGTCTCTGTTCTAACGATATTCAGCAACGATAGTCAGCAACGATGTTCAGCAACCATAGTCAGCAACCATGTTCAGCAACCATAGTCAGCAACCATGTTCAGCAACGATAGTCAGCAACCATGTTCAGCAACCATAGTCAGCAACCATGTTCAGCAACCATAGTCAGCAACCATGTTCAGCAACCATAGTCAGCAACCATGTTCAGCAACGATGCTCAGCAACCATAGTCAGCAACCATGTTCAGCAACCATAGTCAGCAATCATGTTCAGCAACCGTAGTCAGCAACCATGTTCAGCTACGATGTTCAGCAACGATAGTCAGCAACGATGTTCAGCAACCATAGTCAGCAACCATGTTCAGCAACGATAGTCAGCAACGATACTCAGCTCATCATTGCAGCTAATATTCCTTATTACATAGCTCCCAAAGGATCACGAGCCTTCAATATATTTTTGCAAGGCCTTTCTGTCCTGTTCCTTCCCCTCAAAACCTTTCAATGTCTTCTACATACCTTTCGTTTCTGTCTCTTGAAGGGCTGTGGATTCGGATTCGGGAGTCGTGTAGTCGGTCGTTTTTTTTTTGTGGAGTCGGATTCGGTGAAAATGTTCAGATTCCCACTCCGAATGTTATCCCATATGACTATAAAAAACGGTAGCCGGAGTCGGGAGTTGGAGTCGTACTTCTAAAATTTCAGAAGTAAGAGTCGAAGTCGGACATTTTTTTGTCTGACTTCTCTAGTTTTCTTCCGGGTATCGAATCTGAAGATGTTTATAGAAGAGAAAAAGATGAATCAACAGCTCCTACTTTTTTCTGCTTTCTCCATGCTGCGTTGTAGCCGGTCCCGTGTCCGATCCTCCATTGTCACCTTTTACGAATTACTTGGTAGGTTACAGTGTTACTGTCTTTGCTCCACCTTCGGACTCCAATTTTTTCTTAGAAGTGAAGTTAATAATATGTAAAATATCATTTATAGTTTGGATTTTCCACCTCTTAGTTGACAGAACTGCAGGATGAAGATCGTTAAGCAGAAATTAAAGTTGCATATAGATTGCACTTATTCCAGATTCTAAAATAATCTGAAACCTGAAAACAGATATGGGTACATCAAGGTAGATCTTAAGAGAACTCACTGTTTCCTAAATAGATTCTCACATCTCCTGAGTTGCCTACCGCTGACCTACAAGATCAAGTTTCCGGGCGACAACTAATATTAATCATCATATTCCTTTGCGCTCTCTACACAGCATGAATCCAGCAATGTAACTAACTGATCCCCTCGCAGTCTGCACCAAATATTATCATGCTTACGCAGCTGTAGTTTCTGTGGCAATACGTTTTGCATAATGAGATAACCAGCCATATGTACAACCTTATATTAGTTGCCGTAAACTCATAAAGAAGGGAAACCCGAGGCCTGTAAACAGTAAATAAATATTACACACACACTAAAAGAATGTTCTCAGGCACTCGTGAATAATAAATAAGTAGAAAACTAGACAACAAATAAACAACAGACGTGAGTGGTTTACGGGGGTTCGAATTAGTTGCCTTATACGACTCGTTTTAGTCATGTGCAGCAGTCTTATTATTTCTGTGTCTCTTCATGGACCCGGAGAACAACACAGAGCTACAGCTAATACTACTAGAAATTATATATGTTTCTTATTATTTGAAGCGATGTTTGGAAAACATTGTTCATATTTGTAATTCACATGATATCGGTGCATATTTGTTCGTCGCCTCTAGTTAAAATCATGTTTTTGGCAAATCTGCACGACTTAGATTCGCTTGGGCCACAACATGTGGAAAGAAACAGTCACCTTTATTGAGCTTGTTTTGAGAAAGAAAATTTAGAAAAGAGAGAGAAGACTACGAAGTGAGAGCACGCTGGACTATAGGGTATGTTACAGTTATCACAAGAATTTATAAACCGCACTGAGAACTGGAAACTGTCCAAACACATAATCACCTACGCCTGTCAGGATGGTACTTGTAGAAGAAGAAGATAAAATGTTTCCGTATTTGCCCTAAGCCAACTCAAAATTATTATATTCTCCGTAAACTTGACATTTCTTCCCTGGCCATTTATTATAATTTACCTATCATGTCAGGACAGAAATGGCTGTAAATGCTCACCGCGGTAACCATGGCAACTGTTGTTATGTTGAGGACAGGTGAATGTTGAGATCGGATTTGAAAGGAGTTCCTGCCTTATTGGCCTTTGGGAGGAAAATCATGTCGAATCAATGAATGACACTGAATTTAGACCACTCATCCATTTCCGACACGCTATGTTATTGTATTGCTGTAAATCGACTTCTTTAGCAGCCATTAAATTTATACTTCCAAATCGGCGTTTAGATTGCAGAAATTATTCTGATTTCGCTGAGTAGATAGCATTTTTGATGAAGGAATAAAGTTCAATTATTTTTTAAAATAACGCAAGACTTGCTGACTTCCCCTGAATTGAAGGCCAAGAACACTACGTAATGCACAGTAGTACACATAAATAAGAGAATATATATGCGTTGTTTCGGTAACAACAACACGAAAACAATAACAATACATAAGCTTTAGCATATATTTAAACGTATTCATTTATCTGATAAATGTCGAGGTGCTGCCATGTGCTGGCCATCGAAGCAAGTTTACACTGTATAGACAGCGCAGACTCCGCTGGATTCGTCATGTCCGCCGCATGGAAGATGGTCGCATCCCTAAATATATTTTCTACGGACAGCTGGCGTGTGGCAAAAGAACAGTCAAGGCACCAGCAGCTGAGGTTCAAAGATGTGTGCGAGAGACATGAAGGCACTGGGCTTAAATCCAGCAACCTGGTAGAATGGTGCTGCCGATCGCACCAAGTAGATTGGGTGACAAGAAGCTCTCACAACAAGCAGAAGAGAGAAAATAAAACATGCCGAATGAATCACCAGACAAAAAAAAAATAGCTGAGGTCTATCACAGGAGGGAGTGCGTTCATTAAGTCAATCATGACAGGAGGGAGTGCGTTCATTAAGTCAATCATGACAGGAGGGAGCTACTACCTGTATTTATCTAGACGCCCCGTGTAGTTTCTGTGGTTCTCTGCATAGACCAAGAAACAATACGTCTATTACTCCCTCAGGGATGAGGCGATTAATATGAGGTTGTGCATAGTTCTGGCAATCTCATCACGTAAAACGATTTGCTAAAGCAACCACTACAAGAGCTTCTGAATACAAAGGGAGCAGCTGTAGAGGTGGATCCATGGACTATAAGGAGCGTATAGGGTGATGATGACCAATATAGACCAACTGAAGGCACAGACAGTAATATCAAAATATGAATACAAAAGGAAAGACAAGCTTTTATTTACTTGAAATGTACACCATAAACTGTTCACAATTTTAACAGGAAACAAAAAAATGTGTTGCTCATACTTCGAATTCTACGAAAACAAAGTACATGCTGGTAGCGTCATGTCAAATAACAGATGTTTTACAGTAGCAGTCGACTATTCAACAAGTGAATACAGGATGCCATGATCAGCATAACATGCCAGCCCATGATGTGTCTAAGGATCGATACTGCTTGAAATGCTCGCCACAAGCTGCATATTCATTGGGGAAAAAATACATTCATGACAGTTGATATATTTCATCAGTTACTAATATTTCCCTTTAACAAACAATCTAAAGATAGGCAACCCATATTGATGGAAGATCAATATTTTGTATGATTAATTATTGTTTCATGACTTCAGGTTATTGTTATTTTCTAATAATAATAGCGCCTTCAGTCATAACTGACTATGTGACAACCCTCAGCTGCTTATTTTCCTGGTGTTCCTTGCGGTGTGTTCTTTTCTATTCTGCTTGTTGTGAGAGATTATTTTCGCCCAATCTGAGGTGGCGCCGTAGGGAGCATCGCCACTTGGTGCGAATGGCAGCTTCATCCTCCCGGATCGCTGAATTTATGTGCAGTGCCTTCATGTCTCTCTTGCACACATCCTTGACCTTGAGAATGAGCCCTAAGACAGCGCTAGAAAGCCAAGAATATAGAAGAAGTTGGATTTGTGAAGGCACACGAAATCCATCACAGTGCACTTTGTAATCAGAATGGCTATGCGGGAAAAGGGAAAACACGGACGGATAGGGCGATCCTTTTAGGGAACCATCATTTGACGATTGGTTTGTATCACATCTGTTTGCTTATTATTTGTTCTCCTTTCTTTTTTTTTTTTTGCTGCTTCTGCTGTTAATCTATTTGTCTTCTACTGCATGCTTTGTTATTTATGTGATAGAGGACACGGATTAACTGCAACGTCAAGATCGTCTAATTATGTGTCAAATGCCATTACTAATTTTGCTATCTTTCCTTATGTTATCTTTCTTCTCATCCGGTCCAAGACCTAAGGAAGATCCTTGGTGACAGGAGATATCCTTGTGTAACGTCACAGTCTATTGTTAGGGCTTCTCATAGTTTGCCTTTGCGGACAGGTATAAGATAGAATAATGATAGAAGTCTGTAATAATATTTTTTAAAGGGATACCGCTGTGTCTCAGAGTCACGGAATTACTCCCCCTGCTCATCACTAGTGGTCAAACAATGGCCAAACCTAGAATATAATGATGAGGGTATTCAAAAGCATCAACCTTCGCTCAAGATTACTCTTGGCAGAGATATAAATAGAATAATGATGCTTCTACTTCAGATAGCCTCACATAGATATTAAGAAATCAAGCATAACAACTGATATCGTCTAAGCTGTCATGAACTTGTGATCTTCCCGCCCCTACTGTGAAGAAAAGAAACTTGCTCATATTGTCTGAGCAACCAACTGAAATGATTCAGTAAAATTTTAATCGAATACCTATTTATGTATTGACAACAACATTAAAACATTCGGGTGCAGACACACAATTCACTCAATAGTGATTAATCCAATTAAAGCTATAAAGTTAAGATAAACAGGCTTCATAATCACTTAGAGTTAAACAAGATTTAAAATAAATAACGTGGTTTAGAATAATGAAGCGATGATATTTATCATCATCGGATGATTTATATTGTGGTGGAAAACTTGTGAAATGTTCATTGATTTCGCTTGTTTGCTACTTAGCTTCCAGTGTGGAATCGGTTAGCGTCTGCTTCAGCCGCTGTTGGTTCCCACCGGTGCATTGGACTGTACTTATTGTCAATAGTAAAGAAATGTGACAGTTGCAATTCTCTTGCGCAAGGCCGAGGTAACAGCTTAAGTTGTCAAGTCAAGCGTCTTCAAGACCCATCCACTACTTCAATCTTCCTCAAAATATGTTACCCTCCCTGAGTGTTAAGATTTAACTCTAGTGAGTCCGATGAAAAAGTGCTTCTGGATAGCGGGGGACAACTAACTATATATATATATATATATATATATATATATATATATATATATATATATATATATATATATATATATATATATATATATTATATATATATATATATATATATATATAGTGGTTCATGCATATACTGTTTTCATATGTTGAGGTTGCCAGCCTCATATATAACCACTTAGCAAGAAACCTGTAAAATTTACATTAGTAAATAAATTGTTTACACTTACCCCAAAATTTTGGGAATATACAATCTCCTTGCACAGATTTAGACTGGACACAGCTGTGTGTTAGATGCTTCGAAATCGTTTAGGTCTGGAAATTAGAGTTAATTCCTCTGACGGCAGGTGTCCTGCGAAATCTTGGCCTGGGAAAACTGTTGTTTAATTCCTCTATGACGTGGTCTAGGAAACAAGAGTTAATTCCTCTGACGGCGGATGTTCTACGAAATCACTGGCCTGCGAAAACGTTTGTTTAATTCCTCTATGACTTGTGATCAAATTCCTAAGTTTCCAGTCTTGTATTAAAAATGCGGGTTTACTTTTCTTTCTGGCTTTCTAGAAGCTGCTCGTATGAAGTTGCGAAGCTGTCTGATCTGTGTCTCTGAGTTCGCTAGATTATATCTGTCATTCTCAGTTCAAATCACAGATTGTGTTTCCGCCGAATTTTCCAATGAGATACATTGTATATTCCGGCCTCTCAAATCAACCAATCCAATCGAATCTCGTTCAGCACTACGTGGGAAGGGGTGTTTCAAATTCAAAAAATACCCTCACGTGTTTCAAAGTATTAAATTTAATATCCACGCGTGACCTCCTCAAATCTTTGCGTCAGACTTCCGCCGGCATCTTGTGCTATCTTCACAAACAAATGTTGTGCACTGATACTGCCCCGATGCTATCGTCTGCAAATCTTGAGTTTCCAGACAGATGTATCTGTAATCTCGATACAGAACGTACATCGGAAGCGATTACCTCCTTATCTCCCGTCTTGTGAAAACATAGAGAGAGTCGCTAGCCAGCTGGTGTCAAATGTTGGACTGTCTCTTTCAAAGGGGTCAGCCGGCTTATGTGATAACGTATAATCGGCTGGCCGATCTAATTACCTGGCGGAACGTGAACACGTCTGGGATGGTGTTAAGGTTGGGTTTACTGCTGCCCGTGTAAATGTTAAGTGTAGAAATGTAACGTGAGAGACTTGGGTGGTAAGTTCACACTGCATACCACAGGTGTAAACAGTCATGTATGGTCTGTGCTTGTCCAAGCGTAGCAGGTGACCGTGACACAAATAGTGCAGGTACAGTTTGGCCACTGAAGCGAATTGTTCAGAATAATATTAGGAATGCTACAGCGTCAGCTAGGCTGGTATAATTGTATGCAGGCCCTGGTTGGCCGCAACAACGCTGGCATTCGTGTGGAGATCTTGAAGAGATGAGGTGTAATAGATATATGATGTAGTGTGAGTAGACTTCATTCAATATGTGCGAATGCGTAGTTAAAGTTCATGGAAGACAGGCATCCAAATAACGTCACACTCTTGTAACTAAACGTGTAGTAGTCACAGAGTTCTTGAAACACCTCTAACGTTTTCATATGTTTAATATTCCACAAATGACAGATACGCCGACATCAACATAGGACAGTCATGGAACAGTTCAGCACATAAATCGTATGAATAGGATTCACTATCAAGCTATGCATGAATATGATAAAGCTGATCTCGTACATTCCACTCCCGTCAGCTACAGTAAAGTACATTCAATATATGAGTTTAGACAAACTCCTTTCTGACTTCAATCAGACAAATATGTAGATGGGTCTACAACAGGCCGCGCAACATGGCGGGCTTATAGATAAATAATGATGATGGCCTCTGTGATATTCTTGCAAACAAGGGGAGTTCCGCCTTGAGCAAATGGTATCGCCGGCATAGCGGGATACAACAATATATAAAGTACCTTTGGGCCTGCACCATCCTAGTGCATAATATTAGGAAACATTGTGAGCTTCTTTTCAAATGTACTGAGGTGGATTTTCTCCCGCCCAGGGGAAAAGTCATATGCTGGCTACAATATAAGTCACGTAAGATTCTTGCAAACGGGGAAAACAGTTCTAAGAGTAAATTAGCTTACTGTCCCTTCAGAATCACAATCACCACACTCACTTAGCCTATCCTAGGCGTATAGAATATAACTATAATATTCGACATCTTTGTCGACACACAGAGGACCTTTTAAAGAACCCATCTTGATCCTGTCAAAATCACAGCACGACTCTAACACAGTCGTTCTCTCCAAAATCGCGACAGAAAAACTCGCGCATGCGCTCTGACACGCAAGACCTTTGAGCTCAGCTCAAAATAGGCGGTTTGAAAATATATCAGGGAAAGCCGACATTGGTTCCCAAATTTAAACCACTGACATTACAGACAAGTGGGACAACTACCACTGTCAACTACCATCCCAGTAAAACATGAATTAATGCCCTTTGACTAGGAATTTAATAATTAGAATCCCAATAAATTAACCAGGCACATATACAATAATAGACTCAGCAAACTGAACGCTACAGATGGTAAATAAGATAAAGACAGTCTCCTAGCCGATACTTCCGTAGGGGTGTGGAGTGTTAGAGACTTCACCCTACTGATCCAGCATATAGAGTAAATAATGGTGCATAAAATATGCCACATAATAATGACAGGGTAGAGAAATATAAGAAAATATCACTCGCACGGGAATGTAATGCAATCCTGCTGGAGTGGACTTGAGATCGCACAACTGAATCGTCACAATCTTTGAAACCGGCTGCATCACTGCAGTCTGGCTGAACGGTTAGGGATCGAAGAGGGAAGGCTAACCCGGTCCCAAAAATGCCGTGCTGAAGTCGGATGTGTCGGCCGAAAGGCGCAAAATATCACAGCTTCGCTGTAAATGGACACAACGCAACCAACGTCCTTTTAAGGACAAACGAAGAAGAAGAAGAAGAATATGATACAGGCAGACGTAATTTTGCACACGACCCCGTAACGTGGTACGTTGTAAAATACAGGAATATCCCGCACCTATGTCACTTTTGGTTAAAAGCGGAAAGGGGGAAGGGGGTTGACGTAACTGGAAAATGTCCGTAAGTCGAAGCACTGCCTTTTTTCACTCGCGCATGTATACAAAATCCTGAAATTGTGTTCACGCTATCATATATTAAGTGCGCAATAGTGCTAGGCCTATAAAAACGATGAGAAAATAAAATGAATGTGTTGCTTACCTTATTCTCATTGACGAATGCAAAGTTCACAATAGGACTAACTGGTTGGTATGCCTAGCATACCTTACAGCCTAGTCCTAGCTAAGCATCATGTGGGAATGAAAGGATATAGTATGCAAGATTAATGAGAGTAGTTAGGCAGAATGTTAGACGGGCCTGCGCGCCCAATTCTTTACCCTTCGAAAATATAGTTCGTTCGTTTGTTCGTTCGTTCAGCCGTAGCCTAGACTTGCCTTGGTCACTAAGTTTAATCATTTCTAACGTGGCATTGAAAATAAGAGCTTTACAACTTCTGTTTTATTTTTATTTTGCGAAAAAGTGTTAACACTTACTTACTTACTTAGTCGTTCCCCTTCTACCGTGAGGTGTAGAGATTTGGAAGAGAGAGCGCCAGACTATCCTATCGGCTGTCTTCCTCCTGGCCTGGTTCCATTCTAGTCCTCGGTCCTTCAAAGATTGTCTAATGTTGTCCTCCCAGCGGACTCTGGGTCGTCCTCGGGGTCTGGATCCTTGGCTCTTTGTTTCCCATGCTTGTCGTGGTATCCGATCTTCTCCCATTCTGCAAACATGGCCAAACCATCTTAATTGGGACTGTTCTACTTGGGTCTGCAGGGGGTAGGATTTAAGGCCTTGACGTATTGTCTGGTTGCGTAAAATGTCTCTTCTTGTTACTTCAACCACTTTCCTCAGATACCTCATTTCTGAGGTTTGGATCTGGCTTTTATGGGTTGTAGTCATTGCCCATGACTCGCATTCATATGTCAAGACTGGGACATAGGTGGAGCGGTATACAGCCATCTTCGTTTTTTACCAACCTCTCTCTTGCTGAGGAATCCTCGATTTATGGCCTGAAAAAGTCTCCCAGCTGCTGCTTTTCGAGTGGCCAACTCTTCTTTGATGCCTCCCTTTTGGTCTATAATAGCTCCGAGGTATTTAAAGTGGTCGACCTGCTCCAGGACCTGTTGTCCCAGCTTAATCTGATGTCTTCTTTATTCTAGTGATATCACCATGGATTTTGTTTTAGAGCTGCTTATGACCATCCCTCTCTTCACCAGCTCTTCCTTCCAGACTTGCAGGTTGGATTGGAGATGTGCCTCTGATTTAGCAATCAGGGCAACATCATCAGCAAATGCCAGCTCCGAAATATAGACCTGTCTCATCTTCCAGTACCCCACTGAATACTTTCTTGTTCTCTCCTTACATGCCTTGATGACATCGTCCATAAAGAGTATGAAGAGGTAAGGTGATAGGATATCACCTTGTCTTACACCAGTGGTGGTCCTGAACTCTTCTGACTTATGGTTTGCTGTCCTCATATAATTTCTGCAAGACTAGTAGAAGCTCTGTATAGCATCAATCAGAGGTGCTGGAATATTCTTCCTTGCCAAACAGTCCCAAAGTTTGCTCCAGGGGACCCTGTCAAACGCCTTTTCCAGATCTATGAAACAAAGATGGATCTCACTCTTATACTCAAGGGCCTTTTCACTCAGCTGTCTGAGTGTGAAGATTAGGTCTTGAGTACTTCGGTTTGCTCGGAATCCGTACTGGACCTCATCCAATTGTGGCTCAGCTAGGCGTCGGAGTCTCTGCTCTAGGATTCTAGAGTAGATTTTACCAGGGACACTGAGAAGGGATATGCCTCTATGGTTTCCACACTGTCGATTGTCACTCTTTTTGAAAACTGGTGTTATGATGGCAATCTCCCAATCCTTTGGTATGGTCTTGTTGTACCACGCTGCCTGTAAAACCCTTAAGAGTAAAAGGTCGCCTGATGTTCCCATGAACTTAACCATTTCTGGTGTTATACCATCATGCCCTGCTGCTTTGCCCATCTTGATTTTCTCCAGTGCTGCCTTCAGTTCTTCCATCTTTATGTCATCTTCATCACCATTGGTTTCCTTTTCTGTGCTAGTGGTTATCATTTCTGATGCTTGACCCTGCTCACCATCCAGGAGTTCTGAGAAATATTCTTTCCATATTTCCATTACTTCCTTCGGGGCAGTAAGCAATTTGCCTTGCTTGTCCTTTATAAATTTGAGAGGGCATTGTTTTTCCTTCCTCATGTTCTTTAGGGTCTTATAGAACAATTTCTGGTTTTCTTGTGCATCTTTTTCTAGCTTTTCTCCAAATTCTTCCCAGGACTTCTGTTTTGCTGCTAGCACTTTGTTCTTTGCTTCTGTTCTGAGTGTCACATATTCTCTATATTTTTGCATTTGTCCTGTTGTGTTTTTAGCTCCTAAGTATTGTTTCCATGCCATTTTCTTCTCTCTTATTTTCTCTTTGACTTCCTCTGTCCACCAAGGTGTCCTCTTTCTCTTGTTCCCAAGTCGGACTTCATACTAATTACTATACAGCAATACATATTTTAATCACATGAAAACACTAAAATAAAAATTATAAACACTTTAATATCACTTAATAACACTTTGTCACTTAATCACAAAGGGAAATGCGACTACAAGAAAATGCGAATCGCACGGTGTTTGTAAACAAATCGACGCGTTGATGCGGGCAGTGGCGTCATGACGCTTAATGTTCGTAACTGTGAAGCAAGTGCAGTAATTCTGGGGTATGGTGGTAATACAAAAAATGTTGGTAAGTACGAAGCGCCGTAAGTCGAAGAGCTGTAAGTCGGGATAAGACTGTATCAACATTTGAAGAAACCTCAAATTGCCTGTCCCTGTCTCGCAATACAAAAATTAATGCCGAAAACGTCAGAGACAATTTTACAAGGTTGCAGATGTGAACGGATCAAATAACTTGATGACGTTGCACACAAAATGGTGAACAGCATCACCGAATTTGGTGACGTATACAAAATTGTGAAATGTCAATTTTTGGTACATTTTAAACCATCAGAGTTTGTAGCCCAAAATGCGATTTTCCTTAAATTGGTCTTCTTTACTGCAAAAATTGTTTGACTTTGATCTCAGCCTTAGGGCCGGTTTTTTTTTTTTTTCCTCGCATGAGGTCGCATATTTTTTCCTCGCATGAGGTCGCATTGGCACCCGCCCCAAACCTGGCTCTGGTCAAGACCACATGTCCCAACACAAGAAGACCCAATGACAAAATGTGTCACTGTAGTGATCTTCTGTGTTCTCACACAAAGGACCTAATGACACATGAATATCTTTTTTTTTTTTAAATTTCCTCGCATGAGGTTGCATATTTTATCCTCGCATGAGGTTGCATTGGCCCCGCCCCAAACCCGGCCCCGGTCAAGACCACATGTCCCAACACTAGAAGACCCAATGACAAAATGTGTCACTGTAGTGATCCTCTGTGTTCTCACACAAGGGACCTAATGACACATGAATGTCACTGTACCGGTCCCTGTGTCTAGACTTTTATTTTCCTCGCAATAGGTCGCATATTTTTTCCTCGCATTGGCACCCGCCCCAAACCCTTCTCTGGTCAAGACCACATGTCCCAACACAAGAAGACCCAATGACAAAATGTGTCACTGTAGTGATCTTCTGTGTTCTCCCACAAAGGACCTAATGACACATGAATGTCACTGTACCGGTCCCTGTGTCTAGACACATGATCCTAGCCAAAGGCCAGATATTAGGGCGTTGGGTTTCCCAGCGTTATTTGCGGCTGGGTACGTTCAATTTTTTTTGTCCCTCGCATGAGGTCGCATATTTTTTCCTCGCATGAGGTCGCATTGGCACCCACCCCAAACCCGGCTCTGGTCAAGACCACATGTCCCAACACAAGAAGACCCAATGACAAACTGTGTCACTGTAGTGATCCTCTGTGTTCTCACACAAGGGACCTAATGACACATGAATGTCATTGTACCGGCCCCTGTGTCTAGACACATGATCCTAGCCAAAGGCCAGATATTAGGGCTTTGGGTTTCACAGCGTTATTTGCGGCTGGGTACGTTAATTTTTTTTTTTCCTCGCATGAGGTCGCATATTTTTTCCTCGCATGAGGTCGCATTGGCACCCACCCCAAACCCGGCTCTGGTCAAGACCACATGTCCCAACACAAGAAGACCCAATGACAAACTGTGTCACTGTAGTGATCCTCTGTGTTCTCACACAAGGGACCTAATGACACATGAATGTCATTGTACCGGTCCCTGTGTCTAGACACATGATCCTAGCCAAAGGCCAGATGTTAGGGCTTTGTGTATCACAGTGTTATTTTCGGCTGGGTACGTTAAAATTTTTTTTTTTTTTTTTTCAAAGCTTAGATGTATAACTTTTTTTTTTTTTTTTTTTTTTAAACTTTTATTTGTCATTCTTTCCACTTTACAAAATCAGGTACATTTTACATGAAATACAAGAAAGATACATTGAATATTACATATGAAACCTTTTGCGCACTCTCACTTCCATAGTGTACTTAAACAAGTTAAAAAAATAAAAGAATAATTTGATAAACAAAATACATTTAAAAAAATTAAATAATAAATAATTAAGATTTTATATAGATTAACTGAATAACAAAGAAATTAAAAAGTTAATTTACTTTTAAAAAGAATTTAAAAAAATTAATTAATATGGTTTAGCTAATCAAAATCCCGTTTAGTTCATAGTATTTTATATCCAGAAACTTACACTTGCTCACACTTTCACATGAGCTACTGTTTAGAATTTCCGAAATTAGTCAAAACATTTGAGAAGAAACATGAAGAAGAGAAAAAAAACGCACCTACATACCGATAAATACATTCACGTACATACCTACGTTCGCTCCGTTTTTATTTATTTTTTTAAATTATATTTTATTTTATTTTATTTATTTATTTATTTATTTTTAAAATCCTTTTACAATTTACAAACACCTGTACATTGTATAATGCATATAAAATAAACACGTACTCTCACTCACTGGCACATTTGAAAGAAAGTTTCCAAATAACAACCTTCACATACCCATTGAAACTTGCATCCAGAAAACCAAAAACATGGCTATAATTATTAAAACATATGTACAGTCAATTCTAGGTTGAAATTAGTTTTCTGCCCTCCCCACCCTCAATCCCTTCAACCTTTGATATGTTGTGTTTTTTGTAAGAATAATTTTGAGAATAAGTGGGCGTTGTACTGTTTCCTCGCATGAAGTCCTAGAAAATCTAGGTATGAAAAGAGAACTAATGAGAGAGGTCAAAGTTCGGCAGCTAAAATACTTTGGCCACACCTTGCAGAAGACCATAACAGAAGGGAGAGTTGAAGGCAAACGTGCAAGGGGAAGACAGCGCTATAAGTGGGAAGATAACATCAAGAGATGGACGGGAAAGAGTCTATCAGAGTGTACCACCAAGACAAGAGACAGAAGACGTTGGAGATCCATTACAGCCAACCTTCGTTGTGGAGATGGCAACTGATGATGATGATGATGTACTGTTTCCCTTCAAACACCGCGCAGTTCCTACAAATCCAGACTAAATATTTAAATTCCACTATCAGGCTCAAAAGTTTCAGTTCTACTTGTTGTGTGCACTTTGGTAGGGAATTCAGCATGATAGCTCTATACATGTCTATACTGCGTGGAAAGTAGACCATCAATTCCTTTTTCAAAATTCATATTGTAGGAGTGACTGTACTACAGTAAAAAAACAAATGATCTTCTGTCTCCTGTGTATTGGTATTACATAATTTGCATTTTGGGAGGTTCTTCCACTGTGCAACACGTCTTTGCCTAATGGGTGTCATGTTATATAATAATCTAAACGTGACTTCCTTTGCGGGTGGAGCAAGTGGTAACTCGTGTAGGCTCTTAAAAATAGGTTGGTAATCAGTTATAAAATAATTGTACCCACGTTTTATCCTTGTCACTAATGAGGGTTCTTGTACACTAATAAGACTTCTGTAAATGGAACGTGTATTTTGTTGTAAGAAAGGTGTGTTTCCTTGTATGCTCTGTATGCATTGTTTGTAGAACCGTGGTAAAGTGCCAAAATAATGAGGTTGATTGTTTTTGTAACGACATACGTTAGATAATCTCAGACCAATATAATAATGAGCTAAAGGGTATTGTTCAGGATTTTTTACTATTTCTCCTATGTACTTGATTCTTAAAGCTTTTATTTTAGTTGCTATATCTTGTAAAGATACTCCCCCTCTATCTTTGGGTTGTATTAACGTTTTATGCTTTATACAGTGTAAGTTGTTGCCAAATAAGAAAGTTCTTATTAGTTTGTTTATTTCTGTAATAATTTCTTGAGGAATGATTTGAACATTTGCTATGTAAATCAATTTAGGTAGAATAAAAGTGATTAAAACCGATCTTCCGAAAATTGTAGTAGTTTTGTATTTATATCTTTCTAGTCTGTTTTTTTATTTTCTCTAACAAGTTTTTCCACACCTCTGTATTCCTTTGTGTTGGAGTGTAATACCGTAAATTTTTATTTCATTTACTTGTAGCAACTGAAAGGGGAAGTCTGATCTGTTTCTCCATTTACCTATTCCCATTAACTTTGACTTCTGAATGTTTAATTTTGCTTCACTGGCTCGTCCTAACTCATTAAAGGTGTTTAAAATATTTTGAATAGATGAAATTTTGGTTGGGAAAAATATCGTGTCGTCCGCGTACGCGGCAAATTTCCTTTGACCTTGGCCTGGAATGAAAACCCCCGTGATGTTTGTGTCTTGTCTAATTTTCTCTAACATGGGTTCTATTGACAGTACATATAGCAAAGGCGAGAGTGGACAGCCTTGCCTGACAGACCTTGTTAGAATAAATGGTTCTGTGATTGTGTGATTTATTAAAAGTCTACTTTCGGGTGTTTTGTATAAAATTTCTATCCATTTCCTAAAGTATGGTCCTACATTACAGGCAAGCAGAGTTTTGTGCAAAAAAGAATGGGATACCCTGTCGAAGGCTTTTTCTTGGTCCAACGACAAAATAGCGGCCTCGAGCTGTTTGTCTGACGCGTAGTTAATCAGGTCTCTAAAAAAGTGTGTATGTTCACTAATATTTCTCTGTGGCACGCTGTTCTGTTGGTCGTCATGAGTTAAGATATGCATGAATGGTTTCAATTTATTAGTTAGAGTTTTAGTTAAAATTGTGTAGTCAGTGTTTAGAAGTGATATCACGAGAAGAAAGAAAACATCAGATTAAGTTGGGAGAACAGGTCCTGGAGCAGGTCGACCACTTTAAATATCTCGGAGCTATTATAGACCGAAAGGGGGGCATCAAAGAAGAGTTGGCCACTCGAAAAGCAGCGGCTGGGAGACTTTATCAGGCCATAAATCGAGGATTCCTCAGCAAGAAAGAGGTTGGTAAGAAAACGAAGATGGCTGTATACCGCTCCACCTATGTCCCAGTCTTGACATATGGATGCGAGTCATGGGCAATGACTACAACCCACAAAAGCCAGATCCAAACCTCAGAAATGAGGTATCTGAGGAAGGTGGTTGAAGTAACAAGAAGAGACATGGTCCGCAACCAGACGATACGTCAAGGCCTAAAATCCCACCCGCTGCAGACCCAAATAGAACAGTCCCAACTAAGATGGTTTGGTCATGTCTGCAGAATGGGAGAAGATCGGCTACCACGACAAGCATGGGAAACAAAGAGCCAGGGATCCAGACCTCCAGGACGACCCAGAGTCCGCTGGGAGGACAACATTAGACAATCTTTGAAGGACCGAGGACTAGAATGGAACCAGGCCAGGAAGAAGACAGCTGATAGAATAGTCTGGCGCTCTCTCTTCCAAACCTCTAAACCTCACGGTAGAACAGGAACGACTAAGTAAGTAAGTAAGTTTAGAAGTGATATGGGTCTATAATTTTTTAGTAGCTTCCTGTCTGTTTTTTCTTTTGGTAAGAGTACTATGTACGACTGGTTTAAACTTTTAGGAAGTTCGCCCTTCTGAAAGGCTTCCTCAAAAACTTTCATTAATAGTGGTCCGAGAACTGGAAAAAAGAAAGTATAGAATTCTGATGTAAGGCCATCTGGGCCCGGGGACTTATCTCTGTTTAGTGTGTTTACTGCCTTTCTCAAATTTTCGAGTGTTATAACTTGGTCTAAATTTTTATTTTCTTGTTCTGTAAGAGGTTTTGTGTACTTTAAAAAAAATTTTTGCATGTCTGTTCTTGTTTCTTCTTTAGTGTATAAATGTTTATGAAATTCCAAGATGGTCTGACATATGTTTGTGTTGTTCGTTTGCAATTGTCCATTGTTATCTAGTATTTGGCGGATCTGCTTATTTTGTTGAACGTTCTGTTCTATTGCCAAGTACTGATTGTTTGGAATCTCTTGTGTTGTAGATAACTTCGTTCTCAGCATTGCACCTTTGTATATGTGTTGTTTATGCTGTTCTAACTGGTCTTGTAACATCTGAATAACCGGGTCAGTTTTGTCTATCGTTTTTGTCAGTTTGATAGCTTGTTCTAATATCTTTTCTTGTGTTTTGGATGTCCTGTGTATGTAGATTGCCAGGACCTGTGTCCTGTCTTTTATGGTGTTTTTTAATAGGTCCCAGTATCCTGCAATATTTTGTTCAGCGATCTGTTCTGTGTATCCTAATATGAGCTGCGTTATTTCCTTTGTAAAGAAATCATGTTTAAGTAAACTATTATTAAACTTCCAATGTGGAGATCTTTTAGATGTTATAATGGGCGTCCCTATACCTAACACTGTATAAACTGCTTTATGGTCTGTGAAGTCGAGTGTGCTGTTAATATGTTGTGTTTTTTGTACCTTGTAAATTTCTGATGTATATATCCTAACTATCCTAGATGCTCGTCGTAAGCCTGGGTGTGTCTTATCTATAAAAGTGTACGATCTATTATTTGGTTCAACACTTCTAAAGGTATCCTTTAGACTATGCTCTTCTAAAATAGTTTGTAATATCTTCCACGGAGATGTCTGATTCTTATTTACATATGTGTTCTGTCTTTGTAAGGTTCGACCGGCAAGATCTAGGTCAGACATGACACAATTAAAATCCCCTCCTAAAATTAAGTTCCCTCCTTTGTAATGCGGTGACAAAAAGTCAGAGAGTTTTCTATAAAAAGCTGGCTGGTTTACTTTTTGACTGGGAGCGTATATATTGACTAATGTGTATGTGTCTTGTTCGCTTTGTTTATTTTTTATTTGGATACAAACTAATCTACCGTTAGTGTCCGTGTTATGGTGTGTTATTTCCCAGTCTTCTGATACTTGTAAGATCGCTACACCTGTGTGTGATGTCCCTATACTAAACCAACCGTTTCTTAAACCTAGTTTTGTTGTAATTTGTTTGAAATAACTCTGGTTTCTTGCAGAAAAACAAAATCGGGTTGGTATTTTTTAATTAGTATTTCCAGAGAGCTTAGTTTATTTGTTTACACAGCGGAGGTGGCACTTTATGTCGGTCTCCTCTCTGTCTTTTTTTTTTTTTTTTTTTATTCCTCGCATGAGGTTGCATATTTTTTCCTCGCATGAGGTTGCATTTGCCCCACCCATACCCAGCCCTGGTCAAGACCCCATGTCCCAACACAAGAAGATCCAATGACAACATGTGTCATTGTAGTGATCCTCTGTGTTCTCACACTAGGTACCTCATGACATGAATGTCACTACTGTTTCCCGTGTGTAGACACATGATCCCAGCCAAAAGCCAGGATTTTTTTTTTTTTTTCCTCGCTTGAGGTCGCATATTTTTTCCTCGCATGAGGTCGCATTTTCCCCGCCCCAAACCCGGCCCTGGTCAAGACCACATGTCCCAACACTAGAAGACCCAGTGACAAAATGTGTCACCTAGTGATCCTCTGTGTTCTCACACAAGGGACCAAATGACACATTGATGTCACTGTATTGGTCCCTGTGTCTAGACACATGATACCAGCCTAAAGCCAGGATTTTTTTTTTTTTTCCTCGCTTGAGGTCGCATATTTTTTTCCCTCGCATGAGGTCGCATTATCCCCGCCCAAACCCGGCCCTGGTCAAGACCACATGTCCCAACACAAGAAGACCCAATGACAACATGTGTCACCGTAGTGATCTTCTGTGTTCTCACACAAGAAACCTAATGACACATGAATGTCACTGTACCGGTCCCTGTGTGTAGACACATGATCCCAGCCAAAAGCTGGATTCTAGGCATTCGGTTGTACAGCGTAAAATACGCTGCAGTTAAAGTCAGTCGAACAGTTACTTGGGGTTAACAAGATGAAAGAGTATATAAAAATGGGTTAGAAAATCAGAATAATTTAAGTGATAAGTTATTTGTTCTTAACATGGGAGATAAAAGAATGAAAATGTAGTGTTTTTTGTAAGGGAGGGAACCTTTTTAGACTTTAAAGTAATCTAAGTATATATCATTAGAGTTTACCAAATTTGCATATCAGACCAGTTTTAATAGAGATATAGAAGGATTAATGAAACTAAGTTAAAAAGTACTAAGGGGAATAACAATATTATTAGCGCCCTTTACAGTTAAGAGAACGGAGTGCCGAGTAAAACGCACGTGAAAATAGTGACTAGAAATAAACAGTTATGTAGCACAGTTCACGGAGTTGGACAGCATAGAATTAAGCGTGTAGCTGGCGATAGGTGAGTGAACTGAATAACGGACCAATCGCATTCACTCAAAAACAACTGTGGATCATCAGATAGGAAATTGAAGGACGAAAAGGGATCAGTCCAGTTATTGACGCGCTACTGAGCGGTCATGTTTACAGAGTCCCATCAGAAACTTTGCGGAAGCAAGAAGTGCCGCCCAGGGCTCTCAAGAAACGAACTTGTGGTCAACAAGTGTTCGTATCCAGAAACTGATAGCTAGGTTTAGAATTTCTTAGCGATAGGAATTCAGGAGAATAGATTATCTGTGGTTAAATATTGAGATGAACATATTAGGAATAGAATAATGGTGAACAGTAGGGATTGTGATAGGTGTTGGACTTCGATTTAAAACGGTAAGAGGAATTTTGAGCTACTTTTTTGACTTTCAGCAACTTTGTCACAGGCTAATGACGCATCTATTTAAGGGAGAGAGCTACAGAAGAGAATATTGAAGCAAAGGCATAATTAAAGATAAACAAAGCGGATAACTTTGATTATCAGATAGCCAGGATGGGCTGTCATACCAAGAAGATGAGGCATTGCCATTAAACGAGATGGTATTAAATAAAGGGTTTACAGCACTGACATTCATGAAACATATCATGCGCTCTCTCATATAAGAGTAAGTATGAAGACGCCACCACAAGTGAATCTGATATTCATGAAACATCTTATGCGCTCTCTCATATTAGAGTAAGTATGATGGAAGCCATTTTGGCGTTGGACATTGTTTGATTATTTCAGGTGTAGCTATTGAAATCTTATATGCTGCATTTAAAGGAGTTAAACCTAACTAGGTTGAGATTGGGTGAGAACATGACTCCAAGGATTTAGAACCGTTGTAGAAAAAGTGAGAAAAATCGTGTAAAATGAGAAGGAACTTTAGTAAGCTAGGTATACAACGAAATATGCCAGAGGCTACAGGAGAAACAATATATATAACTATGCTTTGAGATATTTGATTGAATTAAGTGGAAGACTTGAGGACATTGTAATTGAGAACTGTATCTGATGAATTATGTTGGTTGATCTTGGATCATCTTATGTAAATAAAAGTTATTTTCGAAATTGAATCACATCACTTAGGTTGCTTTGATGTGTGAAGAGATTAAGGAATGGAGAGTTATTAGAAGTGAGTAATAGGAGAGATAGAAATAATAGAACACCCTATACGCATCAGTCGCTGCTCACCACCAAGGAGGGAAGAACGTGGTCTGGGTTGAACAAAAGACGAACCTTATATCATCCAGGAATCACCATCTCTGGCGGAACAAGGGGGCCAGTAGGAGAAATAGTCTCACTTGGAGGAAAGATAAAAAAGAAAGTGAATGATAGATAACTAGGCCTGCCTCAGTCACCTAGTTAAAATAGATAATAAAAGAAACACCCACGCTGCTACAAAACGTTAATTTGGCGCCGTGACCACTCCTCCAACAGCGACAAACATGGCTACACCACCTCCTCATGAAACAAAGCAATAACATCGACAACAGCCTATATGAGATTACCAACAAAACAAGAATCATAGAGAAGGATAAATAGTTGACTTGAACAGATATTCAAACATGGAGAGTTGTGCAAGAACCATACAGAACAGAAAGAAGAGAATAGCACTGAGAGACTTCGCTTCAGAGCTAAAGCGTTGCAGGAATTATGCAATCGATTTTCCTTGCATCAGAATAGTGGATGGATTGGTTGCAAAAGTATATAAGATTGAAATAAAGGAGATTGTTGAAATCAAGCTACAACCATTCAAAGTCAAAGAAGGAAGACCAAGATTGAACTTGAAAAAACGAACTGAGCCTGCAGTTACTAGATTAGAGCCTCAGACAGAGAATGTCGCAGTGCAAACAGATGTTAGATGTAAGAAGAGTTTAATCCCAGTCAGGATAAAGTCAAGACAAGTTACAAATGTCGCAGTACAAACAGATGACTTACCTGATTTATACAGTACTGAAATGGTTGATAAGATAGAAAAGCCGACATCCGAAGAAAGTTATATGAAGAATGACAGTGACATCATGAAGTCAAGTACATTCTTGTCGATGCTATGGAGTCAAGCACAGATGAAGAAAGATAAACGGTGCAGAAAAGTCCAAACAATTGCTAATATTCCAGAGCAAGAAACTGTTGATGAGATGCTGAATAGTCTAGTGTCAAAAGGAATAGGTGTTCTAGAAGACATAAAGACATTACTTCTTCAGAAAGGACAGGCAAGTCAAAGTAACATTCAAAATCAATTACAAGATGAGAAACAAGAAGCTGTCACATGCAAAAATCCAGAAAGAACTGACCTGAATTTGCAAAGTCATGTACCGGCCTCAGAGTTGAGTGACGTTCCTTTAGATAATGAATATTCACGAGACAACAGCTCCAATCTACAAAAGAATCAGGAGCAGTTGAAGCAGATTACAGCAGCAGCACAGATGAACTCAGCAACACAAACAGAGAATACAGCGACAATTTCGGCAACACAGACAGAGATTACAGCAGCAGCACAGATGAACTCAGCAACACAAACAGAGAATACAGCGACAATTTCGGCAACACAGACAGAGAATACAGCATCAGCACAGATGAACTCAGCAACACAAACAGAGAATACGGCATCAGCACAGATGGACTCAACAACACAGACAGAGAACAGAGTGGCAGATTCAGCAATGCAAACAGAAAACACAGTTGCAGATTCAACAATACAAACAGAGAACAGAGCTGCAGTCTCAGCAACACAAACAGATGTTGACCTTAACGCTGACGCATCTAGCAGGCATGTGGGAACATCAGTGGGAAGGAGTTCAGTCAAAATAGGTCCACAAGAAGTACAAGATACAAACTCAACAATTAGAAAGCGGGAAGTAGATAAGAGAGTATACAGGGTTAACAGCGGTCCGGAGAAGAAGAAAATTATCAAGGTAGCTAAGCCAAGCATAGAGGAGATGAAGAAAGTATATAAAGACTACCTGAAGGAACTAATTAAACCTGACACAGTAGTACTGGATTATATACAGGGATTTCTGGCGAGAAAGTTTGATACAGACTTATCAGGAAGACAAGATGAAATTCGCAGACTTGTGGTGAGAGTATTGGAGGAACTTAATTATTGGGATGTCAAAATAGTGGATAGAGAGGAGTTCTCAGATCTGTCATCAAGTTACTCAGACATTGTATCGTCAGATGAAGAAGATAGAATTATAGACTCCGACGAAAATGCAGAAGGATACTCGTCGGTCGAGTTTGGGTATGCAACGGACGAAGAAGGCCATAGATATTATGGGCCGATATATAAGAAAAGTCATCCTGGATGTACAAGTCAGATAAAGAAAATTACTAAGAAGTTCCAACCAAGCGTAAATGAGTTAAAAGAAACAATAAGACGCAACATAAGAGGAAGCGACCCCAACATCTTGTCAATAAAGTCGGTGCACAGAATGTTAGAATTCGAGTTTGATATGGACTTATCACAAAGAATAAATGAAGTAAGACAGCTTGTGAGAGATGTAATCCAAGAGGAGGGTGAAGACACAGTTAAGAAGAAACAAAGACGACTTGTAGAAGAACTTCAGCACAAGAATGACATGACTAAGAAAATGGTCAAAGTGGTTGGACCAAACATAGAGCAGTTGAAGAAGGAAATAGAAGTCATTATAGCACAGCCTGGATTTGACGGGTCAAGAAGAACAGTATGGACATTGCTAGAACAAAAGTATCGGACACAGTTTCTAGAGATAAGAAATGAATTAGATATGGATATAACGAAAATGTTAGATGACAGAAACGAGAAGAGATGGAGAGAGCAAGCAAATCGGAATAGAATTCAGAGGAGAAATAGAGGAAGAGGCAGATATAGATATTGCTAAGATGATAGCGTTAGAGGCGCTTAAGGCGAGGGAGGCCATAATGATGAAGTTTTTAGACATGGCGAATAAGTAAAGAGACAATGGTGTTGAAGTTGATGGAACTTATGAGCAAATAAGGGAGAAATAAGGGAGACAAGGAGTTGACAAACAACAGTTAGCATTGGAGATGCTGAAGTTGATGAATAAGTTAACATAGGAGGAAGCTATGAGAGTAGAGACATAGCATATTAAGAGATACAGATCGAGGGGATTTCCGATCTAAGAGCCGAGATAGGCTAAGAAATAGAAGCGGTAGTAGAAGTAGAGAAACTACTAAGGATCGAAGGAGATACCGACCCAGTGGTAGAGAGGAAGAAAGAAATGACACAACAAAAGTGGAAGAGTTAACCACACGTTGTGCAGATTTAAAGAGCACATTGGTAAAGTTACAAAAGAAACAGAAGACAAATAGACAAACATTGGAGAAGGAAAATGTAATATCACCAGAGGCAGGTGATAGTAGAAAGGAAGATATGGCTGCACTGTGCGAATTTATTGATATGAAATTTGAGGAGCTGAGAGTGGACAATGAAGACAGGAGAAATACGGATCGAGGAGAATATCGATCCAGGAGCCAAGAGGCTAGAAAGGAGGAGATAAGTAGTGGTAGCAGAAGAGAAATAAGAAAGTCGAGAATCCCAGTGAAAAATGGGAAAGTTAGGCATGAAAGCAGAGACACGTCAATTAGTACCAGTGTCCAACCGAGGCAAACGGTTGATGAGGTAAGAAGTGGAGAGGTTGAGAGAAACTCGGGAGAGATACGAGATAGAGAGGTAGAGAGGAAGCAAAGTGTTAATGAAGTCAGAATAGTAGAAGGGACTCAAGACATGAATAAACTGATAGCGTTGGAGGCGCTTAAAAGTAGAGAGGCCATGATGATGAAGTTTTTAGACATGGTGAATAAGTAAGGAGAATGGGAGATAGCAGCAACAAGCTATGTGAGCAATGACATAGCATATTAAGAGGTAAACAAAATGGCGGCGGCAGCTTAGCCTTGAGAAGCCTAAGTATAATTGGTCTGTACCGCACACAAGAGAGGACTGAGTACACCTGACTAATAGGGTACTGCAGTAGGGGAGTCGAGTAAAGGAGATGTAAGACGTACATTTGAGGCCGCGGTGGTCCGGCAAGAAAATTTTTGTGGAAAAGTCGTGGTGACGACGGCAGAAATACTAGAGACTTAGATTTTTGATGAAGCACCACAAGAAGACAGCAATTATGGGATGAAATAAAGTATCAACTACAACTATCAACTACAAGTTAATCCTACCTTATACGATCAAGATGGGACATGGAAGATAATAGACCTTTACAATCAACAAGAAGAAACAGTACAACGGAGTCCAAGCCTTACAGATGAAACAAAGAAGCAAGAAGCACATGAGTCTACCTGCAATACAAAGACAACACATCAATGTTCGCAATGTTAGTCACATGGTCACAACCATCATTCCCTATTCCTTCGTTAATCCCAACATACTCCCTGCAACACCTGTTGCAACCCCAGTGATCATGTGAAGCGAACATGTGATGACAGAAGACGATCACTCACACCTTCAGAAGTATCAGCCGAATTGGAACTTTACAGAAGGAAACAGAAGCCAACCATAACTACCAGCCACAAGTTGACATCAACCTAGACGATCAAGTCGGGACATTGAAGATGGGAGACCTTTGCAGTCAACGGGAAATGACATACTACAGCGGAGTCGAAACCTTACAGAAGAAACAAAGAAGCAAGAATCACATAAGAAGTCTGACCACACTACACAGAGACAACGCATCAGTGTTTGCAATGTTATCACATGGTCACAACCATCATTCCCTATCCCTACGTCAGCCATAACATATTCCCTGTGACACCTGTCGCATCCCCAGTGATCATGTGAAACGAACAGGTGATGACAAGTGACATACAAGCAACAAGATGGAACTATGCAGCAGAACCGGAGCCGTACAGAAGGAAGAATGAGTCAACAACCACAACCACTAGCCAAGCTAACCCCAGCTTATATACTACAGTTGGGATGATGAAGATGAGATATCCTTACAACCACAGAGAAACAACAAAACTTATTATCATCATCGAAGACCTACAGCACAGCTTATAAACTTTAGCAACAATATTGCTGATGAGATGGTACTACTTATACAATCAGAACTTATCAACATAAAGCAAAGAAAATAACTTTGAAAGAATGGACGACTTTACCAACACCAGACTCAGAATGGAAACATCAAGTAAACAAGCTATTGTCATACTGACAACAACAACATTAATTCGTTCGTCCTCATCCTCCTGCAGAGCGACTATAAATAACATCACAACTGATACCAATTTCATCAGTACAACAGTCGTCTCTACAGTAGAGAAATTTACACTGATGGAGCTTGCAAAAGAGATCTCCAAACTCATACAAACAGTGTAATCGCCGTAAAGTACTTCCCCAGCATATAGTACTAATTCACAGCACTTCCCCAGCTATAGTGCTTAATCAAGGTACCCCAATCAACGGTATCCAACGGTTAGTTAGTTCATTGGGTCTCAGTGGTAAACTCAAGTAGTTGTTGACATCTCAGTACACTTACACATTTATATTATACACTAACTTTGTGAAAAAAGTTAGAAGAAACTTAATGGTGAGCAACAGCATAGATAGTAATCAACTACAGTAATCACATAAACAGGAAACATTATATGGTTCTCTCAGACACTGGGACTTCACCATTTTCTGCAGAAATTCTATTTCTGTAATTGTCAGTACTATACTGATCTTAAAGCCAATAAAACCTCTCGCCACACTGGGGGCTCGTTCCTGGGATATTTCTGTATATCTTGAGCCATACTTAGTCTATTCATCCATCTACACTCTATCTTGTGCCACCCATAGATAACATAAGAAACAAATTTTTGAAAAAAAATTCTATAATAGGATTTTTTATTGTTTTCTTAGGAGGAGTACCATTTAGTACTCAGTAAATAGTTGATGCTCACAAGGTTGCACGGAAATTATTTGTTCATTTAAATTAATTAAGTTTAATTACAATAATTGGGTTATAGTAAATTTACATACCCTATCTAAGTAACGCCATGGCTGATCTAGTGAAGTTCAGGACTGCGATCATGCAGATGGGTAAGGAATTAAACATGACAGGTGATGCTCTTACTCAGTATGTCACAACAGAAGTGGACAAACATATGGATAGGGAAGAAAGAAAGTTGCAATTAGAGACAGAAGCCAAAAGACTGGAAGCTGAAAGAGAAGCCAAAAGACTGGAAGCTCAAAGAGAAGCCAAAAGACTGGAAGCTGAGAGAGAAGACAAAAGACTGGAAGCTCAGAGAGAAGACAAAAAACTGGAAATTGAAGCCAAGAAATGGGAGGCTGAAAATGAGGCAAAGAAAATTGAAGCTGAGGAAAGGAAATTACAAACAGAGAGAGACCATCAGTTGAGATTAAAAGAGCTTGAAATTCAGGCAAATACGGGCAATAATGGTGGTAGCTCACCTCATTCAGAGAGTAGCTCCAGCCAGAGCACCTCAAGTGGGGCCATGAATTTTCATCTGGACCGATTTGTTGAGAAAGAAGACGCCATTGAGTCGTACCTGGATAGATACGAAAGACTAGCCACTACCTATGGCTTAGTGAAAGAAAAGTGGAGTCTTAAACTATCTCAGGGATTGAGAGGTGTAGCCTACGATGTATATTTGAAGCTCTCAAGAGATGACCAGGAAGATTATGAAATCCTGAAACAGGCACTGCTTGTGAGATATGAAAAGAACTCAGAATCATATAGAAAGAAATTCCGAACAGCTAAACTTCTTCCAGGAGAAAACTATCCCCAATTCTCTGCTAGATTGGAAACCTATTTGGAAAAATGTAGTAGTTTAGGAAAGTGTCAGGATCTGAAAGAAATGGTAATGATGGAGCAAGTGAAAAAGTCCATGCCTCAAGAAATGAGGAAGTTTATCATGGAACAAGGAGCAGAGAGATTGGGAGATATTGTAACTGTTGCTGAGAGATATCAAGCAGCTCAGGCAGAAGTATTAGGAAATAGGAAAAAGCAGGATGAAAACTTCACATCATCACAAAACTATACCAAATATGAACAAAAAGACCATACCACAAGGAACAAACAAAGATTTGACCAAAAGGACAAAAACCCTCTAAGATCGGATAAGACACCTTACCGGAAGGAAGGAAAGTGGTGTAAAACTTGTCTAATGAGTAACCACAATACTGCAGACTGCAGAAGGAACAACCCTCCTTATTACGCTGCGTGTCTCACAACAGGGAACAAGAGAAGGAAGGAACTGGCAGGTAGTCAGAATGACCTCCATCATCCCCCTGTCTGTGAGGAAGTGACATGTAATGGCACTAAAATTCAGTGCTTATATGATTCAGGTTTGGAATTCGACTCAGTCGTGAGTGAAACCCTAGTGCACCCTGACCAACTTACCACAGAAACAGTGGACATACAAGGGGCAATGCAGGGAACCGGCACCATGACACTTCCCATAGCAAGGATCAACGTGAGAACTCGCTATGTGGAAGGAGTGATAAGAGCAGCAGTAAGTGATGATCCTATATACCCGCTGGTAATAGGATGTAAATATGTCTTTTTGGGTGACCCAATAAAACCTGTTGTCATGGCAGCAAACCATACCAGGTCGAGCACCAAAAAGGAGGAGGGAGATCCAATAAACATTCATCGTACAAAGATGAAAAAGGCTCAAACAGCAGACAGCACATTGAAGCCTTGTTTTGGCAAATTGCCAAAGGCCCATAACCCTCCAGAGAAAGGAGACTACTATATGGAAAATGGCCTACTCTACAGACAAGCTGGAAAAGGACCTAAAGGGCATGGACAGCTGGTAGTGCCAAAATTCTATAGGGAGGAAATTATGGAGCAAGAGCATGCTGCATCAGGCAGTGGTCACAGAGGAAAAGGGGCCACTGGTCAAAATATAGCATTGCGATATTACTGGCCAGGAATAATTGAAGACATAAGTCGGTATATGAAATTCTGTTCAGAATGTAACCAGGTAACCTCATTCAGAAGCGTAGACCAGTTACAGGACCTAGGGAAGCATTGTTGCGGACGTAGGCCCACAAAGAAGATACACAAGAGAAAATAACAGGTAGAAGCAGTGATAACGAGAAAACGAAATCACAACAAGTCTACTGTTACACCAGTAACCATGGCAACTCTCCGTATTGTACAGAGAGGGGACGAGAGACATCCCACCCCGACTAGATTTTTGTCGGAACACCATGGCCTGGATCATTTGGAAAATTTGGTTAGTCAGCAACCAGTATTAAAAAAGCTGCAGAAACAAACCCGAACCAAAGGAGGTAGGAACCAGGGCTGTACCAAACAGTTGAGGGAGACAGGCCCCACTTCGGTATACTGCCCCTTACAATAGAAATAGGTGTGGGTCCGGCAACGTTGTTGTATTGCCGTCCCCATACACAGTCCACTGGAAGCATTGCTGCGGACATGGACTGAACAATAACAAGCACAAGCACTCAAGGATGAGATTGACTATCTCTTAAAAGAGAAAATTATTTCAAAGTCTGAATCTCCCTACAGCTCAAGTGTGGTGCTATTAAGGAAGCCTAGTGGTGAACACAGGTTATGTATTTACTACAAGAAGCTTAATGCGATCACAGAATCTCAGGTGGACCCATTACCTGACACCAACCAGCTGTTCTCTACACTGAGTAAGGCTAGGTATTTATCGAAGGTAGATCTAAGCAAGGGATACTACCAAATACCAGTGAAACCAGAAGTTAGGAAAATGCTGGCATTTAGTACATCAGACGGACACTACGAGTTTAATGTACTACCCTTTGGGCTGAAAAATGCTCCAAGTATCTTTTCAAGAATGATGAGGAAATTGTTGGAACCTCTACAAAATCCCCATATCACTAACTTTATGGATGACATTCTTGTTGCTACAAACACATTGGAAGAGCATATAGTAGCGCTCTCCATGTTGTTTGACAGATTGAGAGCCACTGGATTGACTGCACGTCCAACCAAGTGCTATATCGGTTGTAAGGAGTTGGAATTCTTAGGTCACACTATTTCTACAGGTCATATGTCTCCTGACCCAAAGAATATAGAGAAGTTAAAGAAGGCACCCAGACCTCAAACGAAGAAAGATGTGAGATCATTCGTGTCATTATGTGGGTTCTATCAGAAGTACATACCCCACTTTAACTCTCTGTGTGCACCATTAACTGACTTAACTAAGAAAGGACAGCCTGACAAAATCCAATGGAATGCTAATTGTGAAAAAACTTACACAGAGCTAAAAGCAAAACTCACCAGCAAACCAATCCTTACGCTACCCGATATCACACAGGAATTTGTATTAAGGACGGACGCTAGCAGTATAGGGATTGGTGCAACTCTCTTGCAGAAATCAAAAGCACAGCCGGAGGAACTTTTACCAGTCGCCTACGCCAGTAGGAAGCTGAATGCAGCTGAGTTGAATTACTCGACCTTAGAGAAAGAATGTTTAGCTCTAATTTGGTCCATAGACAAATTTTCACCTTATCTGTATGGGACACACTTCATTGTCCAAAGCGATCACTAACCTTTAACATTCTTGGCTGCATCTAAAAAGCTAAATTCGAGATTGTTAAGGTGGAGTCTGCTTCTGGCGCCTTATTCCTTTACCGTGAATTACATTCCGGGAAGAGACAATGTAGGAGCTGATTTTTTAAGTCGACACCCTAGTACTCTGGAAGGACAGACGCAAAAGGATTAACCACAGCAGGGGTTTACACGTCAGCTATGACAAGTCACAGCTAGGAAAGGAGGGGGCTATGTCGTGAAACGAGTGTAACCCACTACTTTGTTAATCACTATGTCGAGATACAGATTTGCTTCAACCAATCAACGAGCACCGTTCAGCAGTCTCTGAGACAGAATAAATTAACGGCCATCATGTTCACGCAAGATGGCGGATTAAAACTGAATAAAATTAGGCTGTACGAGCAAAAGACGAAACCGGAGGAAACCAATCAGCTTGCTCCGCCAGGAACCAACCGAAAGCCTTGCTTAAGAATTCACCTACCTATATAATCGGGCGAAATGTTATGCTAAGCACGCAACCAGACACGAAGCCAGAGATACAGACTGACTGAAGAGGAGAGAAGCTGTCACGATTTATTGCTTACCTGAGGACATCGACCTGCAGTCTACTTCACTAGTCGAGTCAAACTGGCCTTTTTAAATCTTGGAGGGTTTCAGTCGTGTCATAAAAACTGAGATCGTATGTTCGAGTCAATCCCGCTGCCTGGAACTCCGCAGGAGCATAGAGGTTGACCAGACTCTACATCTTTGGTCCCCCTCAGTCTTGGGTGGGCTAAAGGAACGATACTCTGCCGTTGTTGTGTGAACCAAACAAAGAAGAACAGACTTAAGAGAGATGAGTACACATTAGTACCATTTCTGTCAGCATTGTGAGCATAGAAACTGTCAGTGATGAGAAAGTGCATTAGCATAGCAAGAGACAAAATTAACAGCATAGCTGATAAGTGTTATATCCTTAATTAACAGCATAGCTGATAAGTGTTATATCCTTAATTAACAGCACAGCTGATATAATTTTTTTGTTCCTATAATTGGAAAACTTGTTGTAAAATATTTTTATATATATATAAAATAAATATTTGTAAATCACATGTAAACTTACAATTCCATTACATCCCATTTTTTTCAACATTCACCCTTCAGCACAAGAGTAGATAGTGTATATACTAAATAAAATATAAGGAAATTGTATTTGAACGACATGTCAATTTTATCTTTGTTAAGTAAAATCTGTTTCCTTGTTTATTAATATCACAGTTAGTTACACAGCTGAGGTGGCACTTTATGTCGGTCTCCTCTCTACTATTGTTTCGAGATCAGAACATTCACAGCCGTAACTAATTTGTGATACCAGTGGTTCTCTCAGACACTGGGACTTCACCATTTTCTGCAGAAATTCTATTTCTGTAATTGTCAGTACTATACTGATCTTAAAGCCAATAAAACCTCTCGCCACAGGCACATTTGAAAGAAAGTTTCCAAATAAAAACCTTCACATACCCATTGAAACTTGCATCCAGAAAGCCAAAACATGGCTATAATTATTTAAACGTATGTACTGTCAATTCTAGGTTGAAATTAGTTTCCTGTCCTCCCCCCCACCCTCAATTCCTTCAACCTTTGATATATTGTGTTTTTTGTAAGAATAATTTTGAGAATAAGTGGGCGTTGTACTGTTTCCCTTCAAACACCGCGCAGTTCCTACAAATCCAGACTAAATATTTAAATTCCACTATCAGGCTCAAAAGTTTCAGTTCTACTTGTTGTGTGCACTTTGGTATTGAATTTAGCATGATAGCTCTATACATGTCTATACTGCGTGGAAAGTAGACCATCAATTCCTTTTTCAAAATTCTTATTGTAGGAGTGACTGTGCTACAGTAAAAAAAACAAATGATCTTCTGTCTCCTGTGTATTAGTATTACATAATTTGCATTTTGGGAGGTTCTTCCACTGTGCAACAAGTCTTTGCCTAATGGGTGTCATGTTATATTATAATCTAAACGTGACTTCCTTTGCGGGTGGAGCAAGTGGTAACTCGTGTAGGCTCTTAAAAATAGGTTGGTAATCAGTTATAAAATAATTGTACCCACGTTTTATCCTTGTCACTAATGAGGGTTCTTGTACACTAATAAGACTTCTGCAAATGTAACGTGTATTTTGTTGTAAGAAAGGTGTGTTTCCGTGTATGCTCTGTATGCATTGTTTGTAGAACCGTGGTAAAGTGCCAAAATAATGAGGTTGATTGTTTTTGAAACGACATACGTTAGATAATCTCAGACCAATATAATAATGAGCAAAAGGGTATTGTTCAGGATTTTTTACTATTTCTCCTATGTACTTGATTCTTAAAGCTTTTATTTTAGTTGCTATATCTTGTAAAGATACTCCCCCTCTATCTTTAGGTTGTATTAACGTTTTATGCTTTATGCAGTGTAAGGTGTTGCGAAATAAGAAAGTTCTTATTAGTTTGTTTATTCATGTAATAATTTCTTGAGGAATGATTTGAACATTTGCTATGTAAATCAATTTAGGTAGAATAAAAGTGTTGATTAAAACCGATCTTCCGAAAATTGTAGTAGTTTTGTATTTATATCTTTCTAGTCTGTTTTTTATTTTCTCTAACAAGTTTTTCCACACCGCTGTATTCCTTTGTGTTGGAGTGGCGGTGTATGTAATACCGTAAATTTTTATTTCATTTACTTGCAGCAACTGAAAGGGGAAGTCTGATCTGTTTCTCCATTTACCTATTCCCATTAACTTTGACTTCTGAATGTTTAATTTTGCTTCACTGGCTCGTCCAAACTCATTAAAGGTGTTTAAAATATTTTGAATAGATGAAATTTTGGTTGGGAAAAAAATCGTATCGTCCGCGTACGCGGCAAATTTCCTTTGACCTTGGCCTGGAATGAAAACCCCCGTGATGTTTGTGTCTTGTCTAATTTTCTCTAACACGGGTTCTATTGACAGTACATATAGCAAAGGCGAGAGTGGACAGCCTTGCCTGACTGACCTAGTTAGAATAAATGGTTCTGTGATTGTGTGATTTATTAAAAGTCTACTTTCGGGTGTTTTATATATAATTTCTATCCATTTCCTAAAGTATGGCCCTACATTACAAGCAAGCAGTGTTTTGTGCAAAAAAGAATGGGATACCCTGTCGAAGGCTTTTTCTTGGTCCAACGATAAAATAGCGGCCTCGTGCTGCTTGTCTGACGCGTAGTTAATCAGGTCTCTAAAAAAGTGTGTATGTTTGCTAATATTTCTCTGCGGCACGCTGTTCTGTTGGTCGTCATGAGTTAGGATATGCATGAATGATTTCAGTTTATTAGTTAGAGTTTTAGTTAAAATTTTGTAATCAGTGTTTAGAAGTGATATGGGTCTATAGTTTTTTAGTAGTTTCCTATCTGTTTTTTCTTTTGGTAAGAGTACTATGTACGACTGGTTTAAACTTTCAGGAAGTTCGCCCTTCTGAAAGGCTTCCTCAAAAACTTTCATTAATAGTGGTCCGAGAACGGGAAAAAAGAAAATATAGAATTCTGATGTAAGGCCATCTGGGCCAGGGGTCTTATCTCTGTTTAGTGTGTTTACTGCCGCTCTCAAATTTTCGAGTGTTATAACTTGGTCTAAATTTGTATTTTCTTGTTCTGTAAGAGATTTTGTGTACTTTAAAAATTTTTTTTGCGTGTCTGTTCTTGTTTCTTCTTTGGTGTATAAATGTTTATAAAATTCCAAGATGGTCTGACATATGTTTGTGTTGTTCGTTTGCAATTGTCCATTGTTATCTAGTATTTGGCGGATCTGCTTATTTTGTTGAACGTTCTGTTCTATTGCCAAGTACTGTTTGTTTGGAGTCTCTTGTGTTGTATATAACTTCGTTCTCAGCATTGCACCTTTGTATATGTGTTGTTTATGCTGTTCTAACTGGTCTTGTAACATCTGAATAACCGGGTCAGTTTTGTCTATCTTTTTTGTCAGTTTGATAGCTTGTTCTAATATCTTTTCTTGTGTTTTGGATGTCCTGTGTATGTAGGTTGCCAGGACCTGTGTCCTGTCTTTTATGGTGTTTTTTAATAGGTCCCAATATCCTGCAATATTTTGTTCAGGGATCTGTTCTGTGTATCCTAATATGAGCTGCGTTATTTCCTTTGTGAAGAAATCATGTTTAAGTAAACTATTATTAAACTTCCAATGTGGAGATCTTTTAGATGTTATAATGGGCGTCCCTATACCTAACACTGTATAAACTGCTTTATGGTCTGTGAAGTCGAGTGTGCTGTTAATATGTTGTGTTTTTTGTACCTTGTAAATTTCTGATGTATATATCCTATCTATCCTAGATGCTCGTCGTAAGCCTGGGTGTGTCTTATCTATGAAAGTGTACGATCTATTTTTTGGTTCAACACTTCTAAAGGTATCATTTAGACTATGCTCTTCTAAAATAGTTTGTAATATCTTCCACGGAGATGTCTGATTCTTATTTACATATGTATTCTGACTTTGTAAGGTTCGACCGGCAAGATCTAGGTCAGACATGACACAATTAAAATCCCCTCCTAAAATTAAGTTCCCTCCTTTGTAGTGCAGTGACAAAAAGTCAGAGAGTTCTCTATAAAAAGCTGGCTGGTTTACTTTTTGACTGGGAGCGTATATATTGACTAATGTGAATGTGTCTTGTTTGCTTTGTTTATTTTTTATTTGGATACAAACTAATCTACCGTTAGTGTCCGTGTTATGGTGTGTCATTTCCCAGTCTTCTGATACTTGTAAGATCGCTACTCCTGTGTGTTATGTTCCTATACTAAACCAACCGTTTCTTAAGCCTAATTTTGTTGTAATTTGTTTGGCCCGAAAGTTTGAAATAACTCTGGTTTCTTGCAGAAAAACAAAATTGGGTTGGTATTTTTTAGTTAGTATTTCCAGAGAGCTTAGTTTATTTGTTAAACCGTTTATGTTTAAAGACCACAGGGTTAAACTAAAGGGCGTAGTGTATGGGTGTAAAACAGTGCGCGCCATGAAAAAACACAACATTAAACATTATTAAACGTTTACATAAAATAAACAAGACAAAAATATGCAGTTCCCTTGTTACTGCATAGAGCAGGTGCAGACAGTTCTAGGAAAGAGGAAAGGTACTTGAGCATCTGTATGGGTAAAGAATAAGGATGATGGATGAAGAAAAAAAAGCCACTCAAGAAAAGAAAGGCCCGAGACTTGAAACACGGATTACAGGATGATAATTGACAAAAACGACTACTGGAGGAAAGGGTGTGGTTATGTGATGAAAAAGATATGAAAAACCAAAAGGCAGAAAAGTAAATAAGTATCAAGATACTACAAAGGGAAAGGATGTCTTGAAAAGGAAGAGAATTAAAGCATTGTAAATACATACTTGTGTATCTCCATTTGCACATATATGTATCCATTATATATCTTGTACCTCTATCTGTCCTTGAATTCATATTTATATGTATTATTTTAGTTACACAGTTCTTAACGTCTTTAAACATCACGAATTTCCTTTCTGTAACTCTGGGTCGTTTGCGTACGTGTGACACGCTTGTGAAAAAGTTCTTTTCCATTCTCAAAAGGTTAAGTCCTGTCCCGGTGAGTTACTCTCCAGGTCTATTGATAACACTGGGTCACAGTAGTCCTCTGTAGTCATCGCTGCCCAGGAAGAGGGGGCCCCACCTTGGAGTGGTGTGTCTGTGTCACTATCACTTGTGCTGTTGTTATGCCTGTTGTTGGTATCAGTGGTGATATTGGTGTCACCCAGAGTGGACTGAGGGGATATCTGCGTAATTCTTCTTTTGACTTTAATTTGTTTCGATTTCTCTTTATTCTGTTTCCTCTTGTTTACATAAAGTGTAAATTTGTCATTGTTCTTATCTTCTGGGTCAGATTCGGGTAAATCCATGTTGTTTGTGTCTTGTGGTGCGTCATTGGTTATCTGGGGGGTATTTTGCATTAAAGGTGCAGCTAACGTTGATGGTGCTGATTTTGTAGGTTGTTTCTTGTCCAGAACTGTGATTGTGGTTGCTACTTGCCGTTTCCTTTTTGGGCATTGGTTAACCCAATGACTGTCCAAACCACAAATCACACATGCCGTTCGTCTGCCGGTCATTGTAAGAAAAATTTTTACGTTTGTCTCGTGTCCCTGCGACTGTAGTCTCATGTTGACATAGTGCGGGATGTTTCTGGTCGGGTTACTCATGAAGGCCCACTTGTCTGTGGCGTTCTTTAACTGAAAAGCTTCGGCTTCTTTGTCGCCCGTAATGGATGTGATGATTTGTAGAACAGCGTCCTTTTTTTATCGTTGGGGATAGCCAGTGTAGCACCCCCTTGGACTTTTCTTTTCTTGATGTTCTATGATTATAGACATCTTGGGATTATCCCATTCGAATTTCTTCCCATGAAGTTTCTGATAGTTGCGTTATGTGAGCTGACGTCGTCAGGGTCGCATACATTTTAGAGGGTTTGAGAATCTGTAAAGGGCTGCAATGTTATTTGAGCCACCCTGCTGGTCCAGCTAAAATGCTGCCATCAGCGAGTAGAGGCTCTTGCGGCTGTGTGCCCGGATGTTGTAAGAACTAGTGTCCGGGTCTGTGTAACGACCCGCCTTAGGGCATCTTCCATGTTTAGAACTATGTCTTGAACTTCCATTTGGATTGTTATAAAAAGCAGAAATATTAACTTAGAAAAAACACACAAACCAGACGTAGAACCAACCGCTCGCTGTTATGGTTATTGTAAGGCGTT